>MNCI01017421.1:1281960-1333239 GCA_015680685.1 Gnetum montanum
CCCTACACAAAGCATGACTGGCCAATGGGCAGTGATTGGTGCTCAACCGCATTAATTCCCTCACTATAACATACCTCCTCACATAATTCTACTAGCTAACATCCCTCAAGGACAACCACAACAACAACAACCCCTTGCCTACAATGTGCCACCCCTAGTAACACCCACCACGAACATTCTACAAATGCAGCCTCCAACTACACAACTTTCTTCCTTCCAGCACACTATCTAACAATCTAACCTGTATCCTGTACAACATCCTCCACCTACTATCTCACCTAGTTCCCAAACTAGGCTAATGCTAAAAAGCTAATGCAGGAGCTAACTAATGAGNTCTTGGATGAATTTAAATGGTTGAAGGAATGTAATTTCCCCTGTGGCTAGATGAAACAATGGGTTTGCATAGGTTTGTGGACTAATAGTATAATACGAATCTTCATGCTTGGATTGAGCTGTGAAGTCATCCTCCTCTTCCACTTGAGGATTTACCACAGGCTGATCTAGAGACTGGCTCCTTTGCAGGAGAAGTTGCGAGATGAGCTCAGAGTAATGTTCTGGGAGAGGGATGATGTCATACGAAGAGGGGATGAACTCATGCCCTCCCCTATGGAAGAGTTTGTATTGTCTCTTAACCTCCATTTCAATTTGATCCATAGCTAGCCCGACTTGTATTTTTATGCATATGAAATTGTATTGCTCCTGAGTTATGATGTTAAATGATGGGTTCTTTCCTTGCAATCTAAGAGACTGGTGAGGTCCTACCGTGGGTTATACCATGGTTTGTTGAGTGGCCATGGGGCCTACGATATCTGTGATAGGCTTGGTTGAAGCATTGGGGTTCATAGTGTTCATAATGAATGGTTGTGAATAAGACACGGTGGAAGGGATATGGAACTGATATACTTAGTACAGTGTAAACCTACGTTCACTACGTATAGCATATAGATTGGGTCTCAGTGTATAGGCTTCAATGACCAGCATATAGTGAGAGCGTACAGGCCTGCTGAGCAGCGTAGACAGAGTCTACAGCATACAGCGTACAGGTCTTCTGGGCAGCGTAGATAGGCTCTACAGCATATAGCGTACAGGTCTGTTGAGAAGTGTAGATAGGGTCTATAGTGTACAATGTACAAGTCTACTGAGTAGTGTAGATGGAGTCTATAGTGTACAATGCACAAGTCTGCTAGGTAGCGTAGATGGAGTCTATAGCATACAACGTATACTCAGCAATGTAGACAAAGTCTATAGCGTAGAGCATACAACGTATACTCAGCAGCATAGAAGGAGTCTACAGCGTAGAGCGTATAGCGTATACTTAGCAGCATAGGCGGAGTCTACAGCATAGAGCATGCAATGTATACTCAGCAGTGTAGGTAGAGTCTATAGCATAGAGCGTACAACGTATACTCAGTAGCGTAGGCGGAGTCTACAGTGTAGAGCATATAGTGTATACTTAGCAGCGTAGATGCTGGGAATTCTATAGAATAGGATGTCGATCCAAAAATTTCAGAGTTGGGTTTGGTGTCGATGCGACATGAATCTCAAAAGGTCAGGGTATGAGAGCACAGTAAGTTTAAGTAGTTTTAGGCCCTCCTTCTAGTGCCAATTTCTCTACTATCTGAAATCATCGATCTCCGGCTGGAATGAAACAGAAACCAGGAGATCCCTGGACAAGCATAGAAGACCCTACCTTCGCTTAAGGGCAAGCTAGAATTAACGAAGGTAGAGTACCTTGAGTGGTCCGCACGTGGATCAGGCAAGGATTTCCCTGAATGTACACTGATATACTGTACGCTGGGTTATACGTAAAAGGTGTAACTAATGTAAAATGGAGCGTAAACGTACATGAATGTAAACGATGAGCATGCAGTAATGAACAAAAAACTGTAATAAATATTAGCAAAGAAATGTGGTAGTATTATTGCGTAATAGAAGTTACAATGCACTGATCTTAACGTAGTTGTGGATCTGACACAAGGCAGATGAAGAGCCCTGGTAAATGCAAGGGTTTGGTAGTGTGCGGGTTCGGACTGCAGGCATAGCATAGAGGTTGTATGCTCAACGTACAGGGTTGAAGTCTAGCGTATAGGATGCAGGGTTCTCAATTTTCTTAGTTTGGTCTGTCTCGATTTTTGCCAACATGCCTCCAATTTTTCTCCTCTTCGATTTTGTCAAAAATCAAGGCTTTTATACAGGTTTAGATGTTAGAATCGGGTTTGAGAGGAAATGATTGGCTAGGGAGTGCTAGATTCTCAGGTAGGATGACATGTGGCGCATTTACTGAGTGCAAAAGAATAAAATTTTACAACTGTACAGCATGCTGTATGCCAGCGTATACTGCTGTACGCCAGCGTACAGTGCTATACGTTGACGTATATGTACTGGGCGTGTGAACTCGGCGTACAGACTTGACTGGAACAAAAGAAGTAATTCGATGCTCAGATTTGCACTCGGATGTCATGAGAATGTTGCTTGTGGATGTTTAGCTTGGTTGGCCTTGAATAGACATGGTTCTGGAGAGATTTGATTGGTATATTGGGCGTACACATTGTCCATGCTGAGCATATACACTAAGCATCTACGCTAGCATGTAGGATACATATGCTGGGCGTATACACTGAGCGTCTACGCTGGCGTGTAGGACACACATGCTCCGCATATGAACTTCCAAGTACATGATGTTGAGACCAAAATTCGTCCTCTTGGAGCCTGTGATGTCACTTGCTAATTGCTCTGTTGCTGGGAGTTGATACCTTGTACCAAGTCTTACTCTGGAGTGCCATTTCCATGCCATCTTTGGAATCTCAGGCTGGGCGTACACGTCAATGCTGGGCATGTACACTGGGCGTATACGCTACATACTTAGTGAAAACCAACCATCTTGAGCTCCAAAGTTGCCATGTTTGATACTGGATGTCATCGTGGTTGTCTACGGGTCCCAGGGAAGTACTAAGCTCAGATTTTTGTGGTGTTTCACCCTTAGATTGACCCAGAAACTTGGTCCATGCCCTAGATTTAGAGGCCAAGGATGTAATCGAGGATCCTCTTGTCAAGATACCCGTAACCACAATAAGAATGGAGGTAAAGAAATTAAGACTTAGCTCCCTCCTAGACACACAAATACATGAGGACATAGTTAAAACCTTGCAAGAACACATCAATGTCTTCGCATGGTCATATGGTGATATTTCATGTCTGGATCCATGGCTGATTTAGCATAGCATCATCCTAGATACCCACGTAAGGGAAGTTAAGAAAAGCGCACGTAAAATCAAGCCAGAAATCACACTAGCCATGAAGGATGAAATCACTAAGTTATACCGAGCAGGTTTCATCCGCGTAGTCGACTATTCAGAGTGGGTGTCCAACATCATTGTGGTGTCGAAGAAAATAGGAGGGATACGAATATGTATAGATTTTTGAGATTTGAACAAGGCAATGATCAAGGACAACTTTTCACTAACAAGCATTGATCAACTCATCGACACCACAACTGGACATGCTTTGCTATCCAACCAAATCTGCTATACCATGATCTTCTTTGGATACAACCAAATCTGCATCAACCCATAACACCAGCTATCAACAACCTTCATGACTCTATGGGGGACCTTCTACTATACCATGATGCCCTTTGGGCTCAAGGATGCTGGAACGACATACCAGCGAGCCATGACCTACATTTTTAGTAACTACATCCTAGAAACGTTAAACGATTACGTGGACGATATAGTAGTTAAGTCCAAAGAGGTAGTCCATCACTCGCACGATCCAGAGTTAGTCCTCAAGTGCTATCAAAGGCATGATTTGCATCTTAATCCTAAGAAGTGCATCTTCGGAGTAAAGACTAGATGCATGTTAGGGTTTGTCGTATCGAAGGCTATGATACGGGTGGACCTAGACAAATTCAAAGCCATCGTCAACCTAGCACCTCCCACAAACCTTAAGGATTTACTTGGTTTACAAGGTAGAGTGCAATCATTCGAAGGTTTATAGAAAGGTTGACCGATAAGTTATACCCCATGCAACATCTTCCGAGAAAGGGGGTTGACTTTGAGTGGACAGCCCAATGTTAAAAAGCCTTTGACAATATGAAGAAAGAGCTCTCATACCTCCCAACAGTATACCCGCCGCAGAGGGACAACCCTTTCTTCATATACCTTGCCACTTCCGACGCATCCATAGTAGCACTTCTATGTCAAAAGAAGGATGATGGCTCTGAGATACTAGTGTATTACCTGAGCCATGCATTAATATCATATGAGGAAAATTACAATGAGGTGGAGAAGAACTACCTAGCCTTAGTGTTTGTGCTGAAAAAGTGGCGGTACTACCTATTCTGTAGCACAACCAACATCATTTGCAATAGCAATGTACTCCAGGCTATCATCGGCAACTTGTACGAAAGCAGCAAGATAGGTCGATGGAAGGCCATAACTGCAGAATTTGACTTACACTATGTAAGCCAATCATCAAAAAAGGGCCAAGCCATAGTGACCCAACTTACAGCCTCGCCAGTCGACGATCAAGAAGCCATCAATCCTGAGTTCCTAGATGAATACGTTAGAAATGTCGCCATCATCCCACCGCATTTTGAGGTAACCTTACACTTCAACGGTGCTTCAACCATGTGAGGAGGTAGTGCTGCTACCACAATCATGTTCCTCTATGGGGAAATGCATCCATCACTTATCGCTTTGCATTCTTGTGCACCAACAATGTGGTAGAATACAAGGGGCTACTCAGAGGCCTCTTAACTACCCATGCGCTGCATTTACAACACCTGGCGATCCGAGGAGATTCACAACTAGTCGTGAACCAAATCACCGAAGTCTATGCCTACAAGGCTACAAATTTGCAACCCTACTGCAACCTAGCAAAAGTTTTACTGAAACAATTTGTGACCATTGATGTGCAACATGTGCCACGCAACAAGAACACCATAGCAGACAACTTAGCTACCCTTGTGTTAAACATCCCATCACATTCCTTTGAAAACCTACCAACTGCGATCATAGAATGTGTAGAACCTATCACTCGAGTGGAACATGTGGCATCTGTTGATGCTGCAGAAACCTTGAAATGGTACGATAACATTAAAGCATATTTACAGCATGGCGAACTCCCAGGTGGATTGACGTTGGCTCAGAGAGATGTAATCTGCAAGCGTGCCCAAAAATATGTGCTCATGGGAAATGACACCTTGTGCCAGTGATCCTACGATGGGATATTGCTAGCATGCATGGGTGGTGAGCAGGCACAGAAGGTAGTTAATGAGGTGCATGAAGGGCTGTGTGGTGGACACATAGCACCCAGGGCTATGGCAGCAAAAATCAGATGCATAGGATATTATTGGTCCTACATGGAGCACGAATGCCTGTCGAAAGTCAACACGTGTGACACATGCCAGAGATATGAAAATCTCATACACATAGCACCTACATACCTACACCCAACACAAATTACATGGCCTTTCCAACGATGGGGACTAGACCTCATAGGGCCCATCACGCCTAAGTCCTATGCAGGGCATAGCTTCATTATCATCACCACAAAGTATTTTACTAAGTGGGTGGAAGCTATTCCTGTGAGGAAAATGACATCCCAGCAAATCTACCACTTCATCCTCGATAACATTGTAACTAGATTTGGGCTTTCGATGACTATTGTAACCAACAATGGACCATAGTTCAGCAGTAAGGAAACCCAATCCTTCTATAGAAACCTAGGCATTAAATAATCATTTTCTTCCCCTTACTATCTATAGGCAAATGGGTAGGTGGAGGCTACAAATAAGTCCATCATCAACTTGCTGAAGTGGATGCTTAACAACAGCAAGAGGCGGTGGCACAAGCAAATACTCTATGTCCTTTGGGCCTATCGAACGACTTGCAGAACCATGATAAGTAAGACCTATTACAATCTCGTTTACAGATCTGAAGCTATGTTGCCTCTTGAGTTGCAAGTACCCTCACTTCAGATGATCCTATCCAACACCATGAGTGAAGCCTAGAATAACGAATCATGAACCATCAACCTCAATCAGTGGAGGAGGGACACGTGTAGACACTGAGACAGATCGAGCACTATAAGAGAAAATAATAGCAAAATCACCATGCAGAACCGCATCAATGGCCAGTGCAGAAGAGGATTCCTCAAGGTTTTCCATGAGCACATAAGTACGTTCTCAGCCAAGTGGGAAGGTCCTTACGTGGTCGCTAAATCCTTTGGGAATGGAGCCTTCAAACTGGCAGACATGGATGGCAATGAGTTTGCCAACCCAGTGAACCACATGTACCTCAAGGCATACTACGTCTGAGGCACAATGATAGCACTAAGCACTATCCACTACAATGATAAACTGGCAATCACACCAGGCAGCATCTACAGTGACGATAAGCTAGCAGCACCGAATAGCGTCCGCTGCGATGATAAACTGGTAGCAACCATCCGTCACAACATAAAATTGGCACTGTTAGTCTACTATGACTATAAAATGGCATCACGTGTCTGCCATGATGTAAAACTAGTGTGTATGGTCTGCTGGGATCTCAAACCAGCACAGTGTCCATTAGGACCCCAAAGCAGCACACAGTCTACCAAGACCTTAAACTGGGTTTGCGTTGCATCCTCAATATGCACCATCACAAGATACACATCAAACAAAGGGCATGATATCGACACATGGGTGGGACATCGCCACTCCAGGATGCAGTTCTCGGTGCAAGGAGAGCACGGTCCGAGTCATACACGCTACCACCTTTGGTGTCATGCTGACCCTTTGAAGACATCGTACGATGTCACATGGGTCATTTGAACCTATCATCGCCACGGCCCATCGCTTTGATGATAGTTCCTGGGCTTGTTCCTACTTCTGAGGTGCTAACAGTATTCTGGCCTAGCCACAATATTGTTTCACTTCAGTTCCCCACCAAGGTTTCGGCTCGTGCAATGTTCAGCTATTGGTAGCTGATCACATAGCTGAACTGAGCATGCATTCCTTTGGTGGGGATTTGAGTGCATCCACGTCCCTAGTGCCCTGGGGACCAGCTCCCCCTGAGACTGGTGTTGCCAAGACCACTGTTGGCCTCCCTACCTTAGGCATCTCACACCAGTGATGGTACCCAAGAGTAACAACAATGCTAGTAGCTCGTAATACATCGTCCCTATAGATGCATCCCCCTCAGCAGTAAAGGCTACAACATCGCAAAGTAAGTACCTCGACTAACATGGTTGTTTGAGAGTGCAAATTTTGGCACGTGCCTAACATAGCTTGCCATGCGGAAGGCTTCGATAGGCATGTTAGAACCCTCCATGGATGTGATATAGCTCATCCTGCAGAGGGGACACCTGCCTATAGGAGGCTGAAGAACAATGCCAGCCATAGATGAAAATGTAAACAAGCGCCTCAGAGCACTTCGACGAGGGACTCAGCTAAACATCATCTCTGCTCTCTGCCTTAACCTCCACAAAACCAATGCAACACCCTCAAGCATGGCCAAGAAACATCCCAGTACTCACCAAGTGACAGCCTTAGCATTTTTCCTACTATGGTGTTTTGTATTCTTTACCAACATCCATCGATCTTGTTCTCTAGATGTCAACAAAGAGGGGCCAATGAAACATCCTAAAAAAATGCGAGGTCATCCTGGCCTCATCAAGCTCTTGCAGTCTGCAAAACAACATGGTAGTTTAACGGGAGAAGAATGCTCTAAGTCCAGGATAGCCAATTCGGAAAATTTTCTACTTTGGACATGGACAGGTTCCGCACCAACCTACCCACCCACCAAAGTAGCCTCTTAGCCTATAGCCTACTCAGAAATGGTGTGCAAAATCAACGATAGTATCTTGGGTGCACAAAAAATAGTTTGACAAGTTTTCTAAGTCATAAAGCCTGCTATGCTATGCTACGATAAGTAGTATAGCAAGCTTCAGAAAATAATGGCGGAATGAAATGCTACGCTACACAATGTCACACAGCGTAGCATAGCAACAACTTCACTACCCACTCCCCTTGCCCAACTTCGAGTTCTGTAGTGATGTATTTTTTTGCCAGGAAGCGGTAGACCATGTCTGCTACTACACTATGCTGAGCTATATGGTGCAACAAGGCGTAGCAATCCTACGAAAGGGATAGAAGGTAGTTCGAAAGGTGAAATCTGCAAAGTTCACAAAACTTGCATCTTAGGAAAATGGGTTGCAAATTAGCAAAACTGTCGTAATTAAGGCTAGTTGCTACGCTACGTAGCGTAGCATCATGTAGAAAGTACGTGACATATGGCAAGACACACGGCAAGATGCTATGCCATGCCAAGCAAGCCACATCACTAAGCATAGCACGGCATGCAAGTGGTCTTGTGACATCAATGCACTCCACCCAATCAGACCATTGGCACACGTCTCTAGGAGCTGACGGCTTAGTTGCGACATAGTAGAATCGCAGTTATTGCATGGTAGGCTCACATCACAACAATCTTATAAGCCCAATGATCACATACGACTTGAGTAATGCCAAGTGAGGTAACATAAGTTTGCAGCATGTAGCATTCAAACAGTCCCTTTTACTTACATTCAGCCCTATAAATATCCCAGCAAACAGCACACAAAAGGTCCATAAAATTTTCTTGGCTACAAAAAAAAAGAAAAGGTACCTACGATTTGGCAAAAGAAAGAAAAGAAGAAAGGGGGCCAGTAATCTATAAAGTTGGCAATTTCAAAAAAATGGTTTTACATCCCCCTGGAAATAAATGCTCTTTCCCTCCCCCCTTCTTTTTCGCTAGCATTGTAACAATCATATCCATCTATTTAACACTGTAAAAAAAGAACCTCTCTCAGCTAGCGTAAGGTCTCAACCTTCATCCTACCACCTTTGTAGAATCCCGCATCGTTTGTGTGTGAATTTTGTGCCCAAGCACATAGCTCTTTCTACTTCTTGGCACGCTTTGGTTACCCTCGAAACTTCTACACTCTGTCACATTGTGCAACCGATTGTATCCACCCTGACCAGACAAATTTGTAACTCTGAAGCGGTGCATGTTTCTAACCGTATCTTACTTTACCTCTCATTTACTGTCTAGATTTCTTGCATTATTTTCTATCTTATTTACCTTTAAGCACCATCTTGTATTACTATTGCATTTACGTTTCTCTTGTTCAGCATCACTTCATATTACCATCGCATCTCTACTTTATTCATTATTTCGCATTACTGTTACATTTTTATAGTTTCCTTTTTTTTCCTTTCTCATGGTATCTACCTGTAAGCACTATCTTGCAATTCATACAATTTATATTGCAAAAGGCTATATTGATGCCAATGTAAGTCCTTGTCTGATCAACTAGACTATTCAAGGCACCCCATGTTCGTACACACCCAGCACTGCCCTCCTGCGGGTACGGCGTTGGGACTGTTGCATTCCTCAACCCTGGCATTCTTCCAACCGCCAACATTTTTGATCGCTACAATATTGACATTTCTTATCATCCATCTACATGAGCATGGCTCCCAAAGCATAGTGAGATGCATCTGTCATGATATGGAATGGTTTGGACCAATCTGGTGCTCATAGGATTGTTGTTTCTATGAGTTTCTCTTTTAATTTTTGAAATGCATTTTGACATTCCTTGGTCTAAATGAAAGGTGCATCTTTCTTTGTAATCTGTACCAATGCCTTTGCAATCTTAAAGAAATTCTCAATGAACTGCCGATAGTAACCAATGTGTCCAAGGAATGATCAAACATCTTTGATGATCTCTAGTTGGTGTGTTATTCCTTGGATGACCCTTATCTTTTCTAGGCCTACCTCAATCCCTATCTATAAAATTTGGTGTCCTAAAACAATGCCTTCTTGGACCATGATATGGCTCTTTTGCCAATTGAGCTAAAGGTTTATCTTAACACATCTCCTCAGTACTTACTCAAGTCAGTCCAAGGCTTGCTCAAATGTAGCTTCATAGGTGGAGAAGTCATCCATGAAAACTTCAAAACCACTACTAATTTATTGTTGAAAGATACTAAGGACCAAGCATTGAAATGTTTCAGGGGCATTACATAGGAGAAATGGCATCTTACAGTATGCAAAAGTTCTCTAGGGACTCATGAATGTTGTCTTGGCTTGGTCTTCTAGCGCAATTTAGATTTGGTTATAGCCACTATAATTTTCCAAGAAAATATAATAGCAATGGCCAGATATGGGGTCTAATACTTGATCCATGAATGACAAAGAAAAGTGATCCTTAAATGTTGGCATATTTAACAACATATAGTCAATGCAAACCTTCCATTTACCATCCTTCTTTGGTACAATTACAAGTGGGCTAACGCACTTACTATTTGTGATTGGATAAATAAACCCTGATTTGAGGAGTCATTCTATTTCCTCAATAATTTTCTTTAATTTCAGGTTTATTTGCCTTTGTGGTTTCCTTCTAGGCTTCATGGCCAGGTCAATGTAGATGCAGTGCTGGCATATCCTTGGATTGATTTCTATTACTTCTAGATATGACCAAGTGAAGGCTATTAACCATTTATTCATCACTTTTAACAACTTTTATTTTTTTTAGGAGCAAGTTTGGCATTAATGATGATCAGTTTACCATTCTTTAAAAATACATAATCCATTATGACTAGTAAAGTTTTTAGTTTTAAGGGATCCTGCTTGAAATGATTAGGGATCTCTAGCTCTCCCCAATAGTTATCATCATATTAATTAGAGAGTTGGGAATGGACTTTTTCAATTTTGTCCATGCCTTCTATATATGCATAAGTTGACCTCTCAGTTGGCTCCATGCATATTGTGCTACTACTTTATTCAGTTATCGACCATTAGGTTTCCTCCTACTTTGTGGTTACTGTGTATAGACGCCATTGAATATTAATTTCTTGCTCACACTAATTGCATGCCTTTATGTATGTGCTTTTGATTGACCAAATATTTTGTATGCAATTGCACATGTTATTGCTCTACATGATGCATGGAATATGTTTCTTCTCAAATTTTCCCAACTCATTCTCCTTAGATATCTCAAGAGATAGGTCCGTTATATCGATTCACACAATGACCGTGCTTAACCAAGCCCTTCCCATGATGATGGGGAAGTAACTTTTGTAGTTGTTCACCTTGATTACCAAAAAATTAGCAGGATAGGATCACCCGTAAACTATGGTTACAATGTCCTCTACTAATTTCAAAGGAACCATAATCAACTAATTTGCTAATTCTAAATGGATGTTACTCTTCTTAAGAGGTGGTAGGTTTTAGGGTTTATACATATCATGGGAGATGAGGTTAACTATAAAATCAGAGTCAAGAACAACCTTACATGGCTCTTGTTCAACAATTTGTAGAAAGATGAGTGGACTTCTTGGATTAGATCTTTTTTAAGGAAGGTTGCCAGCCTTGATCTAGTTAGAAACAACATGAATTAGCATTATAGTGTGAATTCTAGGTGGCCCTTGGTTTGAAGGGTGTTCAAAGGTATTTGATGTAGAGGATGAGGGTACTACAGATACAGGGTGATTAGCTAAAGTAGGTTGTGAGGGTTGGATAGGATTGCTAGGCTAGAATAAGGGTCATTTCCTTGATTGATTATTTGGACCACTTGGTTGAAAAATTAGTTGTGAGTGTACAACCCTTGTAGCATTTTGTTGTTGCGGCTGTGGAGGAATTTCACCTTGCATGGATGGAGTAGGAGGTAACTGAGTTGAAGGTGGAGGTGTGGGTGCAAAGGAATGTGGAGGATGATAAAGATATGAATATGAGTTTTCCCCTCAAGTAGATGGTGAATTTTTTTAGTGGTATTCTGAAGGATAATAGTGATGTTGGAATGATGTATGGCTTGTCAAACTTCTAGAGGAGATAGATTGTTTAACATAGTACTTGTATGGATATGGTTACCTATAATGGTACTACTACCTTGGCAATGCCATTCCCCATGATTGTGGTTGGTATCACTATTGGTACTATTCATAAGGTTCTGAAGGAGTTCCACTTGTGTAGTAAGCTTGTTATTGTTGGTGGAACTATCTTGGAATGCCTTGAGGGTAAGGAAATTTTCTTGGAGCTTGCCTACATGCTAGGTAGAGATTTAATGCGTATACTCCTAACTCTTTTAAGTGTGACATGATAGGGAAACATCCCTTGGTATGTTCATATTGATAGATGTCACATTTGGTTTCATCATTATAGTCAAACTCCACAACTTCCTCTACTACAATATCTTTTCCCTTACCTCTTTGATAGGCATGTTTAGCTTCTTTTCACTATCTATGATTATGATCACTATTTTTCTCTTTGGATTCTTTAGCAATTTTCAAAGTGTCTTGAAAATTTTTATCCATAGAGTCCCATAACTTATCAACCTTGGCTAAAATTTCATAAATAGATTTTTGGATAGGCAAGGTCTTTCTATTTACCACCTCATTAAGTGGTGACTCCTCCTCATCACAAAATTTGACCTCTCATTTTCTGATGGATGGTTTCCTATTGTATTCTTCAGCACTCTCCCTTTTTTCATAACTCATCTTCTTCTTTTGATACTTGCTCAATTAGCCTTTTGATCTCTTGAGCTCTCATTTTAAACAACCTCCCTTAGGCATACACCCCAAGGGTTCTTCTTGTTTCTACCTTGAGCCCATCTATGATGTGGTGAAGTTATTACCTCTTAGAGTAACCATGGCTAAGGCATCTATGTAAGAGTGAATAATATCAGCCAATGGTGAAATGCAAGGGTTCATGTGCTTCTTGTTTCTAGCCTTGGATTTGTCATCTTAGATTAGACACTCTAAAGTACATTTGATATTTTTCATTGAACAGTTCTAACATGGTACTCCATCTTTAGATAGATTCCAGTTCTAAGGATTGATACCAACTTTCAACTTCCTTAATGAGTATCCTTGGGAAAAGCTTGAGTTTTCACCACTCATTCTCAATGTTTTGTAAGGCACAAGAATCTTGAAAAGCTTGCAATGTGTCTATAGATCAGAGTTGTATCCCCCCTCAAATCTTGGAATATTGTTCATGTTTAGGTGCTTGATCTTGAAACACACTAAACTTTCAGGGCATCCTTGCTTCACCAGGCCATCACAATTTAGGTAGCATCATGGTAGTTCATCAGGATATGGATGTTCTAGGCTTTAGGCTGTACAGTTTGGAAAATTTTCTAATTGGGTAATTCTTCTAGTTGACAGCCTACACAGAAGCTATGTGGAGAGTTGTCAATGATGCTCAAAATGCACAAAATATTTTGGTAAGATTTCTAGTCAAGGAGTTGGTTATGCTACAGCATGCTATATAGTGTAGCAGGCTTCAAAAGACAGTTGTTCAAATATTCAACCATAAATTTTTACAAGACAAGGCACTACACTATGCGATGCAGTGTAGTAGAGCATAGAAAGAGCAAGAAAGAAAGGCTCGGCTTACTTGGTGATTTCCAATGGCACTAAGTTAGCACCTCTGGCATTTGAAAATAGTTGCTTCAATTGACTCCAAGTTCTTCAGCAATGGTTCCTTCATCAGAAAATGGAAAACTTAGCAGAAAAGTAGGCTATGTCGGTTGCTACGCTACTCTACGGTACGTAGCGTAGCACAGGATAGCAACTCTATGAGAATAACAAAAGGCATCTCAAAGGGGTGGGGGATCAGCAAGTTCACAAGTTTCGTAGTGTAAAAGACAAGGTTTTGTAGATTGATGACGTTTTCGCGACTAAGGCCAGCTACTACGCTATGCTACGTAGCATAGTGTAGCAAATATGCAATAAACAGTCAGCGCGATTCAATGGTTTCCAACACATGTAGCCAGACACAATGCAAATTTTTGCTTCAAAATGATGGCTACGCTATGCAACGCTGCATAGCATAGCATGGCGTAAAATGTTGCCATGCTATGCCTGCATGATACGCTACAAAGCATGGCATGGCATAGTAGACAATTATAGCACATCAATGCACTTTACCTAATTGCACCATTGGCACACATCTCCAAACACTAATGACATAATTATAGCATGGTAGGTTTGCAATTACAGCATGGCAGGCTCGTCCAACGGACATGCACGTCCAACGGTCATGCATGCCTATGCAGCATAGACAAGTTAACATAGGCCTATGGAAAGTGTCGTCCAAATCGCATCTTTCATGTGACCTTGGCCCTATAAATATCCCAATGAGCAATGCTTAGGAGGATTCATTTTTTCAATCTTTTTCAGTCGGCTGGTCAGCTAGTTGGTGAGTTGGTTGGAAAGCAAGAAAAAAGTTATCATTGCATTCCTAAGCATTGTAAACATCTTGTTTGACACTGCAAATAGTTGGCATTCTCGTTTGGAGTTTTATTCTTCTCTTTCCTACTATCCTCATAGCATTTTGCGTTGTTGACTCCTAAGTCTGTGTTCAAGCATATAGTTGTCTTGCTCTAGACTTCTTGGTTACCTTTGGGATCTCTATGCCTCCTAGCATCACACAACCAATTATATCCATCTTGATAGAGTGAAGTCATAATCTTGAAGTGGTGCATTTTCCTAAATGCATTTTACTTTTTTTTCTTTCTTATCATTGCATTTTTACATTATTTTCTATCCCTTCTACATTTAAAGTTATCATTTTATGCTAGAAGTCTCATTTTAAAATTATCCATTTACGAAAGGTTATATTAACACCGACTAAGTCCCTGTCTGATCGACCTGACCGTTTAGGGCACCCCATTTCCATTTTATCTAGCATGACCCTCACATGGATATAGAGTTAATACTATTAGCAAATGATGACCTCTCAGTGCTTTCTAGCTGTCTACATTTTTGGTCGCTACAGTTTTCTGGCACTATAAGGAGAGCATTTTAGTGTTCTTTTCTATGTTTTACGGTAGTCCTATAAGTTTTTTGCATCCTAATATGAATTAGCATAAACTTAACATCCATTTGTGATTATTTATGCATCATGCTGTGCACATCGGTCACTTTGATGGTTCCTCTAGAAGCCTACAAGACACAAAGCCTCTGATCGCCAATTTACTTGCTTATTTTATAGTAGTCTTGCATGCATTTTGTACCCTATCATGCACTATCGTAAACAATACACCCCTTTTGCGGTTGTTTACGCTTCGTGTGGTATAGATTGGTTGCTTCGATGATTCTTTTGGGACCCTGCAGGACATAAAGCCTTAGATTGTCACTAGATTCTCTTGTTTCCATCATTTGCAATTCTTTTAGCTTCATAACAATGGCTACCGCAACTACCTCTGTTACTGCTACTAACCTCAAAGTTCCTCTCATGGTCCAAGAAACCACAAATGCCGAGCAACCACCCAGCCTAGGGCTGGGACCACGTCAATCCCTCAGGATCCAAAACCAGGGACCTGAAGGCTTGGCTGAACAACATGAACAATAAAACTTTCTCTACGCTAAGGTGGAAGCACACTTGCCCTTAGATGTATAGGAATTAAAGGAAAAATGTATCTTCGAGTTTTCCTACTGCAACAGGAAGGAATTTATTCCCACTCCCAATGCTTTCATCCCTTTGACAGAAGTGTAACAATGGCTTTTGGATCAGCTGATACATCTGTCTAAGCCTAGTGAGGCACAAGACGTAGCATCTCACCATGACGAAGTCTTCCAAGATGGATAGGAAGAACTGGATTCTCAGTCCAACAGGAGAGGTCAAGTCAACCTTGTCACCATCCCTCCTACCCAATCCTTCTAGATCAATCCGCTGACTATTTCTGCTCCTTTAAGGATCATAGCCACATCACTGCAGCCCACGATCCCACCTATCCTAGGTAGTCATACCATGCACATGGCTTACCAAAATTCCCACATCCCTATCTTGACTTTAATCACCATTCCCCTGCAAGTTATTCATCAATCCCTTTTTGTCTCGCAACCTACTCCAATCACGGCTACCCTGCCACATGTTCATACCATAGATACTTCACAGTTGTACATAACTTCTGTTTCCATTCCTATGTTCACATTTGTCCTACCAACCGTGGTAGGCCCAGGCCCATCCACATGGTGGACCCCATTCACTTCTTTGCTTATTCCACAACCATCGTAGATGTCCCATTATGTTCTTCCTCAAACCTACCAAACCCCGCAAATGGTACAACCCAACATAGGGCTATGGTCTATTCCGCTGGCAACACAAGTGGCCTACCTAATAGCCCAACCAACGGTTGCTGCTCCAACAACACCACCTACCAGGTGGTGGACAGCGCAAGTAGCACCATTCATAGGGGCCACCCTAATGGTACCGTCGATGGATCATGTTGCCACCCCCTTCATTCCATAGATGGGAGCTACTTTGGTAGTTCCCCAACAGTCCACATCATTGCAGTGTTTGGATCAAGCGTTCTAACTTATCCAGACACTTACTGAGGAAATAAAACACCTTAAGTCTATCCGGTCTGATGCGGTACAAGTCATGGACTTTTACTAGGATGACCCCATCAACCCTTCAATCCCCGTACTAACGTTGCCCCCAAGGATGTCCCTCCCAAACTTCATAAAATACAATGGAGAAGGAGATCCCAATGCACATCTTTTTACCTTTAGGTCTGAATCCCTTTTGTTGCAACAATGGTTGCACATGATTAATTATACATGTCTTTGCCATGTCTCTGGCAGGGAAAGCCTTAGATTGGTACCATGTGCTATCATGCTCATTTATTTCAACTCTAGAGGAGCTTTTGACCTAGTTTGTGACATGCTTCAAGTATAACTTGAAGGTAGAAACCACGCTGGATTAGTTGATGAGTGTGAAGTAGGATCCTTTGGAACTAGTCTAGAAGTTCATCCAGCGATGGAGAGCAACCCTTAATGAAATCTACGAGCCCATCGTAGAGGCCCACCTACTGGAGGTCTAAACTATACTACCTCGCTCCTCGCACTCTTAGTCAAGACTTCACTTAGAATAAAATCATACAAGATGCAATCGAGGTAAGAAAAGAGCTGGCCTACATTGCCTACAAGAACACCTTCACAAAGAAGGAAAAGGGTAAGGACCCAAAAACCACAATGGTCACTGTGGCAATTGAGGCCAAGCCCAAACCTAGTAACAATGGTAACAAGCAGGGTCATGCACCGCAACCTGCCATACCCAGCACCCAAGGTATGTATGCAACCCAAACCTAACTTTGAGCATAAAGATTGCTCAAAGTATATCCCAGTACCTCTCAAGCCTTCAAAACTTCTGAAGTAGCTACTGGCAATAGGGCACATCCAACACAAGCAGATGTTGGAAGAAGGAATAAGGAGACATCAGCGCTACTGTGAGCTCCTTAGGAACCCCTCTTTGGCCTTACCCAGTGATCCCCCAGTTCCTAAGAGTTTTAGGCTAGATAGGTTTTATGACTACCACCAACAATGTGGTCACAACATGGATTACTATCTGGCATTGAAGAATGACATCCAAAGGTTGATTGATTAGGGGAAATTAGTGTTGGATGAAAGCAACCCAGTACGCCCTAAGAATCAATCTCTATACATCTATGCTGACCCCCTCAATGCCAACAACACCGGTTATGTTATCAATACAATTAGTGTTGATAGCTATCCTAGGCCACCCCAACAGCCGTTCATGATCTGTGTGCTTCAGCATAGTGCACTAGCATGACCAGCAGCTGGCCTAAACATGTAAAAACCATTTGTTCTAAGAGTCCCTTCCTAGGCATCCACCCCTATGCCACCTATTGGCAGAACCATGCCACCCCACCCATTAACACCGTTATCTCCATTTGTCATTAGGGGGCCAACTCCTTTAACAACCCCCACCCCGCATAAGACAACTGCATAGCCTTCTCTTCATAAAAAATGAGAAGTGCATTTCATAGGTGAGACGTCGAGAGGAAGTATCATCCTAGGTGTTTCTAAGCCTCTGTCTTTACATCTACACCCTCATCACCAAAGAAGGGCATTGCTATAACCACATAGTCCATGCTGCCCTGCTAAAAAGGGTATGAATCCAGATCCAAAACCGCCCCTCCTTGAGAAATTCTTCTTCTAGGACAAATAGAAGAGGAGAAAGGCACTAAACAAGGGGGAATCTAGGACTTCTTAGATGCTCTCACTTAGGTGAAACAAGATCTAAAATAGAAAAACACTACATTGAGCTTGTACAACCTCAGAATGACATTTGTCCCACACCGTGAGGCTCTGATCTGCATGTTGACAGTGATTCCGGTCAACAGAGACATGCTAGTAGAAGAGGAAGCAATCTACTCGGTCATGCTTCCCTTTGCATTTGCAGAGCTAGAGTCATCCCAACTGACTTTCAACAACGATTCCATTAGGAAAGACTCCAAAAGGGGTCAAGTGACTATAGCGCCCCTATTCATCACAATCCAGGTTGGCCAACATAGGATCTGTAGGATACATGTTGATGATGGGGCTGCCATGAATGTTATACCCTTCCTTATAGTGGACAAGTTGGGCTTGGTCAACTATATTAAATCCACAATGACATCATGCTTGAGGTCATTCAATGGGGCATCGGTCATGGTGAAGGGCACAATCCACATAGACTTCATGGCAGGGGACAAGTTCCCCATGAATGCAACATTCATCATGGTCGAGGAAATGCATGGGTTTAATCTAATCTTGGGGAGATCATGGTTAGCGTAGCTTAGGCCTATCTCCTTACCTATACACCAGGAGATCCATATTCCTTACGCAGGTATGGAGGTGGTGATCCATGGTGACAATGTAGTGACATAAGCAATCCACAACGTAGACATGGAATAGGGCTCAGAGGTTGTAACCTCCGAGAATGAAGTGTCTGTCACAACACACACTGATCATCTGGAGGAGGAATCGGCTCAGCAAGCCAATTCCTGAAACAAGAGTGCATGGGCTAAGTTACCATTCCAAATGGAGGACAATGATGTAAATGAAGGTCTTGGAAAAATGCCTCAACCTTATGTTCTGCTCAACCGACGATGGGTCAAGAAGCAGCTACACATAGCGTAGCAACCCCGCTACTTCCTACCCAGCTACCACCTTCTGTACATTTACCACTTCTTTTATTCTACATCCATACATCTATACTAAATATTACCTTTTCTTTGGTTATCACATTGTTCCTTAACTCACAATGGCCCAAAATGGCCTAAAACTATGTCTCGCCATGGCCCAAAATGGCCTAAAACTACATTCCCCTATGGCTCGAAATGGCCTAAAACTAGCAATGGCCTGAAATGACCTAGAACTAGAAATGGCCCAAAATGGCCTAAAACTAGCACAAAAGAGTGAAAGTTTAGCATGACATTCAGCACATACACAATGCATAAGTTAGCATAAAATCAATTCACCTCTTCATTCAAAATTTTTATCTTTCAGATAATGTTTGCAAAAATTTTATAGAAACTCAAAAAAAATTTCAAAAAAATCCCCATGCTATCATGGGTTGTCTTTGCCTACTTCATCCTCATCATCTGCTTTTGCATCATCCCCTTCTACATCATCTTCTCCTGTGTTATCCCATACTTCCTCTTCACTCCTTCTTGCTGTGGGCCCTACGCCCTCATTTGGAACCTGCATCATAGAAATGAAGTAATCAGCTAGGGAAACACACGTGAGCTACAACAGAGCATGAACATTAACACAGTAAGAAGCAACTAACCTAAGAAGGACCTGCATCCATCTCAAAGGGTATTCGATCTAAACCAAGTCTAAGATGGTGCTAGACTTCCTCTTTCGTGGTGTCCACCCAATGCTTGATGCTAGGTTTAGCATCTGTAGCAGCCTTCTCCTTTTCGGTGGTCATCCATCTTAGTGGTCCTAGAGAAAAGGAGGTAGTTGCAGTCTTGCCTATGTGAAGGTCCACTTCCCATTTAGCAGATTCCATAACCTTTACCTAATCTTTGAACTTTTCATAGGCCTTAGAAGTGTCAATAGCATTTACAAATGCTCTATAGGTAAACACCTCCATAGCAGCATCCCTATACAATTTAAGATAGGTGGCATGCTCTAGTTTATACATATGTTTATGGTTCTTTTGGAACTTCCCCCATTCGTAAAATCTTGCACTGTAATCCTTCCAATCCTGACACTTCTAGGCTAACAAGTCAATTTCCATTCGCTGCTCTATTATTTCATGGGTGGCTTCGTTTTTCTAACATATGACTATCCAAAATATGGAATGATCTATCATAGTCGTGCGTCAATCCTTGTTATTTGTGTCATCGGCTATGAGAAATTCGTTCAATGATCTGAGATTTGCCACCTCGGTGCTTTGGTCAACCTTCTCTTGCTCATCTTTTTGGACCCGTTTCCATAGGTATTCGTTGATGTGCTTGTATTCCCACAAGGAGCAAGCCAAGTGCAAAGCACATTTTCAAGCCTCGTCATATGCATGATGAGACACCTCGATCACCTTAGGCGAGAATGTAGGCATGACATTGACTTTCAAAGGTCATGCCAGGTCCCACTTAAGTCGAGAGGCTACCACCAACATAAAGAGCATATCAGTTGCATTAGCATAGCAAGATTAGCAAACTCAAGAAATTCTAGCATAGCAACATGAGAGCACCTAGAATTACTGCTTACCCACTTCAGGGTCAATCCGCCTAAGGTAGTTGATCATGTTGTCGACGATTCCCTGCATAAACGTAAACTTATCAAGGGTCTTAGCCCATGATTCAGCATGAATCAGAGGGGGTCCTGCAACATTAACAGTGGCATCTGTCATGCAACTAAATGAATCAGAAATGACCAAAATGGGCTATGAAAAGGTAGACGTAGTGCTAAACTCACTAGTGTCTAATTGTGGTTCCCTTTCTTGCTAATGCAAAATGATGATAGCGTCCTGGGCAGAAGTCCCTACCAGGTCTGTATGGGTCTCTTCTTCATGCACTGGTGCCTTTCCTTTTGAGAGACTAGCATCTTTTTTATTCAAGGGAGACTCCTCTTTGTCTCCAAAAATTTCGTACACATTAGTATGAGGATTCTGCCTAATAACAAGAGCCCCTTCCTTAGTAGTAGGAGCTCTTTCCTTCTTGATTGGGGCCCTTCTCTTTGAGACTAGGGCCTCCAAGTCTTTATTTGTCATCCCCATTTTGGAGGCTAACACCTCTTCTTCACCTTCTTCCTCTGCCAACCAAAAAAACGTGTTTGCATTATCACAAAATAGGTTTTCCTAAAGCAAGTGCTATGCTACACTATGCTGTCTAGCGTAGCACAGCACAATAGGCATTATCAAAATAGGTAAAGAAATGAGCATGGGCAGGAGTGTTTACTAATGGGGGATTGCGTCCTTTGTATTTTAAGCTGTAGTCTCCTCCCATCTTCTTATTTAGTGTAGAGGGTTTTCTTAGCCAAAGGAGGCCTCTTTTGCTTCAACTTATTGGCCACAGTCTCATCTATGAGATGTTTCCCATGTGACAAGCTACTGGCTACAGCAGGGGGCATCTCTCCTATGCTATCTTGGACACAAAAGTTGCGGGCCACCCGATCCTTAGTCATCATGGAATATGACTCCCCAATTTCTTCTGGGGGATCTTAGTCTTGGCTGGTCTAGAGGATTGGGCAGATCCACAGTCTGGAAATCTGGTTGCAATTTTGCATGATCCAAGATCCATTCTTGTGAACTACCAGAAACTCTATTAAGTTCTGCAAGCAGGCTATGTAGAAGGCATAATGCACGTTGAAATGAGACTCCTGCTTCTTATGGAGCCCCATGATTTCAACTTGCAAGCCTTTACATAGAAAATTAGTCTAGTTGTAGTGGGCCCCTTCCTCCATGACCTGATGCATTACCTAGGCCTACTCAATCCCAAGGATCTTCCCTTGAGAAAGCAGCTAGGGGAATGCGCAAGCATAGAAGACAGGGTAAACCTCCCTGGCAGGTCTTAATTTAAGCTTCTCCATGGGGAGCCCCTTTCGCTCCTTGGTAAGCCCTAACCACTCCTAAATGTCCTTCTTCTAAAGGCTCAATTCCCTCCTACTCTTCGACCCTATGAGGATACCAGTAGTAGGGACACCAAAAAGATCTACAGGTAGCTAGTCATTGATTTCAATGATCACCCATACATCATGTATGCGGGCATGGAAGTATTCTACGCTACCAAAAAAGGAGCTGACTAGGGAAAGCATCTTGGTGGCAGGAACACTCGAGTTTGCGGCCAGGAATAGATCCATAAGCCCAACCTTTTGGATGTTCTGGACCAAGGAGTCTCAGGCCACATTGCATATCCAGGGCTAGCTTGCATCCACTTATCCATACTTGAAATAGATGTTTGCCTCCTGGTTCTCAGCGGTTATCACCATCACCTCCTAGGGTCTTTTTGCCCCTATAGCAGTTTGCACAAAAGCGTTTAGCATGAAAAAACATAGAAAACCAAAAAATTGAAAAAGCACTCAAGCATACAAAAACCACTATTTAGCTTACTAGGTTTGTATGGCAATGGGAATGGCAGAAGACTAATCAAAACTTGTTCAATAGTGATCGATTTGAAGGGCATCCATCCCTCATCCAGCCAATCAAACTCCTTGCACTTTTCATAGGGAATGGGGTATAGGTTTGGGTAGGTGTGGTACTCACCTCCGCATTGACCAATCACACGTACATAGAGATTCTCAATAGAAGAGAACTCCTGTAGGACTATCAATGCTATGGTTGGCACACCTAATTTTTCGTGAAGCCCTTCCTTGTTAATGTATAACTTGGTAATAAAAACATGTTGTTAGCATTTGGCTAGCATAGCAAGCATCACACAATATAGCAGAATAGGGCTACAAAACTCACCTGCCAACACAGTAGATGGTTCCTGGTGGGTTTTGAAAGCACATTTCCATATGATGCGTAACAAACCACGTGTTGTAAGGATGGTAGCAACTGTACTCAGGCATACCCCAGATCAAAGCCAAACATCTCAAATATTTGGGGCATTAACTAGATGCTTCTCCCTACTTGCTGCTGATTGCCCCATCTGTCAAAAACCTCAAGATGCCCCGACTTGCCCCAGGCAATAGGATTTCTATTATGATGGTTGCCTCTTCCTCCTCTAGGTATGATCAAATGATCACACTGAAATGTTGGAGGAGAAATTGTAAGAACTCCTATGCTCCTTGCCTGAACTAGATCCCTTGCTCTCCCACACATGTATGGGGAGGAGGAACATTGAGCACTTGTTTGCTCACACAACACAAAACCCCTACGATTTCTAGGATAATCAGAGTTGGGCTCAGCGCTATCCTGCACAACACAACTAGCAAATGTTAGCATCATCCCCAAGTGCAATACATATATAGCATAGCAAGACTTAGCATTTTAGCATATAGCATAACATAACCCTCTTCCTGTACATAGCATAGCAAGAACGTGAAAGCAATAGCGTAGCAAGAATAGCCTAGCATAGCAATGGAGTGATTAACCCTAGCAAAGTGATTAGCACTACACCTTGATGAAACACGTGTAACACTGTCATGTCATGCATGGCCGAACCCCCTTGATGTTCCTACGCCATGCCATTCAAAAGCCAAGTGACCTAAATCAACCAAACCCCTAAGGTGATGACAACTGTGGTGATGGTGGCTTAGGCAACCTTGCATGTAACAATAACATGGCGTTTGTACATCCGCTACGGCTGAAACAAAAACAACGATGATGTAAAGGCCAAGACAAAGACAACGCAATGTTAGGAAACATAGACAGCCAAAACTAAATTGCAGAATTGAAAATAGAAAACCAAAAATGATCATAGAAGCACAAGGAAATAGAGGAAGCATAGCAGCCTACTGGGTCTACGGCATCTCCTCCCGCACCGTGACACATGCTTGTGTCATGCGCCTTAGGATTTCCTTTACCTCCTTGACCTTTAAGAGCACCAAGTGAGTGTGTTCCTTCTTTGGAGCCATCATCCTACTTGCAAAATTTTCCCTGTTGCTATGCAAAAAACTACCTTGCTCTCTGTTAGCATAATCGCTCTGTGCTCCGAAATCGCTTTGTGCTCTGAATGTGGGCTTTGCGCTCTTACGGTGAGAATGACAATCTTACCACAGTTTAATCCCTATTTATGGTCATAATTGTGGAAAAGGGAACCTTTCCATTCTCTCTCTCTTCGTTTAATGTAGGGTATACCGTGCAGCATAGCATGCTTGCCATGACGTCGTAGCACTATTGGCAATTAAAATAGGTAGATTTGCGCGAAAGATCTCGCATGCTTCGAGCTAACCGTTTGCTTTCCCAAAAAATAAAAAAAAATATATTTTTAGTTAGTGGTCCAAAAAGACCTTAAACTAGCAATCTTAGCATAGCTTCGACTTTAACGGTCTGAAAAGACCTTAAACTAGAAATCTTAGCGTAGCTTCAACTTTAGCGGTTTGGAAAGACCTTAAACTAGCAATCTTAGCATAGTTACAACTCTACCGGTCCAGAAAGACCTTAAACTAGCAATCTTAGTGTAGCGGAAATTTTAATAGTCTGAAAAGACCTTAATCTAGTAACCCCAATGTAGTTGTAACTTTTGTGGTCCGAAAAGACCTCAAACTAGCAGTTTTGATTTGTTACATGTTTGTAGTCCACAATGACATTAAACTAGTAGTTTTAAATTTTCAAATCAATATTTTTACATTTTTTAGTAGTTTTCCATCTCCATGCCTTAGCGGTCTTCCATGAATTTAAACTGGCAAATGTCAATCTTTATATCATACTTTGCTAGTTACATCTCATCGTTGTTTTGCAAGTTTTCATTATACACGATTACTACCAATAGGTGCCTCATAACCAGACTCTCATTTCATCTTGGTAGGTTGAGAAAAAAATGGAAATCCATCATGATTTCTTCACACCTTTAGCTTTAGAAGGTCCACATGGAAAGCTCGCAAGACCATTGAACCCAGACTTGATTGATTGGGAATCAGCCATAGCTAGTACCATAGCATCCTTAGAAACATCCCCAGATTGGCTTGAGCATCTAATCCAAACCCTAGATCTAAAGGTCGAGGATGTAATTAAGGACCCTCTCATTGAGACACCAATGACCATGTCTAAGGGAGAAGTAAAAACATTAAAGATTAGTTTCCTCTTAGGTGGGTAGACACATGAAGGTGTGGTTAAAATCCTTCAAAAGAACATTAAAGTTTTCGCATGGTCATACAACAATATGTTGGGTTTAGATCCAAGGCTGATACAACACAACATTGTCCTAGAACCGTGCATGAAGGCAATCAAGCAGAAAGCTCATAAGTTTAAACCAAAAATTGCATTAGCTATAAGGGATGAAATCACCAAGCTATACCAAGTTGATTTCATCCGTGTAGTTGATTACTCGGAATGGGTGTCCAACATAGTTGTGGTTTCTAAGAAAATGAGAGGAATACAAATCTATATAGACTTCCAGGATTTGAACAAGGCAATGATCAAAGACGATTTTCCACTTCTAAGCATCAATCAACTCATCGACACTATGTCTGGTCATGCTTTGTTATCCTTCATGGATGGTTTCTCCAGCTACAACCAAATTCGCATTAACCTAGAGCATCAGCTAACAACAACCTTCATAACTCCATGGGGGACCTTTTGTTACACGATGATTCCTTTTGGGCTCAAGAACATTGGAGCAACCTACTAGCGAGCCATGACTTACATCTTCAATGACTACATCCTAGAAACACTAAATGACTATGTGGATGATATAGCAGTCAAATCTAAGGAGGCTGCTGATCACCCACATGATCTAGGGGTTGTCCTCAAGTGTTTTCAAATGCATGATCTATGCCTTAACCCTAAGAAGTGTGTATTTGATGTGAGAACCAGATGCATGTTAGGGTTTGTAGTATTAGAAGCCAGAATATGGGTGGACCCTGACAAAGTTAAGGCCATCCTCAACCTGGCGCCTCCTACAAACCTTAAGGAATTGTATGGATTACAAGGTAGAGTACAATTCATCCGAAGGTTTATAGAAAATTTAATTGACAAGTTACACCCCATGCAACATCTTCCAAAGAAAGGGGTTAACTACAAATGGACAACTCAATGTCAACAAGCCTTTGATGACTTGAAGAAAGAGCTTTTGCACCTCCCAACTGTGCACCTGCCATAGAGAGATAAGCCTTTCTTCATCTACCTTGCCACCTCTGACACATCTATTGCAGCACTATTATGTCAAAAACAAGATGATGGGTCTAAGATAGTAGTGTATTATCTAAGTCATGCATTAATAGCACATGAGGTGAAATACAATGAGGTGGAGAGAAATTGCCTTGCCTTAGTATTTGCATTAAAAAAGTGGAAGCATTACCTATTTCACAATACAATTGACATCATTTGCAAAAGAAAAATACTCCAAGCTATGACTAACAACCTGTATGAAAGTAGCAGGATAGTCCAATGGAAAGGAATAACTGTGAAATTCAACTTACACTATGTGAGCCAATCGTTGATAAAGGGTCAAGTCATAGCGACCCAACTTACAGCCTCATCCATCAATGACCAAGCAACCATAGATCCTGAATTCCTAGACAAGCATGTTGGCACTATCAACACCATCCCATCACACCTTGAAGCTACGTTACACTTTGATGACACCTCAACCATGTGAGGAGGTAGTGCAACTGCCTTCATTACATTCCACTTTGGGGAAATGCATCTGTTTGCTTATCATTTTGCATTTTCCTGCACCAATAATGTGGCAAAGTATGAGGAACTACTCAGAGGCCTCTCAGCTGCCCGAACACTATGCATACAACACCTAGCAATTCATGGTGATTCACAACTAGTTGTGAATCAAATCATCGAAGTTTATGCCTACAAAGTTATGCATCTACAACCCTATTACAACCTAGAAAAAAGCTTGCTCAAATAGTTTGTAACTACAGATGTGCAACATGTGCCACGCAACGAGAACACCGTAGTAGATGCCTTAGCCACCTTAGCACTAAGTATTCAACCACAGTCTTTCACAACTTCGATTTTCGAATGTATTGAGCCTATCACTCAAGCGGGACACATGGCCTCTATCAGTGTTGCAGATACCTAGGAGTGGTATGTCAACATTAAAGCCTACCTACAACATGGAAAACCCCTAAGTGGATTGACATCTACCCAGAGAGATGCAATCCATAAGCATGCCCAGCAATATACGCTCATGGGAAATGACACCTTATGAAAATGTTCATATGATGGGATATTTCTGGCATGCGTGGGTGAGGCGCAGACACAGAAGGTCATTAATGAAGTACATGAGGGACTATGTGGTGGACACATAGCACCTAGAGCTATGGCTGCCAAAATCAGACAACTAGGATACTACTAGCCCCATATGGAGCATGACTACATATCAAAGGTCAAGACATGTGACACATGCCAGAGATACTCAAATCTCATCACGTCGCACCTACGAAGCTACACCAAACAATGTAGATTATGTACCCTTTCCAGTGATGGGGACTAGACCTCATAGGACCTATCACACCTAAGTCCTCCATAGGGCATAGCTTCATCATCACCGTAACTAAATATTTTACTAAGTGGGTGGAAGCTATCCCCCTAAGGAAGAAGACATCTTAGCAAGTTTGCCACTTCACACTAGATAACATCGTGATAAGGTTTGGGCTTCCAATGACTATTGTAATTGACAATGGACCATAGTTTAGTAGTACAGAAACCCAAACCTTCTGTAGCAATTTGGGCATTAGGCAATCATTCTCCTCCCCATATTACCCATAGGTGAATGGGCAAGTGGAGGCTACAAATAAGTTCATCATCAACTTGCTAAAGTGGATGCTTAGTAATAGCAAGAGGTGGTGGCATGAGCAAATCCTCTATTTTCTATGGGCCTACAAGATGACATGCAGGACCGCAACAAGTAAGACTTCTTACAGTCTTGTTTATGGATTTGAAGCTATGTTGCCTCTTGAGTTGCAGGTACCATCACTCTGGATGATCCTCTTTGATGTCATGAGTGAAGCCTAGAACAACGAGTCAAGGATTATTGACCTTGACTCAATAGAGGAGGATCATGCACACACGTTGAGTCGCATAGAGTGCTACCAGAGTAAGCCATAGCAAAAACACCATGCAGACCCGCATCAACAGAAAATACAAAAGGAAGACCTCATCCTCAAGGCTATCCATGAACATGTGAGCAAATTCTCAGCCAACTTGGAAGGCCCATGCATGGTCACTAAAGCCTTTGGGAATGGAGCCTTCAAGCTGGTGGACATAGATAGCAAGGAGTTTGCAAACTCAGTGAATCACTCGTACCTCAAGATGTACTACATCTAAGCACATGGAGTAGATAAGCAATTGTCTACTACAACATAAAATTGGCAAAAGTAAGCAAACATCCACTATGATGTTAAACTAGCACGACTTCACCAACATCTACTACGATGTAAAATTGGCACAACACGTTCATTATGATGTAAAATTGGTAGAGCTCATCCTCTATGACGTAAAACTAGCAAATGTGGCAATGGTCCACTATGACTATAAACTAGCATAGCACGTCTGCTATGATGTTCAACTGGCACATACTATCTGCTGGGACCTTAAACCAACACATGGTCTACTAGGATCTTAAACTGGGTTTGCAACATGTCCCTAGCATGCATCTACACCAAGTGCACATCAAGCGAGCATGCACAATGCTGACACGAGGTCAGACATTGCAGTTCTAGAACATAGTTCACGATGCACTAAGAACATGATCTAGAACATATGCAACGCTGCCATTCCTGGCACCTTGATGATCCCTCGAAGATGTCGTATGACATCTCACTGACCCCCCAGACCTACCGTCTCCACGGCCCATCACCTTGATAGTAGTTCCTTGGTCAGTGCCTACTGTTGGAGTTCCAAAAATATTGTGGCCTAGCCACAATATTGTCATCCTCTAGCTCCCTGCCAGCATTTGGGCTCAAATGACATTTAGCTATGTGGTAGCTGATCCCATAGTTGAATTCAGAATGCATGCCTTTGGTAGGAATTCCAGAGCATCCACACTCTCGGTAACTTGCCACTCCTTCGACATGAGCTCCTCCACATTGATGCTACCAAGGCCACTATTGGCCTTCCTACTTTGGACACCATGCACCAGTAAAGGTATCCAAGAGCTTCAACAACATCTGTAGCAAGCAAGACCTTTGCCCTCATTTTGCATCATGGCTGTTTTTGCTAGTTTGCTCTCTATCATGTTTGCAGAGGCATTGGTCAAAGGTGCATCTCACCATAACAATGAATGCTACAGCTTTGCGAAGTGATTATCTTGATTAGCTTCACTACTTTAGAGTACATATCCTGTACTTCCTTTCCTTTACCTTAATCACTAAATCTGTAATTCCTACTCACTCCCCTCTTTTACAAGCTTTTTCCCAATGCCTATTAAGCCCTCCTATTTTCTCAACTGCAAAACCCATAACGTGCGTAACACAACTTACCACATGGGAAGCATCTGTAGGTAGGTTAACACCCCCACACAGATGTAATACAACTCATCTAGGGAAAGAAAAACCTATTTTGCAACTAGGTTGTTCGCAAATGTAAACAAAAAAATAACAAGAGGCTAAAGTGTAAGCCATTTTGCAATCACCCTCTCCAAACGTTTCAAATGAAGAGGTCAAAGGTTAGCGAAAGTAAAGATGAAAACATGAACAACTTCCTCATGACCACTCCAACAAGGAACTCTGCTAAGCCTCACATTTATCCTTTTCCTAAACCTCCTTCCTCCCAGCTTTGTCCTTTCCCCTCGCGAAAAACCAATGCAACACTCTCAATAATAGCTAAGCGACGTCTTAATGATCACCACATAAAAATGTTAGTGTTTTATCTTCCATGGTGTTTCATATTCTTTGTCAACGTCTCTCGGGCCCATCCTCCAAACATTGACAAAGAGGGACCAATGAAACACCCTAAAGTTTTAGGGCATCCTTTCTTCACAATGTTGTCATAATTTTGATAGTGTCACAGTAGTTCATCAGGAGACGGATGTTCTGGGCTTTAGCCTATATAGTTTCATAAATTTTCTAACTCGTTAATTCATCTAGCTGATAGCATACATAGAATCGATGTAGAGAGTTGTCGGTGGAACTCAAAATGTGCAAAATAGTTTGGCAAGTTTTCTAGTCAAGGAGTTTGCTACGCTATGCCACACTATATAGTGTAGTAGGCTTCAGAAGATAGTTGTTCAAATAGTAAACTGCTAATTGTTGCAAGACAAGGTGCTATGCTACGTGATGCAGAGTAGCATAGTGTAGTGAGTGCAATATAGGAAGGCTCGACTTACTTGGTGATTGCCAATTGCACCAAGTTAGCACCTCTGGCCTTTGAAAATAGTTGCTTCACTCGAATCCAAGTTCTTCAGCAATGCCTCCTTCACCAAAAAGCGGCAAACTTAGCAGAAAAGCAGGCTATGTCAGTTTCTACATTACACTACACTATGTAGCATAGCACAGCATAGAAACTCTATGGGAATAATGAAAGGCATCTTAAGGGGGTGGGGGATTAGCAAGTTCACAAGTTTCGTAGTGCAAAAGAAAAGGTTTTGCAAATTGACGACGTTTTTGCAACTAAGGCCAACTGCTATGCTATGCTACATAGGATAGCATAGCAAATATGCAATAAATAGTTAGTGTGCTTCAAAGGTTTCCAACACATGCAACAGGATGCAATGCAAATTTTTTCTTCAAACTGATGGCTACGCTATGCTACGTTGCATAGCGTAGCACTACGTAAAAATTTGCCATGCTACGCCTGCACGCTATGATACAAAGTATAGCATAACATAGTAGAAAGTTATAACACATCAATGAACTTTACCTAATTGTACCGTTGGTACACATCTCCAAACTCTGACAATGTAATTATAGCATGGCAGGTTCACAATTACGGCATGGTAGGCTCGTCCAATGAACATGCACATCCAATGGTCATGCGTGCCCATGCAACATAGACAAGTTAACACAGGTCCAGGGCATGTGGTGTTCAAATTGCATCTTTCTCCTACCCTTGGTCCTATAAATACCCTAATGAGAAATGCTCAGGGGGATCCATTTTTTTGATCCTTTTTGATCAGCTGGTCAGCTAGTTGACGAGTTGGTTGGTAAGCAAGAAAAAAGTTAGCATTGCATTTCTGAGCATTGTAAACATCTTTTTTGACACTACAAACAGTTGGCATTCTCGTTTGGAATTTTGTTCTGCTCTTTCCTGCTATACTCATAGCATTTCATGTTGTTGACTCCTGAGTCCATGTTCAAGCATACAGTTGTCTTGCTCTGGATGTCTTAGTTACCTTTGGGATCTTTGACCCTCCCAGTGTCGTGCAACCAATTGTATCCATCTTGACAGAGTGAAGTTATAATCTTGAAGTGGTGCATTTTCCTAACTACATTTTACTTTGTTTTCTTGTTTATCATTGCATTTTTACATTTTTTTCTGCATTTAAAGTTATCATTTTATGCTAAAGTCTCGTTTTAAAATTATCCGTTTATGAAAGGTTATATTAACACCAACTAAGTTCCTATTTGATCGACTAGACTATTCAGGGCACCTTGTTTCCATTTTATCTAGCACAGCCCTCACACGGATATAGGGTTAAGACTGTCAGTGACCAATGACCTCTTGGTGTTTTCCAGACTTCGACGTTTTTGGTCACTACAAATCTAACTATCCTTTATATGCCTAGTTAGAATTCTTACTACCTCTACAATGTTAAGCATACTTCAAGTTGCTAGTAAATGTTCATCATCATTGCTGCATTGATAACATCGATGATGGTTTTAGTTTCAACCATCCCTTCAATTTTTTTGGTCCTCATAGTTATTATTATTTCATCAATCACCTACATTATGGTTTTTTCAATAATGGCTTCTATGAGAACCATCAAATGAAGAGGAATGTTCAGAATTAGATGAAAAGGAAGGTGGACTGCCACCACCACTGTAGTGTCTAACATCACTCTTATGCTTTTTACAATCTCCATCATTAGATCCCCTATTATTGTGATTTTTTCCTAAGTCCCTACTTTGGCTATCACTCTTCCTTGAACCTAGTTTATGAATAGTTTTTCATAGGGTTAAGTTCACACCCTCACCAATATTAGTAGGGGATGGAGAATCTTCATGTTGAGAACCTTCCAAGGGGGGTTCCTCATTATCCTCTTGATCTAGTAGAAATAAGGGGTTAGTGTTATGTTTTCCCATTTTGGCTTCATGGAGTCTCTCATGACGTTTTTCTCACTTACGTTGTGTTTCAGTGGGATAATAGTTCCTAGTGTCATACCCATCTACAACATACTCCTCATGAAGATCTGCTATGCCCAACTTCTTAAGCATTTTAATTAGCATTTTAGGCATAGATCTATTAGGAGGAAAAAAAACATTTCCCTCCATATCACACCATTGCATTTTTTCATCCTGATGTAGGATGAAGGTAAAATTCTATACAAACCCATATGGATGAGTGTATACCACCTTGAATTCTTGTGGGACTAGTGGTTTAGTATCATCATGCTTACGAGAAGAAGAAGACATTTTATAAAATGAAATTTTTAGTGTTTTTTTATAATTTATGTATAGTGGGAATGATATGGACCCTTAGGTTTGTACAATGATATTATTGGTATTCATCTAGACCTAAATAGCACACATTCCACAAACAAAGTCCCTAGCAGTGGCACCAATGATGAGCAGTGAGGTACCCCTACGTGCAACCATACAAATCATAAATCATTCATGTGCAACTCGATTGAATTCTATGGACTTTATCATTTCTAGTGCACTAGCTCTTTTAGCAAGTGAATTTAGCCTTAAGATTAACCATTGTCCTCCCAACTACACTTGTGACATTTTTGCATGGTTAAGTGTAACTGAGGCATCTAATTTTTATCATTTTGTATTTTATATTGTGGATGCCCAAAATGTATATAAAAAGGAGTTTAATTAACTAATCTAAATTACTAATTAACTAGTCATTAAACTAATCCTAACATAAGCATCCATTCCCACTTTCCATACACATCCTAAACCCACATATCCACTACTGGGTGACAAAACATTACGCTACTGGGTGTACCAAGAGATAACGCTACTGGGATTACCAAGTGAATACATGTTACACTTGAAGTGATCATACTTATGTATTTAATCTATCTAGCTTAATAATTCTCATTAACTCAATTACTAGGAAATAATTGCAAAATCATTGAAAATAATTAACAAATAATTGAAAACATTGAATGCATAAATAAGAGAGCTAATCTATCCAAAGTGCTACAAGGTTTATCAGAAATCTCATCTTTATTGCCGCACACATTGTCATGCTCAGGTACAACAATGCTTGAATAAAGATCCATACACTCAATGACTCCTGTTGTAGGCACTCAGGGAGAAAATTTGAACTTTCGAATGGAAAAAATACAAGATATTTGCTACAATTGAAATTAGGACATTCATAAATGCTGTGAGTAGGTGCATATTTATAGGAGATGGACAGATGCCATGTTGACGAGGCATTGTTGACGTAGTTTAAAATGCATCGATGGGGCCTTGTGGATGAGGCCTCATTGACACAGTTGGCTATGTCAACGATGCCTTGTTGATGTATCCAACAAATGATGACTCATCATTGCTCAAGGTGATCTAGGGCTTACTCAAATGTAGCCCCATAGGTAGAGAATTCATCCATAAAGGCTTCTTCCTCACTACCAATTTGCTACTAAAACATGCTAAGGACTAGGCATTGAAATGTTTTAGGGGCATTGCATAGACTGAACAACATCTTGCAATATGAAAAAGTCCCCCAAGAACTTGTGAATGTTGTTTTGACCTAATCTTCTAGTGTAATCTAGATTTTTTTATAGCCATTATAATAATCCAAGAAGCTATATAGAAATGCTCAAGTATGATATCCAACATTTGGTCCACAAATAGGAATGGAGAATGATATTTAAATGTTGCCATATTCAACAACCAAAATTTTATGCAGACCCACCACTTACCACCTTTCTTTAGCATAATTATGAGTGGGTTAACCTACTTACTATCCACGATGGGATAGATGAACCTTGCCTTGAGGAGTTATTCTATTTCTTCTTTGATGATTTGCTTCAACTTGGGGTTCAACCACCTTTGTGGTTTTATTCTTAATTTCATGGTTAAGTTAGTGTAGATGCGATGTTGGCATATCTTTGGATCAATTCAAGTCAACTCAATATATGACCAAGCAAAGGCTGTTGGCCATTTGTTGACCATCTTCAAAAACTTGTCTTTTTTTTGGAACAAAATTTGCATTGATTATGATTAGCCTTCCATTATTTAAAAATGCATACTCCATGTCAACTATTAGAGTTTCTAACTCTAGGGGCTCTTGCTTGAAATTATTAGGGATTTTCAACTCTCCCCAACAAGTATCATCATCTTGATCATCTAAGAGTTGGTGATGAACTTACTTTAGTTCATCCATGCCTTTAACATAGGCACATGTCAAGATCTTGATAGGTTCTATGCATAATGTGTTACTATTAGAGTTAGTTGTCCTCCTATTTTGTGGTTGCTACATATAGGCACCTTTGGATATCAATTTCATGTGCACATTGATTGCATGCTTTAAGGAATGTACTTTTAATGGACCAAAATTTTTGCATTCAATTGCACTTGTTATCATTGTACACAATGCATAGAACCTGCTTCTTCTTAAGCTATCCAAATTCATTTTCCTTGGATATTTCCAAAGAGAGGTCCCTGATGCTCATTCATGCATCAACCATGCTTAACCATGCATGTCCCATAATGATGGAAAAGTCACCTTTGTAGTTTTCTACATTGATCACTAAAAGCTTGGTAGGATAATACCACTCACAAACTGTGATTACAATGTCATCCACTAATTCCAAAGGGATAGTGATTGATTTTCCTACCAATTCCAAATGGATATTACTCTTCTTGAGAGGTGGTAGGTTCCAAGCCTTGTATGTGTCATAAGAGATAAGACTGATACTATAACCAGAATAAAGAAGAGCCTTGCATGCCTCATGTTTAACAATTTTTAGGTAAATGTAAGGACTTCTTGAGTTAGATCTTTTTGTGGTAAGGTTGCCAACCTTGATCTAATAAGAAACAACATGAGGTAGCATCATAGTGTAGATGAGAGGCAGCACTTGGTATAAAGGGCTCTAGAATGTGTTTGATGTAGAGGATGAGGGTGTTAGGGATATAGGGTGACTAACTACATTAGGTCATTAGGGTTTGGGAGGACTATTAGGTTAAAAAAAGGTCATTTCATAGATCAATTATACAAACCACTTGGCTAGAAGGTTGGTTGTAAATGTACAACCCTTATAGCATTTCATTTCTATAGCTATGGGGGAATTTTTCCCTATATGGACAAAGCAAGAAGTAACTAGGTTGATGGTGGAGGGATGTGTGTAGATGCATGTGGAGGATGATATGAATATGAGTTCTTCCCTTGAGTAGATAGTGAATGAGTTTGATCATACTCTAGATGGTAATAGTGATTTTGGAATGAGATGTGGCTTGTAGAGCTTCGTGGAGAAATAGGTTATTGAACACAGTACCCATATGGATTTGGTTGCCTGTAAGGGTGCTATTGTCTTGGTAGTGGCATTTCCCATGACTATGGTACTGCCATTATTGGTATTTCTCATACATTTGTTATGGAGCTCCACTTGGATAGTAAGCTTGTTGTTGTTAGTGGAACTATCTTGGATTTCCTTGAGGATAAGGTAATCGTCTAGGTGCTTGCCTCCATGCTAGTCGATGATTCAGTGTGTATACTCTAGACTATTGAAAGTGTGATATCATAGGGAAACATCCCTTAGGATGGTCATATTTACAAATTTCACATCCACCATCATCTTCAAAGTTTGTCTCCACAACTTCTTCTACTACAACAACTTTTCCTTTACCTCTCTAGTAGGCATGTTCAGCTTCTTTCTACCTCCTATGATTGAAATCACTATTCTTCTCTTTGGATTATTATGATGTCTTCATAGTGCTTTATAATTTTTCATTGAAAGAGTCTCATAATTTATTAACCTATGCTAAAACATTAGAAATAAATTTTTTGATGGGCAAGGTTTTCCTATTCACTACCTTGTTAATTGGTGACTCCTCTTTGTCATAGAATTGGACTCCCTTTTCTTAATGGAAAGGTCTCTATATATTCTTCTACACTTTCCCTTTTATATAACTCATCTTCTTTTTTCACTACCTGCTTTATTAGCCTTTGTATTTTATGAGCTCTTAGTTTAGAAAGTTGTCCTTGAGTGTAAACTCCAAGAGTTCTTTTGGTTTCTACTCTGAGTCCATTTATGATGTCATGGACTTATTCCCTTTAAGAATAACCATGGATAGTGCATTGATGTAAGAGAGAAAAATATTTTCCCATGGTAGCATCCAAGGATTCATGTATTTCCTATTTCCATCCTTGGATTTTCCTTCTTAGATTGGACACTTTGGAGTACGTCTAATACTTATCATTAAATAGCTCTGGCATTGAACTCCTACTGTGGATGGATTCTGGCTCCAAGGATTGGTACTAGCTCTCAGCCTCTTTGATGAGTGTCCTTAGGAATAACTTGAGTTTTTACCAATCATTTTCAATATTCTGCAAGTCATAGGCATCATGAAAAGCTTATACATGTGTTTATGGATCAGAGTTATCTCCCACCTCAAATCTTGGAATATTTTTCACATGCCTAGTTGGAATCTTAACTACCTTCACAATATTAATCATGCTTCAAGTTACAAAAAAAGGCTTATCATCATCATTATTTTTTTTTCATCAATGATGTCCTCTATTATCCCATAGTTGTTATGCACCTTCATCAAAATTATTCTTTCTATGGAATTCTTTAGAACTAGAAGAGGAGAAAGAAGAAGATATAGATAAAGAGGGTGAAGAGGGAGAAGGACTAACACCATCATGGTATCTACCAACTCCCCTTTGATTGTCATAACATGTTTGTTAGGTTTCGTATCATCTTGATTCTTGCTTGAGCCTCTACCTTGACTACCATCTTTACCGGATTTTGGTTTTTTGATTATGGAATGTAAATTTAGGTTCACATCCCCATCATTAGTAAAAATGGGTGGAGAATTTTCATATTGAGATCCTCTAGAGAAAGGACCCTCATTATTATCTGGATGAATCATTTTCCCTTCACAAACTCATGATGCTTCTCCTGGTGTCAATCTCTCTGATGTAATGTTTCAATGGGACTGTAGTCTCGATAATTCTAATCATGCATAATGTACTCCTCTTAAAGATCTTAGATGTCTAACTTCTTAAGAGTTTGAAGCAAAATCGTGGGCATAGATCAATTAGGAAGCATTACAATATTGTTTTCCATATCACGCCATCACAATTGCTCATCCTAATGTAGGATGAAGATGAAGTCAGGTACATGCTCATCTGAATGAGTATATACCACTTTGCACTCCTCTGGAACTGGTGGTTTGACATTGTCACACCTATGAGAAGAAGAAGACATTTTTCAACAAACAAAATAATTAGTGTGCTTTTGTAATTATATAATTGAGAATGATCTCCACCTTGGGATTCATCCAATGATATTATGGATGTTTACTAATCCTAGATAGTGCACATTTCAACAAAAGAAGTCCTCGACAATGGTGCTAATGATGAGTAGCGAGGTACCCCTATGCCCAACCATATGGATCACAAAGTATTCACACATGATTTTGTTGAATTCTATGGACTCTGTAGTTTCTAGTGCACTAATTCTCTAGGAAGTAAAATTCTATGTTAAAGACATTTGTTGTCCTCACAACGACATTTGTGAAAATGAAGGATATGGTTTAAGTGTAATTAAGGCACATGATTTTTGTCATTTTATATTTTATGGTTTGATTCTTGAAATAGGCAACATAGAGAATTAAGTAATTTAATACCTACATCAATCTAATAGGCTAACTACTATTTAACTAGTCCTAACATAACTATCTAGTCCCACTTGCTGTACATATCTTGAACACGTATAATGTTGCTAGGTTACCAAGCATTAAGTGCTATTGGGATTACCAAGCGTCATACTTATGTGTTTACTTAATTACAATTTAGCTTATCTTGCTTAATTACTTAATTAGCTTAATTACTAGAAAACATTGAACAAATAGTTGAAAACATTAAATGCATGAATGAAACATTTAAACTATCTAGAATGCTACAAGGTTTATCAAGAAGTTTGTCTTTATTGCAGCACACATTGTCATGCTTAGGTACAATAGTGCTCAAATAAAGATCCTTATACTCAATGACTCCTATTGTGGGCACTCAGGAAAATATTCTATCCTTTTAATGGAAAAACTATAAGAGCTTTTTTACACTATGATAGACTAATTGCCTAAACATGATGGGTTGGCATGTATTTATAGGAAAAAAATGACCTTGCATCTATGGGGCCTAGTTGATGCGGCCAAACCATGACTCATCAATTATCTTCTCTTTATGTTGATTTTGCCTCATTTCGAATAATTTAGATGGTTAAGATTGAGTTACATTAGGGTCATTAGGCCTTGGCCATCTTTGGGCCTTTTGTGTCATCTTTGAGAATTACATATTCTTGTCTTTTAAGCCATTAAATTGTCTTTAGGGGTTGCAAATTTATCTATGTTGATTGTATTTAATATAGATGCAAGTCTTTTATCTATCCCTCTAGATCTTAGGATTGTTAGAAAGTGGCATCTAGAAAGTAAGCATAGTAGAATATCTCCTCTAAATTAAGATATATAATCATTATTTTATTAACATAAGTGACTATTGGAATACCAATTCATCTTCATGGAGAAATTAAGTGTGGACATTCCAAATGTTGAAAAAAATTAATAAAAATATGCATAAGTTAATTAGACCAAATGCATTTTTTATTTATTAGATGAAACAACATGTAAAATCTATATGAAATATTAAAGAACATGAAGAAATTAACCTATGTGGAAAATTTTTTTAATAAAATGAAGAATGAAGAATAAAAATTAGTTAAGAATCACATGATTGTTGATGAAAATATGGAATGGTATAAAAATGTAAAACAGAGTAGGACATGTTAAATCAAAAGCGCAACAATTTATGGGATCACATTCATAGAGAAATAAAGTACACTGAAATGCATGAAGATGTTGTAGAATGTGAATGAACTTAGCTATTAACTAAACAAGATTAGAACCAAGCCAAGAAAGAAGAATGCATGTTAAAGAATAAAAGACTTATATTATAAATGCACAAGAAGATAGTTGTCTTAATTCATAGATGTGTGGATTAAGATCTATATTTGGATTGTTAAATTTGTATAAGTTTGTGTTCATAATATTTGATAAATATAAAAGAAACTTATTATTGTTAACTTTTCCATATTTCCATGTTTAAAGATTATGATAATTGAATGTAAGGTTTGACATGGTATTAGAGCCAGAACATGAAGATGTAGAGAGTCATATCAATAGAGGCATCCTATAGAAGAAAGAAAATCAAAAGAATTCATCTAGAAGTTAAAACAATAAGAAAATATATCATGTGAAAGAGATTTCACAAAATATTCAAGTTCTAATTGTAAAAAAATATAAGTCCAAAAAAATATGTTAACATGTAAAATAGAATGTAGAGAGTCTTTTCTTCAATAACTTGGAGCATATTGGAGATTTTGCAAAGCTCTGGTTCCCCTCTATTATTTCACCTAGAAACAACTAGTACCTAATAACAAGTGACTAGCCTCTTATCTTGACTAGTTCTTTCTCCCTAGGCCATGTTGGATTGCTCACCATCTTATTGGCAAGGCCTTGCCATGAGTATTTTCAAATCATAGACCCATCCTTTGTGAAAGGAAAAATAAGACTTCTCATTGATAACGTTTTTAAAATTGAGAATGCTTGTCTTTCTAAGGAATTCTTTTAGATTAAGTTGATGAGGATTAAAAACATGAATAGGATTTGTCCTAGATCTCATGGAGTGTAATAGAAGGTTATAGTATTTTGATAATTTTGGTCTTAGCAATAGAGATAAACATGGCTTTGAGTGACACAAGTTGCTTCAGACATGGTGGGCTAGATCTAGGGACAAGCATATTCATTACTTGAGTAGGACTCCATTATGCAAGATCTATTTGCAGCAAAGAAACTAGTGAGAATGGTGACTCATGGGAAGAAGGTTTACTAGAAATAATGCTCCAAGGAGAGGTCGCTAAAAGAAGATGATCAACATTACACCTACTTTCATATGATCGCAAATAGGAGAAATCAAAAGATATCCTTGATCAAATTCTTCCTAGATGCCCAAGAGGATCTCTAGGTTACAGTTGCCTATTTTTGTAAACTATATGATCGAAATAAGAGGGTTAATCCTAGACTATAAGAAGGCATGATCCCTTGTTTGGTTTCCCCTATTGATAATGAGTTGTTACAAGGAAGACTCTCTAGAAAAGATATTTTTTTAAGTATGTCCAAGGCACCAAATCACAAGACACTTGGGTTGGATGGCTAGAGCTTTAAATGCATGAAAGCCTATCATGATGTCATATGAAGGGATTTTTGATGGTATTTTTCAAGCAAGATTTAAGTATTATACTTTTTTCAAGGATTGGAATACCTTCATTGCCTTATTGCCCAATAAGGAGGAGGGTCAATCCCTGGGGGATTGTAAGCCTATCAGTCTTTGTAAAAATTTTTATAGAATTATCTCTAAACATTTGGTGAATCACCTAAAGCCCTTACTAACCAAATATCATAAAGGCATATTTGTCAGGATTGATTTTCTCAAACTTGATTTATTAAAAGCATATGATAAATTGAGCTAGGATGTCTTACTTTTCATCATGAAGGAGTTGGGAATTTTTAGAGGATTTTGTGAGATGATCAATGTCATGTTTTGTATAGTTAGATTTCAAGTTTCCTTGAATTGTTAGATATCTTAGTAATTTTTCCTAGGGTGGGGCTGTCAACAAGATGACCATTTATCACCTTTTCTCTTTGCTATTGTTATTGATAATCTCTGTAGATGAACTAGAAATTTCAATGTCATATCCCTATTTCCTTAGTACCTTTGTACTCTTTTGTATGTATATGACACAATGATTTCTCTTAGCATTCATCCCTAAGGCCAAAAATATTATGCAAGCATTGGATGGATTTTATTAGTAAATAGGGCTTTAAGTAAATTGGAATAAGATAGAGCTTTTCCATGTAGGATGCCTAATAGAAATGTGTGAGTATATTAAGCATATTTTTTGGTGTATTATTGGCTTGCTCCCAATTACCTATTAGGGGCAACATTTTTTTGTAGAAATAAATCAACTAACTATTGGGAGGAAGTGTTGGGAAAGATAAGAAAGAATCTAGCCTCTTGGAGAGGTATGTGTCCTCTAAATAATTTCCATTTATAGTGCATTGGTTTTCAATTCTCTAGCCTAATTTGTATTGCAAGTCAATCAGATTGTAAGGAATTTCTTTGGCCCAATGGGGAGGAGTGTCACTGATTTCATTTGATTGTTTTGGATAAGGTGACCATCTAAGTTCATGTAGGTTATTTTAGGCTTTGGGATATTGGGAGGAAAGCTTACATTCTAGCTACTAAGCTAGCTTGGGAAGTTTAGTCTTGGGTGTACAAGCCTTATTTCAATTATCTTCAAATGTGTTATCCTAGTTTGTGAACCTGCCTAACTTTCCTTTAGTTACATGGGGCTTTGAAAATTTAAGGAAGTATACATTTTTTTTGAAGGTCATCAAGTAGGATAAGTGCATCAAAAAATAATTAGAGAAGCATTTTTTGAAATAGTTACCTTATTATGTCAAGGTCTATGACATGTAAAGGATTGGTTTAGTAGAAGGTAGTGGAGAATTCCATCATTCTTTCATAATGATAATAGACATGGCCAATTCACCAAAATTCTTGACATCCTTAAAAGACATAGCTCTCATAATTCAACCCATGAAGATACCTTGCATTTGTCTTTGAGAAACAACAAATAGTGGATCACATGTCATTATAGGAAAGCCTTTGCCAAAGTAAGGGGATGGGGCCTTAGAGGTTTCATTGTATATCAAATATGAGGTTTTGCTCAGCTATTGGCTCATCATGAAGTTCTCACTTAGGAAAAACTCTAATGATAGTATTTTTTCATGACCTCTTGATGTATTCTTTGCTGTAAGGAGATTGAAACTATGACACACCTTTTCAAAGAATGTTTATTTATAAATGCTATAGGTCAATTTTTGTGCATGTGAATTAGGATCTTATGGGATTGATGCTTGGTAATGATTACAAAAGGGTCATCATCAAAGCCACTCACATGAGCTTTTATTATGGATGGAGTTCACCTAGGAGATTTGGCTTGAGAGGAATGCTTGCAATTTTCATGTAGAGTGCCTAAACTCTGTTCATAAATGTGTCTTGAAAGCATTTTCTAACTTCCACTTGTGGAAAAATATCCATGAATGCATGATGATAATGTTTAACACTCATGAATCCTTGCAAGATGACCAATGTGGTGCCCATAAACTGTGTGTTCTTATACTTTTCTAAATATGCATACCCTTTGTTTTAAATGAAATTTATGATGTTGTACATGATCATTTTTTAGTTTTTGGTTTTCATGCCCTATGGGAATTCCTAGGGATTTTTTATTGGTCTAGGTGTTCATCTATTTTACTAGAGGATCTTCTACTTTCCATTATAATAATGCTGTTGTAATTTCTAATGTTGGGGTTCACCCCTTGTTCTATAAATAACCAAACTTTCCCCCAAAAAACATGTAAAATAGAATTTCTTAGTTGTATCATTATTTGATGTAAATACTATCATTTTATAATACATCTATATAATTAATTGAATACAACATAGAAACACTCAAGGAAATTGGAGTGTCTTTCTTTTTTTTTCTTCATTTTATTCTTTTCCTTTATGCTATTAGAGTAAGGAGAGCCAAACATAGATGATTTACCTTAATAATATCATACCCTTTCAATCTTTCTTTCATTATAAATTTTATCCTAGATGATGAAACATCAAAGTATCATGTCGAAGAGCCCTTGTTGACGTGGCCTTGTCGATGGGTCCTCGTTGACATGGCCTTGTTAACATGGTGTTGCCTCATCAATGAGGCCACATCGATGTAGCATTTCTACATTTATGAGGCCTTGTTGATGCAAATCCACAATAAATTCTATAAATACGCACTCATCTACTATATTTATGGATGTTTTATCATATTTGTACCAGAGCTCTTGTAGTTTTGTCCTTTGAAGTTGGAATATATTTCTGAGTGCCCACAATAGGAGTCAAAAAGTGTATAGATCTTTATTCGAGCACTAATGTACCTGAGCACACTAGTGTGAATGACAATAAAGATGAGCCTTTTGATCAAACCTTGTAGCACTTGGAATAGATTAATGATTTATTTTTTCATTTACTATTTTCATTAATTACAAAAATTAATTAAGATAAGACTTTAATTAATTAACTAATTAATCTAAGTAGAGTAAACACATAAGTATGATGGCTTCGAGCATAACATATAGTGCTTAGTAATCCTAGAAGCGCTTAACGCTTGGTAACCCAACAATGTTATAAGCATTTAGAATGTGTATGGAAAGTGGGATTGGATGCTTGTGTTAGGATAGTTATTTATTAATTAGCAATTAGATTAGGTAAATTGGTTAATAAATTAAGTTTCAACTTGTTCTCAGTCATAGGTGAATAAAATATAAAATAATAAAAATCATGCTTCCCAATTACACTTAACCATACAACTAAGCTTCATAAGTGTAGTTGGGAAGAAAATGATCATCATGATTAGATTTCACTTGCTAGAACTACCATACTTAAGAACTTAAGGTCTACAAAATTTGACTAGATTACATGTAAATGCTTGTAATTCATACGGTTGGGTATAGGGTATACTCATCACTCATCATTGGCATTGTTGTTGATGACCTTTACTTTGTTATGTGTGTTATCTAGGATTTAGTGAAAAATTATTTATCATTGGAATGAACCCTAAATTTATATCATACATCAAAATAACTACAAAAATTATAAGAAAGCACACTTTATTTCTTGTCTTCTAATACAAGATGTCTTCTTCTCATAGGAGTGATTCTTTTCCCAAGTCTAATGAAGTAAATTAGCAAGTGCCCTAGCAATATAGAGTGATATTGGCTCATCCTAATGAGTATGTACCCAATTTCACCTTTATTCTACACCAGGATGAATGAGTGTGTTGGTGAGGCATGGAGGGTAACATTGTGTTACCACCTGATCAATCCATTCCTATGATGCTCCACCAAACTCTTATGTGGTTGGGAAACGAAGGGCTTCATGCAGAATATGTTGTGTAGGATAGTGACACCAAGGATTATCATTCCACCGATGCACAATGTCTAAGGCATCGATATCTAGAGTAGCATTATGAGTCTGCGAAGGGGAAGTGGTCCAATGATTCCCAATTTCTTATGTACCAAAAAGATGGTGGAGAATCCTTCTCTAGGGATTTTTCATATAGAGAAGCTCCTCTCTTTCACTTCGAAGAAAGAAGTCAAAACTAGAACTTGTAGTCCATGATACATAATCTTGGGTCTGGCAAGAATGGATCCCATGACATAGGAAGGTCCAAGGAGGAGAGTCATGGCAAGGATGTAGGCAAGCAGCATGATCATGATAATCATTGCAACCATCAAAGAGGGGATGGTAAGCCCCATGATGATGCTAATCCTTCTTCCTCTTTACCTTCATTATCATTTTCTTCCTCTTCTGGCTCCAAATGCAACTACAGGGGATACAATCATGATGGAGGTAACTAACAGGACCAAGATGATCATATGGACCATTAAGCAAGTCAAGATCCAAGGTGTAGGCATTCAAAAGTGGTCCATTACCATGAACAAATAGGTAGCAGAGGGCATCATAGGCACTAGGGTCATGGCTACAATGAGCATTTTCTCACCACCTGAGGCATGCTAAACATCGCAGAGGTATTGAGAATCCTAACAAGGCATGTGAAAGATAGTAGGATAAATTGATTGGATATGAAAAATATTATCAAGCTTGAGGAGGATATAACACTAATCCACCATACCATATTTAGGATTTTCATGATGCTTGTGCCCTACAAAACATAGAAAATGACTTGCAAAAGGTTAAGTTGTTTCCTAGGATACTCATCAAAGAAGCAGAAAGCTAGTACTGGTCCTTGGAGTTAGAATCAATCCATAGATGGAGTACTATGCTTGAGCTATGCAATGACAAGTATCAAAAGTACTTTTTAGTATCTAATCTAAGAAAGAAAATCCAACAAGAAACACATGAGTCCTTGGATCTCACCATGAGTAGATATTATTCCTTATTACACTAATGCCCTAGCCATGATTACTCTTAGTAGGAACAAGTTTGCCACATCATAGATGGGATTCACTCTGAAATAAGGAGAACTATTTAGATCTACACCCATGGAAGATTATTAGAGTTAAGAGCCTATCAAATCCAAAGGCTAATTGAGTAGGTAGCAAAAGAAGAAGGAGAGATGAGGAAACATGAAAGTGTTGAAGAATACAACTGAGATGCTTCCATTCACAAGAGGAAGGTCCAATGTTGTGACAGTGAGGAAGAATCATCATTTGATGAGGTGGTGATCCAAAAAACCTTGCCAATTCAAAAATTTATCTCTAAAATTTTACCTAAGGTAGATCAATTGTGGGACTCTATGGATAGAAAATTTTAAAATTTTCTAAAAGTTGCTGAAGAGTCCAAAGAACAAAGTAGTGATCATGACCAAATGAGGCGAAAGGAAGTTGAATATGCCAATCAAAGGGGTAAGGGCAATATTGCTACTATAAAGGAAATTGTGAAAATTAAATTAGATGATGATGGTGGATGTGACATTTGCCAATATGAATATCATAAGGGATGTTTCCCCATCGTGTCACACTTACAAGAGTCTAGGTTGTATGCTCTAAATCCACAGTTAGCAAAAAGACAGACACCTATAAGATTACCTTATCCTCAAGGAAATCTCTGGCAGTTTCATCAACAACAACAATATTATCCAAGTGTAACTCTACCACAACTGTACAAGTAGTTTCAACAGTTGTAGCAACCACAGTCATGGGTGAAACACTATAAAATTTCAGGACTCTCATTCTTCAACAGAGTCTCAAAATTTAGGCAAAGACTTCCACAAGTGTAGTGTCATGATGGTTCACATTGAGGGTACACTATCCAATTTGGCAAGTTTTCTATCTCTAGAGCTAATAGGCTCACTGGACTCTCCAGCCTGCCCAACTAGACAATTGACTCGGCTAACAATTTACCCAGAGACCATGCTAGGAGTTGTTGACAGTGTTCGAGATGATCAAAATAGTTAGACAAGTTTTCTAGTGAATAATTCTGCTACACTACGCTACACTATGCATCATAGTAAGCCTTGAAAGATAGCTGCTCAAGTGTCCAAGTGCGAAGTGACAAAATGATTGCAAGGTAGGTCAGGATTTAGTCAACACAAGGTGCTACACTATGTACCGTAGCATAGCATAGCAAAGGCAAAGCAGAAAATCCCATCTTGCTAAGTGATTCGAATAATAAAATTTCACTTGGTAACACTTTAGCCTCCAAAACTGGTTGCCCCACTTAGCCCTTAGGCCTTGAGCAATGTTTCTTACTAGAAAATGATAGATTGAACAAAGAAGAAAGGTACGCTGGTTGCTACATTGTGCTATGCTACATAGTGTAGCATAACATAACACCAATGAAAAAATAATAAAAGTGTTTCAAACATGAGTTCATCAAGTCCAAAATTTCTCTAGCCTGAAGGAAAAAATTTGTAGTTGTTAGTGTGACTAAGCCTAAGACAAACACTCTTCGACTCCTACACAAATTTCTATCAAGCCCAGTGGCTACGCTATGTAGCATAGCACAGTGTAGCAAGAAGCTACTTATGATACAATAATGTATTTAATAATGTGAGTAGTGAAACACTGGAAAAAAAGCATCAAGACATCTTTGGATAGCTCTAGAACTTGTTAGCAATAATTTTTCTCACTTTGGCATCTCCTTGAAAAAATCAGCAATTCCACTCCATTTTGCATCCGCCTGATCAACTCCCAAAAAATTGTTCCTACACTTGATCCTGCTTGTAAGAGTACGGAAGACGTAGTCTTGGAGCATAGGCTCCACTTTTCTTACATTGTTAGCACACTGGATTTCGACACATGCAATTTCAGCAGTATGATCATAGCATAACAAAGTTCACATCCAACTTTGCATACCTATACGGTATCGGCATGTTAGCATCTTGTAAGGCTTAGGACACATGGCATTCAAACCACATTTCTCTCCTACTCCTAGCACTATAAATACCCCAACAAACAATGCTTGAGAGGTTGGCTTCTTGGTTGGCTTGTTGGTAGAAAAGATTGGCTTTTTGGTGCAGTTGGCTTTTAAGTTGGTTTTCAAAGAGCATAGTTGGCATTTTAAGCATTCTGTTTACCTTTGAGTTCTCAAGTAGGTTCCAAACATTCCTTTGTGAGTTGAGCATTTTTGCATCTCAAAAAATAGAGTAGTATGCAAAAGACCTATTACCATACTATTCGGTGTAAGCAGTGTCTCTCCAATTTTGCACAACCTAGTGTACACTTTTCAAACAAGGCAAAGGATCAAATTCGTGACCTTTGGGGTGGTGCATGCTCTCATCAAAATTTATTTTTTTATTCATTTACTATCATTTTTATTTTGCATTATTTTACCACTTCACATTTTTTGATCATCAATTTACTTTGCGTGTCTCTCTTCGAAAACAAATGTTCACAAAAGGCTAAGATACACCGCTTAAGTCCCTATTTGATCAACTAGACCGTTCAAGGTCCCTCATTTCCATTTCTCTCTAGCACGGCCCTTGCACAGATCTAGGGTTAAACTATTCACTTGACCACTGCTCAGTGTTCTAGCCACTGATGTTTTTGGTTGCTCCAGTTTTTGGTGCTAGAAGAAGGGGCTTTTGGTGCCCTTTCTATGTTTTATGGGTAGTCCTGCATGCTCTCTATACCATGTCATGTACTAGCGTAAATGTGACACCCTTTTGTGGTTTTTTATGCATTGTGTGGTGTAGAATGGTCACAATGATAGTTCTTTTGGAACCTGGTAGGATAAAATCCTTTGATCGCCTATTCATTTTCGTGTTTCCCATTTGCAATTTTCCCTTTTATCATGCGAAATGATTCCTTCAAAAACCGCTATTTCTACCTCAAGCTTTGAGGCTCCTTTTCCCACTCAAAGCACCATGGGTGCTGAGTAGCCACCTAGCCCAGTACTAGCACCACACCATTCCCTCAGGATCCAACATCTATTGCCTAAGTTCTTGGCCCAAGACGAAGAGTGTTACGACTTCCTCTATGTAAATATCCAAGCAAATCTTTCCCTGGATTGCCAAGAACTTGAGAAAAAATACAACTTTGAGTTCCTTCATCTGAACGAGAGGGAATTTGTCCCTACCCCTGATGTTACCATCCCCCTGATAGAAATGTATCAGTGGATCTTAGATTAGCTACTGTGAGTTAGTAAGCCTAGGGAGCAGGACATGGTATCCCATTATGATGAAGTGTTTCAGGATGGATAGGAAGACCTAGATTCCCAATTGGAGGATGGTGGCTAGACTTACCTTGCAACCATCCCTCCCACCATGGTCTTCAGGTCAAACCCACTTTTTTCTTCTGCCTCTTTTATGACTACAATAACTCTACTGCAATATACATTTTCATCAACCATGGGCAGCTATCTTGCATCCCCAGCGTATCAACATGCTCCTCCCTCAGTTTCATTCCTAGGTACTCTCCCTCCTCATTCTGTCCCATCCTCGTACCAAGCACTGGTCATACCTACCCTACCCTATGTGCACACCGTGTCTACCTCATAGCTGCATGGAGCCTCTACTCCCATTCCATTGTCTAGACCTATTCCACCATCAGTGGCAAGCCCTACCCCAACTGCATGGTGGACCCCAACCATTTTACTCCCTACATCACAAACCTCCCAAATTCCACATTACCCTTACCACCAAGCATATCAAGTTCCACAGGTGTTACAACCAAATGTAGGACCATGGCCCATCCCATCAGTCCCACAAATAACTAACCCTACAACACCACCTGCGGCTGCTGCTCCAATAGCACCACCCACTGGGTGGTGGACCTTGCAAGTAACACCCTTCGTAAGGTCAGCCCCAATGGCATCCCCTATGAGCTAGGCCACTATCCTTACTATGCCACCAATGATGGCTGCCCCTGCAACCCCACAACTATCTATGACATCTCTAGGTCTGGATCAAGCATTCCAACTTATCAAGACCCTCACTAAAGAGATTAAGCATCTCAAAGCTGTCAGTTCTGGCATAGTGCAGGTCATGGATTTCTACCATGATGACACCATCATCTTGGCCATTCCCATGGTTGCATTACCCCCTAGGATGTCACTTCCCCACTTCACCAAATACAATGGGCAAGATGATCCAAACACACATTTAGATCTAAATCTTTGTTGTTGAAATAGTGGCCGCATACCATTATTCGCATCTTTGTTATGTCTCTGACGGGAAAAGCTCTAGACTAGTACCATGCACTCCCGCATGCCTCCATCTCAACATTGGAGGAGATATTGTTCTAGTTTGTGACTCACTTCAAGTAAAAATTGAATCTCGAAGTCACTCTAGATCAGTTAATGGGCATTAAGCAAGACCCAATGGAGTCAGTGCAAAAGTTTATACAGTGATGGAGTGCTACCTTGAATGAGATCTATGAGCCTATCATGGAAGCCCATTTGATGGCCATATTCAAGGGGGCGGTAAATGATTTCATCAAATCTAAGTTGTATTACTTAGCCTTGCACTCTCTTGGTTAAGATTTTGCCTAGAACAAGAGCATCCAAGACATGGCTGAAGCTAGTAAAGACCTAACTTATGTTGTGTACAAAAATGCATATACCAAAAAAGACAAAGATAAGGGCAAAGCCACAATAGCCACAGTGGCCACCATGGAAAATAAGGCCAAGCCCAATAGCAACAATAACAAAAGCTGGCCACAACAGCAACTAACCCCATGCCCAATTCAAGTAACACTGCCCAACCTTCCACGTCGACACCAGAGGCATCAACCTAGCCTAAACCCAACCTCGAGCATAAAGATTTCTCCAAGTACACCCCATTGCCCGTCAAGCCTTCGGAACTTCTAAAGAAATTTTGGGGACTAGGTACATCCATCATAAGTGAATGTCCGAGGAGGCAACCAAACAACATCAACGGTACTACAAACTCCTTAGAAACCCCTCCTTGGATATGCCCAACAAGTTGCTAGTTCCTAGGAACTTTAGGCTAGAGCGGTTCTATGACTGCCATCAACTCTATGGTCACAATATAGATTACTATTTTGCACTAAAAGATGACATCCAATGGATGATTGATCAGGGGAAGCTGGTTCTAGATGAAAGCAATCCCATCCATCCTAAAAATCAATCCATGCATGTTTAGAAGGACCCTCTCAATGCTAACAATGTGGGGTACATTATCAGCACTACTGCCATAGACAGTAATCTAGAACTACCATGATAGCCATTTGTAGTTCATGAATCTCAACGTGGCATAGCAACACCAAAAATAGCAAAAAATACACTGCAACAGCCATTTTTTCTCAAGGTTTATCCTCAGATATTTGCCCATGCACCCTTGATATTCAAAATTGCATCACTGCCCACACTAACACCACAAACATCATTCATCATTAGGGGGTCAAAACACTTAACTACCCCCATCACACAGACCCAACATAAGATGACATCATATCCTTCCCATTCAAAGAAATGTGAAGAGTGTTTAATGGATGAAATGACCAAGGAGCATACTACCCCAGGTCCGCCCAAGCCTACACTCTTGTCCTCTATTTCTACGCCCCCCTCATCATCAATAGTTTATGCCGCTATGCCCACACAGTCATCACCATCTCACCCAAAAATATCTAGCCCCAAACCTAAAATTGCTACTCCTCGAGAAATTCATCTTCTAGGACGAATGGAGGAGGGAAAGGATGACAAGAAACTAGAAAGTGGACAAGACCTTTTAAACACTCTTACTCAAGTCAAACAGGCTCTGAAACAAAAGAATACAACTTTGAGCCTGCACGACCTAATAATGACCTCCACTATATGAAACACCGTGAAAATTACGGGTAGGCCTCAGGCGAAGATTCATAATTTGGGCGAGAACGCGCTTCAAATCTGTCTAAGGACATGTTTACGCTCTATCACGCACGGCAGCGTAATGAGCGTAATAAGCTCCAGGACAGTTAAAGGC
>MNCI01017421.1:1348883-1369648 GCA_015680685.1 Gnetum montanum
AAATTTGTTCAAGGACAAGTTTACGCTCTATCACGCACGGTAGCGTAATGAGCGTAATAAGCTCCAGGACAGTTAAAGGCGAATTTGTTCAAGGACAAGTTTACGCTCTATCACGCACGGCAATGTAATAAGCGTAATAAGCTCCAGGACAGTTAAAGGCGAATTTGTTCAAGGACAAGTTTACGCTCCATCACGCACGGCAGCGTAATGAGCGTAATAAGCTCCAGGACAGTTAAAAGCAAAATCCAGAGAAACACAACGGGTTGGCACTTGTTCTCACAACGCTTAAACAACTGATCTTTATGCACGTTACGCAGCGATGCGTGCTCGTGCGTAGGTCAGAATGCAAGCACACGCTCATTACGCTTCGTCACGCACAGCCGCGTGATGAGCGTTAGTTACACTTTGATTACACTCCACCGCGCGTAGCTGCGTGGAGAGTGTATGTTACATTTACGCTGCGTCACGCACAGTTGCGTGATGAGCGTAAGCGCGTTGTTGTTACACCTAGGTTGCGTTCATACACGCAACACAACACGAATGAGCGCAAACGCAGCCGAGATATGCCTATCATGGATCTGCTCTTTACACGCACAGCACGCAAACGAGCGTGTTATGCGTAGTCGCAGTTCGACTTAAAAGAATCGCGTCAACAGGATCCGCGACATTCGGGCCCACATCATCAGGGTTGCGCATGTCGTGGCCTATAAATACCCCGGCTGAAAAATATACAAAGGAGGGGAGACGGGGAGTTGGCAAGGGGACAAGTTAACAAACCAAAGCACCAGAGCACTTATCGCTTTTTGTTGGCAGCAGATCAAGAGGACAAGAGCATTTTCTGAGCAAGGGAACACTTATCGCCTTGAACAGAGAAACAAGAGCAACCTTTGGTAATCGCTGCAAACATCATCCTTTAGCAGAAACAGAACACAGCAAGCCTGAGCCTTAACAGCAGATCTACCCGAAGCAAGGAAGCAGAACGGGAATTGCGGAGTCGTCTCGCCCAGTTAGCAGGTTCTATCGTTCAAAAGATCGACAGACTTCAGAGCTTGACCATTCCTGCACCTAAGCTTTGAGCCTACAAGGTAGATTAGACTTCTGTCCAGACAGTTTTTTTCTTGTTTTGTGCTCATTTTGTATCCAGTTGTTGGGGGTTTTCTCCCATTGTAACGTAATATACACACAAGCATACATCCGATCTAGCATTGAAACATAGATCTTTGATCTTTGCGACGTACACATTGTTTTCTCTCCCGATTAGCATCTTTTTGGCATTTTGGCGTTATCTTCGTAGCGATCCATCTATGTCGTTGTCTTCCTGCTTTACGATCTCTCGCACCAAATCACGGCACGCAAAAATCCATAATCGTCATCGCTTTTACTGACCCGTAAGTCCCTGTCTAATCGACAAGACCGTTCAGGGCACCGCGGATTCGTTTTTTCCAGCTTAGCCCTCACGCGGATCCGTGGTCAAAGCTGTGTACACGGAATTTCGGTCGGTATTTCCAACTGCCGACGTTTTCCGTCGTTACACTATACACTGCGAAGCCTTGGTTCACATGTTAATGTCCATACTGGTTGATGAAAACATGCTGGTAGAGGAGAAAGCAATCCATGAGGTCATGCTTCCTTCTACACCCGAAGAACCATGGCTAGCTCAGTTGACATTTTGTGATGATTCCATCAAGGATGAACCTGAGAAGGGCTAGGACACAACAACACCCTTGTTCATCACAATTTGGGTTGGTCAAGACAAGATTTGAAGTACACGTCAATGATGGGGCTGCTACAAATGTCATCCCATTCCCCATAGTGGACAAACTGGGTTTGGTGGATCAAATCAAACCCATGACAACTTCATGTCTAAACTTGTTTAACGTAGCATGAGTGGTGGTAAAAGGGACTATCCACATTAACTTTGTGGCAAGGGAATAGTTACCCACAAGTGCAACATTCATCATGGTATAAGAGATGCCTGGGATTAACCTGATCTTGGGGAGGTCTTGGTTAGCCCAACGCAGGGCTGTCTCTTCACCCATACATCAAGAAATCCACCTACCTTACGTAGGTAGGGAGGTGGTGATCCATAGGAAAAAGTGGCAACCTAAGCGATAAACAATGTTGACATGGAGCAAGGTTTAGAAGTAGTAACCCCTGAGAATGAAATGCCTATCCCCACTGAGGTTACTTATTTGGCAAATGAGCTGGCCCAAAACACTAGCTTAGAAAATGAAAATATGTGGGCTAAGTTACCTTTTCAAGCAATAGAAAATGACATAGAATAATACTACAACAAAGCCCCTTAGCCTTATGCATCACCAAGTCCACGATGGGTTAGAAAGTAGTTGGGAGAATGATCATTACCTCCATAGTGTGACTATTCCATTACTTCTGACACAATTAACGCTTATTATACGTTTATTCTTTGTTTGCTTCATATTCGTTTGTTTATGCTAAGTTTCTAACTCATTTTTCATTCTTTAAACTGATCACATCATGTCCATTGTTTGCATCACATCATGGCTTTCTAAGGCCTAAAACTAGCAAAAAAAATTTCCCTACTAACATCCAACAACCCGAAATGGCCTAAAACTACCAATGGCCTAAAATGGCCTAAAATTGGCAGCTGCCCGGAATGGCCTTAAATTATTGTTATAGCCCAAAATGGCCTAAAACTGTCAATGGCCAAAAATGGCCTAAAACTACCAATGACCCAAAATGGCCTAAAACTAGCAATGGCCTGGAATGGCCTTAAACTATTGTTACAGCTCGAAATGACCTAAAATCAAACAAAGATGCTCCTAAGGAGTTTAATTGATAAGAAGAAAAGATAAAGAATAACATAAAAATAAATACAACACATTAGCCGAAATGAAATAAATCTCTTCATATTTCATCTTTTTTCTTTCATTCAAAAAATTAATTAATAATGTTTACAACATTCTTTGTGAGAAACCAAATAAAATTCTTGGCTATTATGCTATGACCCTTGGCCAGCCCCATCATCCCTTTCCACATTAGGTCTTGTATTTTCATCTAGATTCTATACCATAAGAAAATGAAATAGTTAGCTAAAGCCACAATAGACTCAAATAAAATAAATGATCACAACGCCAAGAAATGACTAACCCGAGATGGCTCCATGTCTATTTTAGGGGGTATTTGATCTATGGCTGATGCAAGGCATTGCAAGATCTTCTCTTCCATAATATTGGTCCAATTCCTATCTCCTAGGTTAATGCTTGCTACAACTTTCTCCTTTTCTATGGATGTCCATCTCAGTGGTCCTAGAGAAAAGTTGGCAGCAACGGTTTTATCCATGGGAAATGCCATTTCCCTTTTGGGAGATTCACTCCCTGTCACCTATTACATGAACCTATCGTAAGCCCCAGAAGTGACAATAATGTCAAGAAATACCTCACTAGTATGTAACTTGATAGAGGCATCTTGGTATTATTTACAATAGGTGGAACATTCTATTTTATACATATGTTAATGATTTTTCTATACCTAACCCCACTTGTAAACCTTTGCACTATACTCCTTCTAGTTTTGGTTCTTCTGGGCTAACAGGTCCATTTGCATATGCTATTCTATTATTTCACGAGTGGCCTCATTGTTGTGTCACATAGCCATCCAATACCTTGCGTAATCAATGATGGCCATGTGCCAACTACCATTGTTGGGGTCTTAGGCCAATAGAAATTCGTTCCTGGAACAGAGATCTCCCACCTTGGCGGTCAAGTTGGCCTTTTCCTTCTCAAGCCTCTACACCTATTTCCAGAGGTCTTTGTTCACACACCTATATTCCCACAAGGATTATGTTGAGTACAGTGCACATTGGCTTGCTTCGTCATATATGCGATGAGGTGCTTTGATCACCTTTGATGGAAATTCAGGCATAGTGTCAACCTCAACCGCTTGCCTAGGGTCCCACTTAAGACAAGAGGCTGCCAACCACACATATAAAGGCATTATTCACAATGGCATAGTGAAGCAACAACAATTTAAAGAGTCTAGCATAGCAATTCCAACATACCCACTTTCAGGTTGATCTACTTTAGATGATTGATCATGTCGTCGACCACCCCCTCCATGAAAGTAAATTTGTTAGGGGTCTTAATCCATGGTCATAGGTAGATCAAGGATAGGCCAAAGGTATTGGTAGTGGTTTCAATTGCATAGTAAAATGTGTTAGCCACAATGGAGAGAACCATGATAGAGTTGATGAACAACATAAATGATAATGTAAAGCTCCTACCTAGCAAATCCTCAGGGGTGATAGTGAGGGGGTCGCGATTGGCACACTATCAAATATGTAGTCAAACTCACTAGCATCAAAATGGAGCCCCTCTCCTTTCAGCTAACCCAAAAACATAGTAGCATCCTCAATACTCATGTGCCCCTCTGGTACCAAACTACTCTCTGAAAAAGGGTCATCAGCAAGGGAATCTTCTTGATTGCTAGGAGCCTCTTCCTCAGTGGCTGGGCCCCTTTCCTCTTCATCAACAGGGGCCTCCTCTTCATTAGCAGGCACCTCCTCTACACTAGCCAAAGCCCTTTCTTCTATAGCAAGAACCCCTTCTTCATTGGCTGGGGCTGTTTCCTCTATGGCCAGAGCCCCTTCATTTTTTCCAATCACTCCTATCGTAGGGGCCACCACCTCTTCTTCCCCTTCTTCCTCTTCTTCCTCTACCAATAAATCGTAGTTGCAATTAGCAAATAATACCAACTTGAAGCATATGCTATGTTGTGCAATGCTATCTAGTGTAGCACAGTGTAGAGAACATTAACCATAAAAAAGCAAAAACACTTACTAATCGAAGGCTGCACTCTGCGAAGTTTGAGTCACAACTTCTTCCCTCTTTTCTCATTTGTATGGGGGAGCTCCTCAGCCAGAAGATACCTCTTCTATTGCAGCTTAGTTTTCACCATCTCTACAATGAGGAATTCCCCCCTTTTCACACTACTGGTGGTAGTGGGGGGTGCCTCTCCAAAGCTATCCTAGGCACAAAAGTTGCATGCCACCCGATCCTTGGTCATCATCAAAAATGACTCCCCAATAGCTTGTGGGGGGTCCTAAGATCAGGTGGTATGGAAGACTTGGTAGATCCATGGTTTGGAAATCTAGTTATGATCTTGTAGTGGCCAAATCCCATTCTCACGGATTACCAAGAATTCCACAAGATATAAAGAAGGCATGGTGCACATTGAAATGGGACTCAAGATTCCCACAAAGCTTGATCATTTCAGACTGCATGCCTTTGCAAAGGTTTTTTGCCTAATTGTAATGAGTTCCCTCTTCCATGACATCCCTCATTATCTAAGCTTACTCAATTCCAATGATTTTTCCTTGGGAGAGCAACTTGGGGAAGGCATCGGCATGGAGGATAGGGTAAACCATTTTGGCCACCCATGGCCTAACCTTCTCAATGTAGATTCCCTTTCAATCCTTTTTCACCCCTAGCCACTCTTCAATGTTCCCCTAATGGCTTGCATCTATTTTATATTTTTCTCCTATGGGGAGACCATAAGAAGGAACGTTGAAAAGATCCATGAAAAATTGGTCATTGATGTCAAATGCCACTCACACACCATGAACATGTGTGTGGAAGCAATCCACTTTCTCGGAGAAGGATTCAACTAGGGAAAGAATTTTGGTAGGCAAGACATTTAGGTTAATGGCTAAAAATAAGTCTATGAGCCTAGCCTCCTAAAGGTTGTGGACAAGCTTGGTTGGAGCCCCATTGCAGAGCCAACACTGTGTCTCCTCCACCTCCTCATACTTAAAAAAGAGATTGGTTTCGTTGTGTGGAGGCAATCATAGAAACCTTTTGATATTTCTTCGCCACTGAAATGGTTTGCAAAATAAAAGGAAAAAGTTAGCAAAAAATGAACATCACTTGAACATGTAATGGTAAATTCATGGTTTAGCATACTAGGTTTAAATGGCATGGAAAATGGTGGGAGATCCACCAACACATCTTCAACGGTGAGCTACCTGATGGATGCCCATTCCCTATCTAACCAACCAGCCTTTTTACACTTCGCATAAAATTGGGAGTACTAGGTCGGATAGGTTCTAAACTCATCCCCAAATTGGCCTATTACGCTAGTGTGCACATTTCCAGTAGAGGAAAACTCCCACAGGGCCATCTGTGCCAACGCCAAGATGTCTGTATCACAGGGAGACCACTCTTATAAATAAAAAACTTGGCAACACACAAAAAATATGTATATTTACATTGTTAATACCTATGTCTAGCATAGCATGAGTTACAAAACATAAGAAAATACCTTCGTAGAACTCACCCTTCAGCATAATAAACAATTCCAGGTGGGTTCTGAAAGCAGGTGCCCATGTGACGGGTGATGAATAGCATGTTGTATAAGTGATAGCACTTATACTCAAGCATCTCCCAAATCTAGCTTAAGCATCTCAAGATTTTTGGATGCTAGTTGGAACCTTCTACCTACTCACCCCCAATTTACCCATCAGTTAAAAATTTCATAATTCCCTAATTTGCCCCAGGAAACAGGGTTTTTGTGATTACAACTACGGTCTTCGTTGATAAGTGTGACCAAAAAATCACACTAAAATGGTAGAGCAGGAACTGTAGGAAGTCCTATGCACCCTTCTAGAACTAGACTTCCTGCCACTCCACATGTGCATGGGGGGGGGGGGGGGGGGGCGGGTGGAGGGACATTGGCCACCAATTTGATAAGGCAGCATAGGACTCCCACAATCTCCAGGACAATCAAGATGGACTTCAACATGACCCTGCATAATGAAGAATCAGACGTTAGCACTGTGTACGAGTGAATTTTACACGTAGCGTAGCATAACCCTCTGATTACATATAGCGTAGCATGACATTTTCATTGCATGTAGCATAGCATGATCTTGTTATCACAAAAATCTCAAAAAAATAAACAAACAACAACAAAACAAGCCTTGCAGCATAGCATAGTTATCAAACCTCACACAATGCAACAACACTTAGATGACACATAATGTAGCAAATCAACAGGAATAGATGGACATGCAACAATGCAACGCTGTAATCAACATATTATTATGACAAGCATCACAACATAGCAAAATTAACAGAAACAAACCCAACAATGTAGCAATCTCACAAATCCAATAGCATAGCAATGTGACCAACCAAAAGACCTTATGACATACTAGCATAGTGCAATAAAAAAATTACAAAATTTAAACAAGAAAGAATTCATTGTGCAACAGCCGTCTCAACCATACTTTTGCAGTACAAAATAACTCATGCTACACTACATTAAACACATGTCATGCTATCAAATCTTGCAGATGGCCAAACCCTCTTGAGGATGGTACGCTACGCTAACCTTGCGCTAAGCTTTTCTGAATCACCAGAACCACCATGACAAGGTAGTCACAATAATGGCAGTTGAGCTGATATCGCATGGAGCTATAACATAACATCCATAGAGCTGTTGTGGCCAACCAACAATGGCGATGGCAAAGTGGCCAAAATGGCAACCAAAACAATGGCAAAAGATGTGGATTTCATTACAATAATGATTACTGTAGTTTAAAAAACAAGGGTAGTGTAGGAACTTACCGAGAAGATGGAGTCTTCTCCTGCACTTCAACGCATGACTAGGACATGTGCCCTAGAGTATCCTTCACCTCATCTACCTTAGCGGGTCCTTAGTGTTTGCATTCACCTTTGGGTGCCATTCTTTTACTCCCAAATTCTTTGTCAACTGCTATGCTACACTGCTTCGCTCTCTCTCAACATAATAGCACTACACTCTAGATATGGGCTCTACGCTCTAACAATGAAAATGACAAGTTTACTAGGGATAAACCCCTATTTATAACTGGTGAGATGAAAAGAACTTGCCATTTTCACACCCTGAGTAATGTGGGATGTCCCATATAGCATAGTACTATTGTGTCATAATTGCCCTATAGTGTAGCATCATTTTTTTTGTAGCATAACAAGTGGAGCCCAACCAAAAAAAATTTCCCACCTCAAATTAACAACCTACCTTTATGAAGCCTATGTACCATGGTCTGCAAAGACCTTAAACTAGTGACATTTTACAAAGCCTACATACCATGGTCCGCAAAGATCTTAAACTAGTTCCCTTTACAAACCCCACTTGTTAACGGTCTATAAAGACCTTAAACTAGCGACCTTAATTCTCAAGCTCCACCCATTAATGATCTGCTAAGACCTTAAACTAGCAACCTTGATTTAAGTTTTGATGTACACTGTAGCATGAGTACGGTCTGCCATGACCTTTAATTGGTAGCTTTAATACCTATTTTGCATTTCAAACTGATCTCGCAATGTTCTAATCTGCCATGACCTTAAACTGGCTAAATTAATATCCCTTGCATGTTCAAACTCATTCACAGTCTACCAAGACCTTAAACTGGTAACTTGCGAACTTGGCTAAATAGTTAACAATAATTTCATGTTCCATTATTGCTTTGCAAATATTTATTATTATGCACTATTACTACAAATAGGTATCACTTGACTTGGCTTTCTCTTATTGTGGCAGGTTGAACAAAATGGCCATGCAGTCTGATCTACATTCGTTTCTAACCCTGAAATGTCCTCATGGAAAGCTTGCAAGACATTTAAACCTAGAGTCAATAGACTTTGAATAACCCACTAATAACACCGTAGCATCCCTAGAAACATCCCTAGATTGGCCTGAACATTTGGTCCAAGCCTTAGACTTAGAGGTTGGGGATGTGACCGAGGACCCTCTCATTGAGGTACTAGTAAAGACATCTAGGGAGGAAGTAAAGACACTAAAACTTAGCTCCCTCCTTAATCAACAAATGCAAGAGGATGTATCTAAAGTACTCCAAGACAACATCAAAGTGTTCGCATGGTCCTATAATGACATGTCAGGCTTAGACCCATAGTTAATACAACATAACATTATCTTGGACCCATGTATCAAACCAGTTAAACAAAAGGATCAAAAAATTAAACTAGAAATCACACTAGCTGTATGTGATGAAATCACTAAGCTATACCAAGCAGGCTTCATTCACATGATCAATTACTCAAAATGGGTATCAAACATCATTTTAGTCTCTAAGAAAACGGGAGGTATACAAATCTATATAGACTTCTGAGATCTGAACAAAGCAACAATTAAAGATGACTTCCTATTGTTGAGTATCAACCAACTTATTGACACTATAGCTAGTCATGCTTTATTATCGTTTATGGATGGGTTTTTTAGGTTACAATCAAATTTGCATCAATCCAGAGCATTAGCTAACAACTACGTTCATGACCCCTTGGGGAAATTTTTGTTACACTCTAATGCCCTTTGGTCTAAAGAATGTTCGAGTAACCTATCAATGAGCCATGACCTACATATTCAACAACTACATCCTAGAGAGACTAAATGATTACATGGATGACATAATAGTCAAGTCTAAGATGGCTAGTGATCACCCCACTAATCTAGATGTAGTCCTCAAGCATTTTCATAGGCATGACTTATGTCTCAACCTAAAGAAATGTGTGTTCAGAGTTAAAACTGGTCACATGCTAGGGTTTGTAGTATCGAAGGCTGGAATACGAGTGGACCCTGATAAAGTTAAGGCCATTGTTAACCTAGCACCCCCTACCAACCTTAAATAATTTCATGGGTTGCAAGGTAGAATATAGTTTATTAGAAGGTTTATAGCAAAGTTGGCTGACAAGTTACACCCCATGCAACACTTACTAAAAAAGGGGGTTAAATTCTAGTGGAGAACACAGTGTCAACAAGCCTTTGATAACTTGAAGAAAGAGCTTTTATGCCTCCCAACTGTTTACCAACCATAGAGGAATAAGCCTTTCTATATCTACCTTGCCACTTCGGACATGTCTATCATAGCACTGTTATGCTAGAAAAGAGAGGATGGCTCTAAAATCCTAGTCTATTACTTGAGCCATGCATTAATAGCATACAAAGAAAAATACAATGAAGTCGAAAGGAATTCTCTCACTTTAGTATTTGCGCTAAAAAGTGGAGACACTACCTGTTCCATAGCCAAGTGAACATTATATGCAAAAGCAATGTACTTCGGGCTATCATGAACAACCTATATGAAAGTAGTAGGATAGCCCAATGGAAAACTATAATGGTGGAATTTGATTTACACTATGTAACCCAATCATTGACGAAGGGACAAGGCATAGCTACGTAGCTTAATGCCTCACTCGTTGATGATTGGGCAACAATAGAACTTGAATTCCTCAATCAACATGTTAGCAGTATCAACCCTATGCCATTGCACTTCAAGGCCACTTTACATTTCGACGGTGCCTCAACCACATGAGGTAGTAGTGCTACTACCATCATTACATTCCCCTCAGTGAACATTCAACCCTTTTCTTACCATTTCACATTCCTTTATATGAATAATGTAGCTAAGTACGAAGGACTTCTTAGGGGCCTTTTAGTAGCCCAACAATTAAAAATTCAATGTTTGGCAGTCCGAGGAAATTCTCAAATTTTTGTCAACCAAATCACTAAATTCTATTCCTATAAGACTTCACACTTACAACCTTATTGTGATTTGGCCAAAAACTTGTTGAAACAGTTCATAATGATAGATATCCAGCATGTGTCATGCAACGAAAACATTGTAGCCAATGCCTTGGCCACACTAGCATTAAATGTGCCACCACACCTATTTGCAACTTTACTTGCTTCGATAACAGAATGCACAGCTCCTATCACCCAAGCAATACACGTCACCTCCATAAGCACTAACAATTCCCAAGAGTGGTACGCTAACGTTAAGGTCTACCTGCAACATGGTGAACCCCCACATGGCTTGACATCTACCCAAAGGGATGCAATTTGAAAGAGAGCATGGTAGTATGTCCTCGTAGGAGATAATACCTTACATAAATGCTCCTTTGATGGGATATTTTTAACTTGCGTTGGTGGGGAAGAGGCACAAAAAATCATTAACGAGGTCCATGAAGGACTATGTAAAGGAGACATAGCTCCCAAGGCTATGACAACTAAAATTAGATGCGTAGGGTATTACTGGCCTTGCATGGAACAAGATTGCTTTGCTAAGGTTAAGACATGTGATACGTGCCAATGTCACACCAACCTTATACATGTTTCACCTATTGAGTTGCATCCTACATAGATCACATGGCCATTCCAATGATGGAGACTAGATATCATAGGACCCATAACGCCTAAGTCTTTTGTAGGGCATAGCTTCATCATCACTGCCACCGAATACTTTACAAAGTGGATAGAGGCTATTCCCCTTAGGAAAACTACATCCCAACAGGTTTGCCACTTCATCTTAGACAACATAGTAATAAGTTTTGTCCTTTCCATAACTATTGTGATAGGCAATGGGCCATAATTTAGTAGTGCAGAAACCAAAACCTTTTGTAGCAACCTTGGCATTAAGCAATCCTTCTTGTCACCATACTACCCACAAAAAAATGGTCAGGTAGAGGCAATAAACAAGGCCATCATAAACTTATTTTAAAAAATTCTTAGCAATAGCAAGAGGCAATAGTATGAGGAAATCCTCTATATGTTGTGGGCCTATCGGACAACATGCAGAATGGATACAGGTAAGACTCCCTATAGCCTAGTTTATGGATATGAAGCAATGTTACCTCTTGAATTATAGGTACTATCACTACGGATGATCCTTTCAAGCATCGTGAATGAAGCCTAGAATAATGAGTTAAGGATCATCGACCTCAACTCCCTAGAGGAAGAGTGTGCATAGACACTAGATCATATCAAATGGTATTAGGACAAGTAGTGGCAAAAGCATCAATTCAACCCAAATCGACAACCAAGAAAAAAGTGGGACCTAGTCCTCAAAGCTATCCATGAGAATTCGAACAAGTTTTCAGCAAACTGGAAAGGTCCGTTCATAGTTATAAAAGTCCATGAGAATGGAGCCTTCAAACTGGTAGACATGGATGGTAGGGAGTTTGCAAATCTAGTGAACCACACATACCTTAAGACATACTACATTTGATACAAAGGCGAGGTAGGAATCCATAGTTTGCTATGACTATAAACTAGCATAGATAGTCTGCTATGACTATAAACTAGCACAGATAGTTCAGTATGACTATCAACTAGCACAGATAGTTCACTATGACTATAAACTAGCACAGATAGTTTGCTATGACTATAAACTAGCACAGACCATCCACTATGATGTAAAACTGGCACAGATGGTCCACCATGACCTTAAACTAGCACATCCACCATCCACTACAATAATAAACAAGCATGGAGGTCTGCTAGGACCTTAAACTAGCATAGTGGTTTGCTAGGACCTTAAACCAGTACATCAAATGGTCTACCAAGACCTTAAACTAGGTTCATGGCACAATGTTCCCAAATCGCATCTACCACTACTCAAACAAGTGAGCGTGTATAGTGCCGACATGGGGTGAGACGTTGCAGTTCTAAGATGTAGTTCATCCTCTAGAACATATACAATTCCACTGCCCCTGGCATCTTGTTGATCCTTCAAAGATGTTGTCTAACATCTTGCTGACCTTTTAGAGCTACCACTACCATAGCCCATCACCTTGGTAGTAGCTTCCGCTATCAGCACCTGCAACTAGAGTCCTAGCACTATTGTGGCCCAACCACAAGGTTGCTACCCTCCATCCCCCACCATCTTTTGAGCTTAATAGAAATTCAACTATTAGGCCTCTCTACTTATAGTTGAACTACATGATGTTTTCCTTGGGTGGGGACTCCTAGCCCTCTTGGTGTCGGCCCCTTCAATCTGCCACTGCCAGAACCACTACTGGTCTTCTTGCTTTAGAATTCACATGCCTCAGCAACAATGCCCATTACTTCAATGGTTTCTAAAGCAAGTGAGACCTTTGCCTAACTTTGTTTCATGGTTACATTTCTTTGGTCTACTTTCTATTGTGCTTGCAAGATACGAGCCAAGATGGCATCAGTCAGGGATGCATTTTGCGAGGAGGATAGGATACTACAACGTTCCGAGGTGACCACTCTGACTAGCTTGGCTACTTGGGAGTACACATCCTACCCTTCCTCTTAACCTTCATCACCTTATTTTGTAAATGTATAGTTTCCCTTTTCACACATCTTTTATAAGCTTTCTTGATGTATGTAAAACCCTCCCATATGCTCAACCACAAAGTCCATGATGTGCATAACGTAGCTCGCTACATGGGAAGCATCTGTAGGCAGGTCAAAGCCCCACATGGATGTATCACAACTTAGCTTGGGGAGGAAACACCTGTTCTACAACAACAAGGTTGTTTGTAGGTGAACATGGCTAAATAGCAAAAGAAAAGCACAAAATCATAAAAAAAAAGAGCGTGTGCCCAAAACAAATGGCACACTAGCTGTTTCACAATGACCCTCTCCAAGTATTCCAACGAGAGGTCAGAAGCCAACAAAAAAAATATGTACATGCATGCTAATTCCCTCATAAGCACTTTGATGAGGGACCATGCTACATTTCATCTTTCTTTTTCCTAAACCTATCCCCTCAAATCCACCCTTTTCCCCCTTTTTCCTGCACAACTATCATGATACTCCAAAGCATAGCCAAGTGACATCTGAGTAAACACTAGAGAGCGATGTTGGTGCCTTGACCTTCATGGTGTTTCATATTCTTTGTCAAACGTCTATTGAGCAGATCCTCCAGATGTTGACAAAGAGGAGCTAGTGAAATACCATAAAATTTCAGGACTCTCATGCTTCAACAGAGTCTTAGAATTTAGGCAAAAACTTCCTTAAGTGCAGCATCATGATGGTTCACATTGAGGTACACTATCCAGTTCGACAAGTTTTCTACCTCCAAAGCTAACAGGTTCACTAGACTCTCCAACCTGCCCAACTAGACAATTGACTTGGCTGACAGTCTACCCAAAGGCTATGCTAGGAGTTGTCAAAAGTGTTCAGGATGAGTAAAATAGTTTGAAAATTTTTCTAGTGAAGAATTCTACTACACTACACTACGCTATGCAACATAGCAAGCCTTGAAAGATAGCTTCTCAAGCGTCCAAGTGTGAAGTGATAGAATGATTGCAAGGTAGGTCAGGATATAGTCAACATAAGGTGCTACGCTATGTAGCATAGCACAATGTAGCAAAGAAAAAGTAGAAAGGGCCATCTTCCCAAGTGATTCCAACAAAAAATTGCACTTGGTAACACTTCAGCCTCCAAAACTAGTTGCCCCACTTAGCCCCTAGGCCTCCAGCAAAGTTTCTTACTAGAAAATGGTAGATTGAACAAAGAAGCAAGGTATGCTGGATGCTACATTGTGCTATGCTACATAGTATAGCATAGCATAGCAACAATGCAAAAATAGCAAAAATTTTTTAACACATGAGTTTAGCAAGCCCAAAAGCTCTCTGACATGAAGGAAAAAATTCACAGTTGTTAGCATGACTAAGCTCAGAAAAATGCTCTTCAGCTCCTACACAAATTTCTATCAAGCCTAGTGGCTACGCTATGCTATGCTATGTAGTGGAGCACAACATAGCAAGTAGCTACTTATGCTACACTAATGTATTCAACAGCATGATTAGCACAACATTGGCACAAAAGCATCAAGACGTCTTTGGGTAGCTTTAGAACTTGTTGGCAACAATTTTTCTCACTATGGCATCTCCTTGGAAAAATTAGCAATTCCACTCCATTTTGCATCCCGTTGGTCAACTCCCAAAAAATTGTTCCTACACTTGACCCTACTTGTAAGAGAAGGGAAGACATAGTCCTGGAGCATAGGCTCCACTTTGCTTACATTGTTAGCACATTGGATTTTGACACATGTAGTTTTAACAATATGGTCATAGCATAACAAAGTTCACATCCAACTTTGTATACCTACACGGTACAACCATGTTAGCATCTTGTAGGGCCCAAGACACATGGCATCTAGACCATGTTTCTCTCCTACTCTTGGCCCTATAAATACCCCAGTAAACAATGCTTGAGAGGTTGGCTTCTCGGTTGGCTTATTGGCAGAAAATATTGGCTTTTTGTTGCAGTTGGCTTTTAAGTTGGTTTTTAGAGAGCATAGTTGGCATTTTAAGCATTCTGTTTACCTTTGAGTTCTTGGGTTGGCTCCAAACATCCCTTTGTGAGTTGATAATTTTTGCATCTCAACAAACAGAGTAGTAAGCAGAAGACCTATGACCATATTGTTCAGTGTAAGCAATGTCTCTCCAGTCTTGCATAACCTAGTGTACACTTTTCAAACAAGGCAAAGGATCAAATCCGTAACCTTTAGGGTGGTGTATTCTCTCATCCAAATCTATTTTGTTATTCATTTACTGTCATCATTGTTTTGCCTTATTTTTACCTCTTCACATTCATAGATTGTCGATTTACTTCATGTTTCTCACTTCCAAAACAAACGTTCATGAAAGGTTAAGATACACCACTTAAGTCCCTGTCTAATCAACTAGACCATTTAGGGCACCCCATTTGCATTTCTCTCTAGCATGACCCTTGCATAGATCCAGTGTTAAACTATTTTCCCGACAACCTCTTAGTGTTCCAACCACCGATGTTTTCGATTGCTAGAATGGGCACTACCACTGCCAAGGCAACAGTACCCTTATAGACAACTAGATCCATATGGGTATTATGTTTAGCAACCCCTATCTCTATGTAACTCTTCTAGTCACATTTCTCCTTTCCAACATCAATACTATCCTCCCAAATACTATAGAACTCATTCTTCACATTCCAAGAGGGATACCATATTCCATCCTTATCCTCCTTCTGTTCCACCATCCTCAATGTAGCTATCACCTACTCCATCCATGCAGGATGAGCTTTCAACCCAACCACAACAACACAATGCTAGTAGGTTCATCAATTTAAAACTACTTAATCAACTACGTGGTTTGAAACCTCATGCTTGTAAAAGATCATTCTTTTGCCTTACCAATCCTACTAAGCCCTCATAGACACAAGTAGTTGGTCATCCTACTCCTTCCTCACTCTCTATAAACCATTCGATCAGGAGCTTTTCAAATCAAATACCATTCAAAATCTATATTATTATGCTCACTCATATCATATTTGATTGGATTTGGGCTAGAAACTTTTCTAGGAAATTAGTTGATCATAGGAGTCCTCTTATTTATTTACAAATTCTTGGGAATGAACCATGTAAAGCTCTTCTTGATTTAGGTTCTAGTATGAACTTTATTTCTCATAAGATGTATACTGCCTAAAACCTTCTACCTCTCAAGAACAGTAATATCTTATTAGAATTGGCAAACTAGTCCATTACTATTCCATTAGGACTNTTCTTATTAGAATTGGCAAACTAGTCCATTACTATTCCATTAGGACTAGTAGAAAACATTGTGACCACTATTTGTGGGTGGTTTTATCCTATCAATTTTCTAGTAATCAAGGTTGAGAACTGTAAGGGGACCTTTCCAATCATTATTGGAAGGGCATGGCTAAGCATTATTGATGCGAGAATGGGCATCAAAGATCTTTCCCTAGAGATATCTAAGGAAAATGCATTTGGAAAAATCTAGAAGAAATAAGTTCCATGCATTGCATACAATGACATAGGGTGCAATTACATGTAGAAACTCTGGTCCATGAAATGAACATCTATTTCTGTATGTAGGCAGTGTGCACATGAAGAAGATATTCAAAGGTGTTTGTATGAAGCAATCACAAAACTAGAGCAAGTTCATCACCAACTCTCTGATAATAAAAATGATGATACCAATTGGGGAGAGTTGCAGATCCCTAAGGCCTTCAAATAAGAGCCTCTAGAGTTGAAAACTCTACCTGCCAACTTGGAATATGCATTCTTGAAAATGGCAAGCTTATCATACTTAATGTAAAACTTTCTCCTGAGCAAAAAGAAAAATTGTTAAAAGTGATCAATAGATGGCCAATAGCCTTTGCTTGGTCATACTCTAAACTCACTAGAATTGATCCATGGATATGCTAGCATTGCATTTATATTGATCCATCCATGAAGCCAAGGAGCCAACCACAACAACAATTGAACCCAAAATTGAAGCAAATCTTTAAAGAGAAGATTGAGAAACTCCTTAAGGTAGGGTTCGTCAACCCCATTATGGATAGTGAGTGGGTTAACCCACTTAGGATAATGCTAAAGAGAGGTGGCACATGATGAGTTGGTATTGACTCTATGCTATGAAACAAGGAAACATTCAAAGATCACTTTTCATTGGCATTCATTGATCAGGAATTAGACATCATATCTGGGCATTGCTATTATAGTTTTTTAGATGGTTATAGTGGCTATAACCAAATCTATATTGCACTAGAAGACCAAACCAAAACAACATTCACGAGTTCCCATGGGACTTTTGCATATCGAAAGATGCCCTTTGGTCTATGCAATTCTCTTGCTACTTTTCAATGCTTGGTCTTAAGCATCTTTTAGCAAAAAATTTGTAGTATAGTGGAAGTCATTATGAATGACTTATCCACTTATAGTGCTACATTTGAGAAAGCTTTAAACTGTCTTAAGCAAGTACTCAAAAGATATGTGCAAACAAACCTATGGCTCAATTGGTAGAAGAGCCATCTCATGGTTCAAGAAGGCATAGAATTTCTCAAGTAGGGATTGAGGTGGACCCTGAAAAGATAAGGGTCATCCAAGGAATAACTCACCAACTAGAAACTATTAAATATATTCAGTTATTTCTTGGATACAATGGCTACTACCAACTATTCATAGAGAATTTATCTAAGATTACAAAACCATTAGTCAAGCTAACAAAGAAAGATGCTTTATTCATTTGAACCAAGGAATAGGCATTCCATAGCCTCAAGCAGAAGCTTGTAGAGACTCCAATTCTATAAGCACCTAACTAGTCTAAATCATTTCATATCACAATAGATGTATCAAATTATGCCTTGGGAGCTATGCTTACACAATTGGACGATAAGAAATATCCATATTATATCCACTGCACAAGTCAAAGCATTGTGGATGCATAGTTGAATTACATTGCAATAGAGAAAGAACTAATGTCAGTGGTGCATTCTCTAGAGAAGTTCAAGTACTATGTGCTTAGATATAAAGTATTTTTGCACACTGACCACAGTGCCATTTTCTTACTCATGAGCAAGTTAATAGTGAGCCCCCATGTCATACGGTGGTTGGTGATCTTGAAAGAATTTGATCTTACAATGGTAGATTGAAAGGGGACTAAGAATGTGGTTGCTGACCATCTCTCTCATTTACAATTGGATGATAAACAGGAGAAGAGCCCACTCCCTAATCAATTAATAGATAAACTCCTCTTTGCCAATGCAATTAACTAATAGATACCCACAGAATCCAAATGGTATGATGGCATCCTCACTTATCTTCTCAATCAAGAGATGCCACATGATTTAGACTACAAGAAGAAACAATATTTTCTTCATTAGGCCAAAATTTTTATGGAAATCAACAAACACCATTACAAGGTGTGCATGAATGATCTAGTTCATTGATATGTCCCTAATGCAAATCAATTATGCATTCTCCAAGATGCTCATGAAGGCCTTTGCAGAAGCCACTATGTAGGGAGATGCATAGCCATAAAAATTTTGATGGTAAGATACTATTGGCCCACAATCTTTAAAGATGCTCAGTAGTTTGTCTGATCCTATGAATTATCAACGAGATGGTGGGATGATTACACTAATGGAGGATCCTCAATAGTGTATTCAACTCCTGGAATCCTTTGACATATGGGACATAGATTTCATGGGTCCCATCACACCCATGTCCAATAGAAAGGTCTATATTAATGTAGTCATTTACTATTATACCAAATGGGTTGATGTAGTAGCCATCGTTGATTGTACATCATCTACTACTACTCAATTTTTATAATAGCACATTGTAAACAAGTTTGGGGTGCTACATGCACTAATTTTTGACAATGCAACATACTTTATAAGCATCACTTTTTAGAAGCTTATGCAACACTTAGGGGTTGAACATAAATTAACAACACCCTACCATACCCAAGCCAATGGTTAAGAAAATGTTACTAATAGGGATATCATAAAGATTCTAATAAGAATTGTTAGTAAATATAGGAGATATTGGAGCAAAAAACTCAATGATGCCCTTTTGGCCTACCACTCAACATGGAAACTTCCTATATGATAATCTCCCTATGATTTGGTGTATTAAAAATTACCAACTCTACCTATCCAATCTAAGCTTTGTACACTTTCAGTAGCTTTTGACTTGGACCTTGACCTAAGTCTAGCATAGAAAGAAAGACTAATCAACATAAATGTGCTAGATAAAAATTGATTAGTGGCATTGTCTTTGAATGAAGTGCAAAAGGCATTCAATAAACAATGACATGACCTAAGAATTAGAATGATCAAACTTCAACCTAGAGATAAGGTCCTTTATTGGAACCCCACACATGTTCCTCAAAAAACGAAATTCCAAACATTGTGGGAGGGGCCTTATATAATTGATGAAACCTTTCCTTTTGGGGCTATGATCATATACAAACCTGAAAGCTTAGACAAGAAGCAGTTGGTCAACATCCAAAAAGTAAAGCCTTTCCATGAGGCCAAGCAAGCCAGTATAACAAATACCTCAATGGATGGACAACCATGCTCAATTTTTTAGATCTCCTCCTTCCAACCTAGTTGGGGAAGATGGCCATCCATACTAATTACATATGTGGCTCCTTAGTTTTTCTATTTATTATTTTACACATTTTTGTTTTTGTTTTTGCAAATTGTTTATTTTAAAATTTTTTGAATTTTTAAAACTTTTCGTATTTTACAACATTTTTTGTTTTACACCATTGTTAGTACATTTAAAATTTTCTTAAATATTTTACAATTTCTTATATATTTTACTTTATTTTAGTGTGGTTTTCTAATTTCTATTAATAAATGTGCTTTGTGCCAATAGGACATAGTGGTGCTATAGTTGTTTCTAATAGTGGTTTGAACTTAATTTTTTTTTTGCTAATGTTTGGATTCTATTTTTGAATTTTTGTACCAATGGCTAAGACATGATTTCTTTTTCATGGAACAGGAAGTGAGTCCATGACATCCACCCATCCACAAAAACCTATGGTTTTTCTTATTTTGGAAATATGAGGTCCCTTTCATTAAATAAACTTTTAATAAATCTATTGTTGGCGACCGTTTGGGACGCGACCGCCAACGAGTGTCCTCGAACAGGATTTAGGTGCCTGCTGGTCTCTGGCAACACCAAGGCCCAGATACCTCCAAATAAACTTAGTAGTTAATGTGAGTGTGTGTGTGTGCTGTTGTCGTGTGTGGTTGTGTAAAATGTAACAATTGCGTTGTGTGTGAACTACAAATGACTTACTTTAAAGAGATTCAACCAACTTTGCCAAGTACTGTGAGTTCTTGAAAATTTCCTATTTTGTTCAACTGCCTAGTCTACGCAGTCCTTATAATAGCTACTTGTAACAAATAAAATTTTGCAAAAACATTTGAGCACAACTCTGCAATCTACTCCTAATTTTCCCCAGAGAAAGAGATAGTTCCACAAGAAAACTAGAAATAGAGCAAGATTCAATGGAAATAAGCAGAAAAGAAAAGAAAGCAGATTTGTGTAGACCTCAAATATTTAAACAAGGTAAAATGACACGAGTAAACACTTCGCAATAAAGCTATCCCAAATTCAATATCTACGAATTGTTCAAACTTCCAAGGCTCAAACAAGCAATATCTTCAAGACAATCCTA
>MNCI01017421.1:1378943-1410769 GCA_015680685.1 Gnetum montanum
GTTTAATTTTCTTTCTATATTTGAATATCTCGTTGATACTCTGCTATTTTATTTGTTTCATGCCTAAAAAATTGTCATTTATGCCTACAATGGTGACTTTGTATATAAAATCTCAACTCTCCTATATTTCACCAAACCAATTTCTAGTTACAAGATCAAAGATGTTGTAATTAATATAAAGATTGTTATAAATTACATATAAGTGGATTTCAAAATGAGTTGTACATAATTAAATGTGATTTTCTTTTCTTCTTGAAAACATACTTAAGAAAATCCATTTTTTAAAAAACAAAAGAGCATAAATTATAGGAATGAATTAACACGTTGTAAGGAATAACAAGGGTTCCATGGACAAAGTAGATGAGACCCACAAACCAACTAAATTTTTGCTTGCTTAAAGATTATGAAAAATGTCCATTTTCATGTCATGCCTAGCTCCAAGTATCAATGTGAAATGGAGCTTGTTGGTTAAAGTTGGTTACTTGCATCCTACAGGTACAAGTTCAATCATAATGGGATATATTCAAAAATACAAATTATGCAAAAGATATAGACAAAACTAAGTTTGTTTGATAGATCTTTACAGTATCAACATGGTGATAATAGAAAATAGTTTTGTTTTGTTTAATTTTGGTGGATAAATTAATTTACTTCAATTGTGTGTGTAGGATTTATAACAACTTGGACATGTATTGGTGAAAGAAGACACTCATAAAATTTGGAGGGCTTTCCTTGGAAAATTTGATCTTTAGAATTTGGAAAAGAAACTACAAAGCTTTTGAGGGGACTAAAAATAAACAAATGAATTAATTTATAAAGGGAGATGTGCCTGCCAAAGCTTTTGATACTAGCATGATAATTAAAAGTTGTAAATTGATTTTCTTTGTTTTTGGTGAGTATGGAAGGCCTTTTTTTTTGTTTTCTATTGAAAGATTTGGTAGCTCTACTTTTTTTTAGCCTCTTTTTTGCTTTCTAGATTATTCAATTTTTCCTTCAACATATTGTCCATTTAATTAACTTTCAATCCTCTGGATGTACCATAGTAATCATAGAACTAGGTTTACTTTTCTTTTAAAAAAATTTAAAATTTGAGGTTAGAATAGGTTTCTACCATAACAATCATAGTTTTATTACATGCCTTATTAAAATTGATACCTTAAAGTGCCATGTCCAAGCAAAAACTCTTAAAAGATTGTTATTAGAGTATTTCATAAATGAGAAATATGTTCTAAAGACTAGTAGCTTAGAAGTTGCTTAACAAAGATGAGTCAACAATAATTCTATATATCAAGTATCTACAATTCTTCTTAAATGGAGTCACACATTATCATGGAAATGAATATAAAAATCATCAACCATAGGAGGATCAAAGTTCCATAAGGGTATAGTTACATTTTCTATGATGCAAAGTAAAGAATGCAGATGGCTAAACACATTTGAGGATAAGAGGGAATTAGGGAAGGAAATCTAAAGAAAAAAATGAAGTATAGAAAATAACAATTACATATTGGCATTAAAACTTTTCATTAGATATTATACATGTACATTATCTCCCAAAATATATTTTCTATCCTCTAATGAAGCTTTAAAATTAGTTTCAACATTTCCATATCCAAGAAAGTAAGCATTGAATAATGTTCCATAGTGCTAATCATACTTGATGAGTGGTGGAGTAATCCAACACCCAATAATACAAGCCACAGGTGTTTATGCATGAACAAATTGTAATTCATGAAGGCAATGTAATTATGCTAGAAATTAGTTTGTGTTCTGTCTTCCCCCATGGATCTAGTGAAGTCTATGTGTATGGTTTAGCTCATCATGAGGTATATGGTATTTGATGTTGTTAGGCCATTCTTACTTCTAGTAAACATAATGAGATGAAAATATTTTCTAATTATAAGTTTATGTAATTGAAAGATAGTAAATCTAACTTAGCCTAATGTGATGGATATTTAGCCTTGGTCTACTATACACACCTTGGACTCATGTAGTCATCACTATGATTACCAAGTGGTATTACTACTAAGTAAATTAAACAACACAACTACTAGGTTACCAAATAACTATACTTAGTGCAAGAAACTAGTTCTATCCATAACACTTCCTTTCAACATGTAAAATAAAGTGCTTGTAAAGTAAATGATTTACTAGAAAAATATGAACAATTAGTCTAAGTAAATAGAAATAAAACTAAGTGGATGCTGCAATGATGATAAGAAATCTTGATCTTTATTGCCAATCATGAATTGTGTCCAAGTACAATTCACTCGTATAAAGACACCATACAATCACTCAACACCACACTACCAACATACACTTCTAAGTGTTAGATTACAAAAACAAACTAAAAGAGTTTTATTATTATTGATGAGTGGCGAGGTACCCCTACACTCAACCATATGAATACGAGTGTGTACGCGCGATCCGGTCAAACTCCGCAAACTAAATGCCTTAACGCCACAAGAAACACTTGGGGTTAATTGTTCGTTGTCTTCCCAGGCTTGCTTGTATGTGTCACGGTGTATGGTTAAGCAAGTCTGAGGTACATGATTTTTTGGTGTTTTTCAGTTTATCTCCTAAGCTATGAGAGTGAAGGGTTGAGAAGCTAACTAATTCTAACTACAACACTAAGTGCTAGCGTCAGCATCCGTTCCCACTTACCGTACACACCCTAAACTGTGCAACTGTGGCTTATGCTAATTGTTACTGGGATCACCACACGTAACACATGTGCTCGAAGCAGTCGTACTGAGGCACTTAACTAACCTATGTGTGACAAGCAGCCGATTCCTTGACTAGCCGTACACATCCGTAGATGCTCATAATCAAGTCGTACTTGTCCCATGCTCTAGGAGGAAAGGGTTGAGAGAATCTATTTGCGATGAGTAGCCGATTCCTTGGCTAGCCGTACACATTCGTCAATGCTCGTAACCAAGTCGTACTCATGCTGCGTCACTAGGAAAGTAGTAAATAACATTAATTAAACCTATCCATGCACTACAAGGTTTATCCACAAAGCTCATCTTTATTGCTGTACACAACTTGCATTCAGGTACAAAGCTGCTTGAATAAAGAACCGTTCACTTGGGGGACTCCTACTGTGGGCACATGGAAAATATTCTATCTTTGGGGTGATCAATCCGCCAGAGCTTTGCTACTTTCTGCCTAGGATCAGAAATGAGGGGAGTGCTGCCTCTTATTTATAGATATGGCAGCGGACCGCGATATCGCGTACGCAATATCGTAGGGGATGCAATATCGCGGACTGTGCAATTCGTGTCTCATCAATTAGGAAATAAAAATTATTGTGAATTTTTGCACCTAAGTGTTCTATTTATAGGTTGACACACATGCTGTGATATCGCTTATACGATCACGTATCTTATGTTACGATATCAGATCTATGACATCATAGATACAATATCATTACTTAAGAAAATTTGGCTTCATCATACCCCCATGACTAACTAAAAACTTGTCCTTGAGTTAAAAAAATGTGGATAGAGTCTCTTACAAAATTTGGAGATATATTTACATGATAATAAATGTCATAGTGGTGTTTTAGAAAAAATTGATGCAAGTTATGATAAGACAAATGGAAATGAAACAAAAAAACCTTGATGAAGCTTGATGTAGCCTAAGTAGTGCCTAGTGGTGGTGGCTCATCCATTGGTTGATTTTCCTTGTCATTGGGCTTCTAAAACTTATATCTATTGAGTAGTGCCTAAAGTTTTTAATAATTCATTCTAGGTTCATGTACCGTCCATGCCTATTGTGTAATGTGTGATGACATTGATACATCCCATGGACATGGAAGCTATAGAAACATCTAATTGGCCTTGATGTATCATGATGAAAACTACCTAATCTCTTCTTCAAATGCTCTAGCCATCTTGTGTAACTCCTAATAATCAGACATTCTCCTCACCTAGTTTGCTACAACATATTTTTTCCTTTTGTAGCGATCCTTAACTACTAATTCAAAGTTTACCATATGGAGCTTTTGTAGAGCATCTTTTTGATCTACAAACTCCTTTTTTTATAATGCATATATGGTTGTTACCTATTGTTCAAGCTCATTTCTGGGCCTGCCTATTGTCAACATGGCCAAGTTAACATAACAAATCTTAGCTAATCACATGTATTCTTTTAAATATTCTATCTGCACATATTTATTTTTGATCTCTACTTGGTGGACATGAGCATAACTATCCAAGATGGGTTGCTAGTCTAGATTTTTTGTTAATATGAAATTGATCTGGGTTTTCCATCTTAATTTCCTTCTCATTGATCTTTTTATACATGCCTACTTGATCATGGAAGTGTTCTTTGAGCCTTTTGTGCTTCTTTGCCTCATTCTACCATGCACTTATCTCAATAGTTGATTTCTATTTGAATTGTGTGTACCTACTCCATTGACAAGGTTCTGTTTTCTCTTGCTAAGCAACTCATATCTTGGTTAACTCTCATCAGTTGTTCTCTCAATTGATGGATGTTCTTCTTAAGGATGTGTTTTTGCATCTCTACATTAGTTAACTTGAAGTTGTCTATAGTGAGTTGCTTATTTTTCTCTTATGTGAGTGCCTTAGCATGTGCATATGTTCATGCTTCTACTACTGAGGCATTCCACACCACTTTCTCCTTCTCATTCTCCATCTACTTATTGTGCTCCACTAGGCAATTAATCTATTCTATTCTAAATCACTATAGTTGGTTAAGTATAACATATTATGTAGGATCTCAACATTTAGCACTTAGGGTCATGAGCTCTTCCTGTAGTCTGAGAATTTCATTTTTTGAATGGTCTACCCTAGTTTCTATCATGAACAATTTATCCTTGGTTGCTATTAGTTTTGACTACATTGTAGTGACATCACTTCAGATGTCAAAACGATTTTTCATGAGTTGCCTAGTTTGCAACAATTAATTTAGCACATCTTCATGATTAGTAGGAGTCATCAAAGTACCAACTAGCATTTTAGCATCCCTAGCTCTAATTAGATTCATTGGTGGCATAACAATTATATTAAATGATTCCTTCATGTGATCTATAATCACTTTTGCAACTACTACTACATCCTAGTGCTACATAACCATGATCGTGGCTCCTTCTCTAGTTTCAAGCACCACTTGAAACACTATAGTATTCCCAAAAATTTGTTGTGACCTTTGGTCCTCTCCTCCTGATTACAATGATATTTCTCCACTAATAGGATCTGTGGAAATTGTTGGTTGAATGTCACTATTAATGACTTTATATATATTAGCCTCCTCATAAGTTTTCCAATTCATGATCTTTACAATTTATTGTAGATGACTCATTGATGCCAGATAATCCTACGTGTACCGTTTGAAATCATCGGTCTCCGGCTGAAAGGAAACAGAGACCATGGGATCACCGGACACACACAAAGGACCCTACCTTCACTTGAGGATGAGCTAGAATGAACGAAGGTAGAGTACCTTGGGTGGTCCGCACGCAAATCAGACAAGGATTTCCCCGAACGTACACTGAAGTGCTATACGGTAGGTTATACATAAACAGCATAACGGGCATAAATGAGAGCGTAAACAGTGTAAATGGTGTGAATAGAGCGTAAATGTAAACAAGCGTAATCAGGATACATGTAACAATTAATGCAAACTATAAATGATTTTGGGAAGAAAATGTAACAATTGCATTATAGAATGAAAGTACAATGCACCGGTCTAACGTAGTTGTGACTGGGACACAAGGCGGACGAAAAGCCCCGGTGGATGCAAGGATGACTGTGGGTTGGTTTATAGGCACAGTGTAGAGGCTGTATGCTCAGCGTATAGAGTTTTCTAGTGTAAAAGGTTTCTGCTCAGGTTCTCAGCGTCTCTACTCTCTGGTATGCTCTGAATGTTTTGCCCACCAACCTGGATCTAGTGAAAAATTAGGGTTTTTATATAGGTTTTGATGGTAAACTTGGGTTGGGCGACACGTGGTGCATTGACCGGGTGCAAAAGCGTAAATTTTACAAGTGTACAATATGTTACATTTGGTGGGCGTATATGCCGGGAGTATACGCTGTGTCTGGTGAGGGTAGACTGTGGGCGGATACATTGGGCGTATATGCTGGATGTGCTGGGTGTAGGTGAATTTGGGCATAGATGTTGTGGACGCTGGGCGTATACGCCGGGGCGTATACGCTGATAGTTGCTCCCTTGTACCAAATTTTCTCTGCAGTGCTATTTCCATGCTGTCTTCAGGGATTGCATGCCAGGCGTATACATCTGTTTACTTGCTGAGTGTACATGTGAGGCGTGTACGCTAGGCATGTACGCTGGACGTCCACGCTGGGCGTAGACACTGTGAACTTAAGCGTATACGCTGGGCGTATACGTTGAGAATATACACTTGGGTGTATACGCTGAGGTTGCATACTTGGGCATATACGCTAGGCGTATATGCTGAGACTGCATACTTAGTGAAAATTAAGTATTTTGGTCTTCGAAGTTGCCATGTGTGACACCCGATGTAGCTGTGGTCGTCTGTGGGTCCTAAGGACCTGCTTCTTGTTGAACAAGTACTAAGCTCAAAATTTTGTGGTGTTTCATTGGCCCCTCTTTGTTGACGCTTGGAGGAATCAACCCGAGAAGCATCAACAAAGAAGTGCAAAACACCACAAGCAACTTGATAGAGACCCTGTCCATTGCCACTTAACTAGACATCATTGCATCGTGTTCAGTAGTACATGGGTTTGAGAGATGTAAACTTTGTGTCTGGATGGGGAAATGGAGATTGTAGGGATTAGGAACTGCCCCAGGGATTGTGCTTGGTAAAGGGGAGGGTCTAGTGTGTGTCATGTTGATCCCTGTCAATAGCCATGATTTAGCAGACTTGAAATTTAGACATGCGATGTGTGTCCTTTGGCAGAACAAGACTCTTGGTTAGTGTTCAAGAGAACTTGTTGGCAAGGCCAAAGCTACGTGATGATGTGTTGCATTCTTTGGAGGAACAGGGCCCTTATTTGGGGGAACCTATTGGCGGAGAGCCAAAGCCATGTAATGGGATGTTTCTAGATTATTTTTGATATGAGGACTTGGTTTTAAGACAATTGCCTTCCTGCCTAGGGCTTGTGTGGAAGTGCCAAGTGTCCCTTTTTTTGGGAAAGAAGCTTTGCTTTAGTGTGTTGCAACTACTTTAAAGTGTTACAGTGTGCAACAACATGTTTGAGGTTTTGAATATACTAGGTGCATCAAAGGTGTGGTTGAGTAGAGTATGCTGATGAATGGGTAGGGAATGTACCAAGAAATGGGAATGTACCAATGAACGGTTTGATTTAGTCTTGCCATGTGTGCTGTGAACATTGTCTCATCTTGTTGCTTATGATGAAATGCATTCTTGTGCGAAACTTCGGAGTGTCATCCTGCAAACACAACTCCAAGGAGACAAGAAAACCATGAGTGAATAAGCGAGCTTAGACTTACACACCCATAGACGACCACAGCTACATTGGATGTCACACATGGCAACTTCAGAGACTAAAATACTTAATTTTCACTAAGTATGAAGTCTCAGCGTATACGCCCAAGTATGCAGCCTCAGCGTATACGTCCAGTGTATACGCCCAAGTGTATATTCTCAGCGTCTACGCCCAGCGTATATGCTCAAGTTCACAATGTCTACGCCCAAATAAAGAGCTCCAAAATGGTCCACGAATTGGACGACTGGTTGGGCATGGCCAAGGGTGCCAAGGGATTTCCAATGTGGGGGAAAGCAAAGGTTCAGGAGGTAAATGAACTATATCCCTTGTTTAGGATGCATGTATTCCCCGAATCCCTTTCACAAGTACGGAGTCTTGGGGTTGAGACTGTACGCGTCATGCGAACTATCCTAGAAATCAGAATGCACTATAATTAGGCCCAATTTTTGTTGTCAGGCATGCACAAGGAGATAGTGCGATTGCACTCGAATGCTGAGGTGCAATTCCACTTCACATTTTCCTTCTTTTCTAGTTACCCTCGCTGCTTGGCCGAGTTTCTGGTAGTTCGCACAAACAACAAGTTTGTTCTATGAGATTGGGGTCAACTATCCTGCCCATGGATCAACCACTTGTTTGAAACAGCCAAGTCCCAAGATGCACCAGAGGGAATTGATGAATCCATCTCTATCACTACAGGGGGGTCATTTGGCACTTCAATCCACACACATGATAGTTTGGGATTGGAGCCAAACGACGTACCCTATACTACGAGAAGAGCAGAACAGGTTATCAAAGAAACTGTGGGCCAGGCTAAATCGAAGCTGAAAAGACATGAACGCCCAACTGAGGAAGTCTCGAATGTGAGCGAGCCACGGGTGAAGCGTATATGATTCAAGATTCCCGGTAAGTAGACTTAGCCCGCTTATTGCTTTATTATTTTTGTTTCACTCATAATTTTTTCTTTGATTGCTTACATGTCACTGATACCTTTGGCTTGATTTGAGAAGAAAGGAAGTAGGCTTGAGAAACTATTATTGAGGAGGAGGAGACCAACACAGAGCGAAATAATGAGGAGGAAAATGTGGAGAAGGATTAGGAAGGAGGAACAGAGGAGTTGAAGGAGAACACCACAGAAACTGAACCGTTGGATGACTAAGGTGGTATCGATCAAGTGTTCAACAGATTTCTTAAGAGAAAGCTGGATTTGGGCGATCCCCCAGAAGGTGACAAGGAGCACGGTATGTTTTCTTTTTATTTTATTTTATATTGCTTCATTAGTTGTCATTTCTATGGTAGTTTATTTTCATATTTTCATTTCTTCCAGATGAAGGCAGCGAAACTAGGATGGTGCAGTTAGATGTATCCATGAAGAAGGTTCCCCCTAAGAGGACTGCGGAGGTTAGTTCATCCCGCACCCGTGAGCCATTTACTTGGATAGAGATGCCAAGTAAGATGGATTTTGTGGCTGGAATTGCCGAAGAGGTTGTCAAACGAATTCAGGAGGTCCACCCTAAAATAGGTATAAATGTTTTGAATCATTTGCAGTTTTGGAGTTTAACACCTTGTTCATGTTGTCTTAACGTTTGTTCTTTTCATGTGCATAGGTGCCAAATTGAGGTGGGATCCCTCTGAGAGCATCAGCATAGAGAGTTTACCCACACTATCCCCAGAAGTAGAGCAGGTGCCGAGGCCTGTGTATAAGAAGGTGGCGGAAGGTCTTGTTCACAATGCCAAGTCGCTATGGACCTATAGGCGTTCTTTCAAACAGTTGTGGCTATAGATTCAAGCAAAGGAAAAGGAAGTCTCTGAATTGTCAGTTGAACATGATGATCTTAAGGCTCGGTATGAGTTTGCTGCTACTAAACTAAGCGGTGATCACTCTTGGTGAATGTCCAAGGTTATGTATACCAGATATTGGAATCTACTAAATCGTCATGCGTCATTGACTCGGAGAATAATAGAGTGTAAAGCCCAAATTGATCTCCTGAACCTCAAATGTCAAGACTGAAAAGCTTTTTCTTCCAAGGTTCGCAAGTGGGGTCAGGATGAGAAGAACCACAAACATCACTACAAGAAGTCATTAAAGGAAGTGTCCATTGAAAAGCGGCAACTAGAAATGTTTGTGGAGGGTTTGGGTTTGCACTCTGATTTTGATACTTTTGCCCAAAAAACAACTGTCAAGATGGAGTTACCTACTAGGGTGATTACAACTGCTTCTGGGGAAGTGTCTGTGGGTGAATTCCATCTGAAACATCCTACTTGGTCGGCTGTCGACAAGGGAAAGACCTTAGTAGACATCGACTTAGGCCTTGATGGGACATATTGGGCCAGTGCCTCAGAGGAGGAAATCCTTCGTCGACTAGAATTTGGCTTAGGGGGATTCCCCATGGTAAGCGTTTTGTCATTATGAAATTGATTTGCTAAAAAATGTTTGAAATTTTGATGCTCTCTTGTTCTTATATTGGTTGTCTCGTCTTGTATTTTCAGGATGAAGGTGGTGACGATGTCCAAAAAGCTGGCCCCAGTGGAGCAGGGGCCCCTGATGCTGGTGGTTCTAAAGGGGATGATCCTCCCATCCTAGATGCTTAGTTTTTTTTAGTTTTTTAGTTATTTTTTAATTTTTAGTTTTTTCCAGACCCCAATTTATACGGGAATTGTAAATTAAAATTTTTTGAGATGGACGAAAATAGTTGACACTTATAATTGTACAGCATTGCATGTATAAAAATTTTTTTTTGTTGATTTTGAGTTTAATTGCACACACAACACGACAATGTAAAATGTTTTGGTCTATTTTTTATTTGTTTTAATTGTAATGTGCGGATGTAATTATAAATCGTAATGCTAAACGAAAGAGGAAAACAAAGTATAAGTGTGTGATCTAGTTTAAGGCCATTTCGGGCCCCATGCGTAGTTTAAGGCCATTTCAGGCCCCATGCGTAGTTTAAGGCCATTTCGGGCCCCATGCATAGACAAGGAACATTTGAAATAACGTGGGTGGGTTTCTCGATTGACTGACCATTTCTGATCATGGCTAGTTTTATGTCATTGCGGACAAGATAGTTTAACGTCTTTCCGGATAGGGAGTGTAGTTTAATGTTTTTTCTTATTTTTTGTAGTTTAACGTCATTTCAGACGAGCTGTAGTTTAATGTCATTTTGGACATATTGAGATGGTATTATTTTAGGGATTTTTTTATTTTTTTCTTTTTAATGTTAGGGGATGTGTCAACAGGTATGATTCTATATTCAGCGTCCCCTTCGCTGATTACGTTAAACGGTAATTCGGCCCAAGGGACGTCTGATGGAATGGCTTCTGTGTTAGTGTTTTTAGATGTTTCAGTATTTTTTGTGAGTTCTATGTTAGTCTCTAATTGATATGGTGTATGTACAATGTCAGGTGCAGGTATTTCTATTTTGGGTGGATCACGTTCTATGTTTAAAGGCTTACCATCTACTAGTTGTTTTTCGTTTATGTCGTTTCGGCTAGGCTCTTCAAGTTCAGCCTCTGAGCCTTGGTCCATGTCCATGTGTGATGAAATAATAGGTGTAGCCACTTCCCTGTGTATGATGATTTCACCACCTTCATAAGGTAGGTGAATCTCTTGGTGTATAGGGGACGAGACTGCTTTCAATTGGGCCAACCAGGGTCTTCCTAATATTAGGTTGAATCCTGGCATTTCATCGACCACCACGAAGTTGGCAAATGTGGGAAACTAGTCCCTTGCTATGAAGTCTAAGGTCACTATGCCTTTGACCATCATGTGTGACCCACTGAATGATTTTAAACATGTAGTTGTGGTTGGTTTGATTAACTCTGTCAGCCCTAGTTGTTCCACGATGGGGTACGGTACCACATTCGTAGCAACTCCATCATCTACGTGGATCCTATGTATCTTGTACTGATTTATGCATATCGTTATGAACATGGGGGCTATTGTTATCTCCCCTGTTTTCTTATCCACCTTAATGTTATCGTTGTGGAAGCTTAATGGTTTGGAAGTTGCCCCTTGGGGCAAGTACATCACTGCATGAATGGAGGGTTCATTTGGAGGCAAGTCCTTGCTTACTGGGATCGACGTTAGCATGCGTACCAAAGCTTCACGATGCATCTGGGATGTTAGAACTAAGTCATACAAGCTTAGTGAAGTGTTCTTTTTCATGAGTGCTTGTGTGACTTGTGTTAAAGCTGTTGCCAAGTCTCTACTGTTGTGTGTGTTTACATTGATGGTGATTGGGTCCATTGGGCCCAATAGTTTTATTTCATGCTTTGTTGGTCTGTCGTTTTGCTTGAAACCATCATTTTAGATGTATCATGTTTTTTGGGTGGTTTACCCTTGTTGCCTGTGTTTGGTTGACTGTTGGGTGGCATCATGGGTACAGCGTTAAGTGGAGTGGGTTTAGGTGGCCCTATAGCTAACCGTTGATGCTCCTTCTCCAAGTGTTCAAGCGTAAGCTTATCCGCTAAGCGTTCTCGTGTGTGGCGTGGAGGTGGAGCTAGTCTTGGAGCTTCGGGTTGCCTTGGGATTCTTACCACATATGGAGCCGGGTGAGGTTGCAGTTGGAAAGTTAGATGTGGTTGAGCAGAAGGCTAGCCAGGCATCTTAATGACGTAGGGGCCAAGATTGCCTTGCATTTCTTAGGTGGAGGCTTGATAATCATTAGGACTTTCGATGTCCTAACAACATATGGGGTTGGCTTTGGTCGAGGTTGGACCTCCGTTGTTGCGACCGCAAGTGGTACTCGGACTACAAAAGGGGCAGGCTGAGTAGGAGGAGTTGGTGGATTTGAGGTAACAGCGGTGGGAGGGACACGTACCACGTATGATTTTTTATGTGTCATGGTGTCGGATGTAGCTACGGTCGAGGGCACTTGGACAACATATGGTTGCTGCGAGGCATGCGGTGGTTGAGGCAAGGATGTGGGTGGAGTAGGAGGAATATGGACTACAAATGGCTTGAGGAATATGGACTACAAATGGCTTGTTAGGTGTTTGTTGTTCTTATTCAGGGTAGACAATTCTAATGTTAGGTGTCTTGGGTTCATCATCAAAGTAGATTGTGTTGATAACGTACGATGCCTCTTTGGTATTCAGAGGGTCTTTATACACCCCCATAGCCTAATTCTGTAGTTGGACTAGGTTGGCCTCATCAAAGGTGATTTGTCCTTCATCGATCATTCACTGTATGTCCTGCTTCAGAGTGAAACAGTAATCCGTGCCATGTCCGTTACGTTGGTGATAGTTGCAGAAGCGATCCATTCTAAAACCTTTGGGCATTGGAGGCTCATCCGGTGTTGCTAAGCTTGGGTTTTGAACTAGTTGACAGAACTGATCATGTCTCTGGATGGCCGCAGGGAATAACTATTTCTGTTTCATTAACCTAGCCTTCAAGAGTTGATCAAATAGCTAGGATGGCTTCATAGGCAACGACGTATATTGAGAAGGTTCTTTCCTCTCAAAATTTCTCGTACGGTTTGGTGTTGGGTTCTACGATGATGATGATTCTGGTACAGTTGTAGGAATAGGTTTAGTATAATTAGTAGGGGCTACAAGCAGTTTTTTCCATTGTGTAACATTTGCTTGTTACATTTCCGCTACTGCTGCTAGAGTTGCTTTAGCCTTCTCTTTATCCTTTTTACTGTGTTGATTTTTGAAGGCTAAATACATAGGATCATGGCTATTTTGAGCCGCCTCTTCTATATTTTTGATCTATACAAAGGCTTCATTAAGATTATGTGCATTAAGATAGTATAATTTGGATTTGAAGAAGTCATTAACCATCCTCTTTAGAATGGTGAGTAGATATGTCTGGGGGATTGGCTTGTGTAGCTCATTGAGAGCGGCACTCCACCTCTGAATGAATTTTTGTACAGGTTCGACCGGTGCTTGTTTAACCTGTATAAGGCTATCCAATGTCGCCTCAGGTTTTGAGTTATATTTGAACCTGGTCATGAACTGATGTAACAGCTCTTCCAAGGAAAATATAGAATTCCTCGGCAAGGCCCAGTACCAATCAAGCACTCTCCCTACGAGGGACATAGGGAACACTGGAAAAATGGCATGGGGCCATGCCTGGAGTAACACGCATTCTAATCTAAACGTTATTAGGTGAGTGTTGGGATCTATCTCCTCATTATATTCAGTTAGTGTTGGCAACGATATACCTTTGGGCAAAGTTAGAGGCGGGACGGAAGAGCTGATGGGGTCATCGTGGTAAAAGTCCACTACCTTCAACTCTCCGTCGGCAACTGTTTTGAGGCGTTTAACCTCATCAGTTAATTCTTGCATTAATTTTTTAGCATCCACCTAGTCTTGAGTGCTAGGTGAGGTGACAGCTTGGGGGTGTGGTGCTATGTACAAATTGGATTACTAAATGGTAGGTTGGAAGGTTGAAAGCTGTGCAGTTGGCGGTTGTACTCGTGGGATGTTCAGAGCATGTGGCACTAGGGATGGCACATTATAGGTGAGAGGTTGTTGTTGCTGCAGTTGCGGCTGTACTTGGGGAATGCTGACTGGTGGCATCATGTGAGGTGGCATGTTGTAGTGAGGGAGTTGATGTTGTTGTGGTTGAGCGCCCATCGCTACCCATTGTCCGAGCATGTTTTGCATAGGAACCCCCTGTTGGGTTACCGTGGTGGAAGGGGCTCCATGCGTTTGGATGTAGTGGATGTAGTGAGCGGACGTAGATGCTGGTATCACATATGGCATCCCTATCACTTGAGGTGAGAAGGTTGCTCCCATGTTATTGTGTGGGGGTGGTGCTTGTGAGGATGGGCTGGCAGCTACAGTGGGAATGATAGCGAGAGGGAGTATGTTGATTTGCGGGTTGCTCAAAGGAGGAACATGAACCAGCGCTGATGTTTCTGGTGGAGGTGCTTGTGCCTAGGTGAACCTTGAGGTGTTGGAGGGGCATGATTTTCCATGTGCCTAGATGAAACATGGGGTTGATGTGTGTTTGTGGGCTAAGGGTGTGATAAGAGTCTTCGTGTTCGGATTGGGTAGCAAACTCATCCTCCTCTTCCGGTTGGGGATCTACTGCAGGCTGATCCAACGACTGGCTCCTTTGCAGGAGGATTTGTGTGATGAGCTCTAAGTACTGCTCTGGAATAGGGATTATATCGTACAGGGAAGGGATGAACTCACGTCCCCCCTGTAGAAGAGTTCGTATTGCCTCTTTACCTCTATTTCGGCTCAATCTACGACCAGACCAGCTTGCATCTTCATAGATATGAAGTTGTACTAGTCTTGGGTTATAATGTTAGAGGTTGGGTTTCTTCCTTATAACCTTAGGGGTCAGCAGGGCCTCGCTGTGGGTTGTACTATCAACTGTTGAATGATGGGTTGTTGGACAGCCATGGTGCCTACAATGTCAGTGACTTGAGTGGTTGTAGCGGTGGTGTTTATGGGGTTCATGATGATCTATTGAGGGTATGACATGGTATAGGGATGTGAAATTAGTATAGTGAGTACAGCGTACAGTGTATACGCTTCAACGATCGGCGTATAATGACAGTGTATATAGCGTATATGTATGCAGTGTATAGAGTCAGCGTAGACGAAGTCTACGGTGTAAATCATACAGCGTATATGTATGCAGCGTATAGAGTCAGCGTAGACAAAGTCTACGGTGTAAATCATATAGTGTATATGCTAGGCGGAGTATACAGTGTCAGGTTACAGCATAAAATAGGGTTACAACGTATAGAATACAATATAAAATGGGCAGCAGTGTAGACGAAGTCTAGGGCATAAAGAACGCAGGATAAACAGAACAGTAGGAACAAAATCAATGTACAGCATAGACGAGGTCTACGACGTCGAGAGCATAGCGTAAATGGTAGTATCTACGACGTAAAATGTGCAGTGTAAACTTTAGCAGTTTTGTGTACAGCGTAAGGAAAATCTGCAGCACAAAGCATGTAGCGTATGGTTAACAACGTGAACATTGGGGATCTTGCAGAGTAAGTTTTAACAGGAGCAGCGTAGATGCTGGATAGTTTGCAGACTGGGTTTTAAACTGAGCAGCGTAAACGCTAGGAGGTTTTTAGAAGGGATTGGCATATGGTCGACGGCGTAAATGCTCAATAGTGTAAACACTAGGACGCTTACAAGTAAGGTTTTAGGCAGAGGCCCTCCTTCTAGCGCCAATTTCTGTATCGTCCGAAATTGTCAGTCTCCGGCTGGAAGGAAATAGAGACCGTGGGATCACCAGACATGCACAGAAGATACTACCTTCGCCTGAGGGTGAACTGGAATGAACGAAGGTAGAGTACCTTGGGTGGTCTGCATGCAGATCAGACAAGGATTTCCCCAAACGTACACCGAAGTGTTATACGCTGGGTTATATGTAAACAGCGTAACGGGCGTAAATGAGAGCGTAAACAGCGTAAATGGTGTGAATAGAGCGTAAACGTAAACAAGCGTAAACAGGATACATGCAATAATTAATGTAAACTATAAACGATTTTGGGAAGAAAATGTAACAATGGCATTACAGAATGAAAGTACAATGCACCGGTCTAACGTAATTGTGACTGGGACACAAGGCGGATGAAAAGCCCCAGTGGATGCAAAGATGACTATGGGCTGGTTTATAGGCATAGCATAGAGGCTGTATGCTCAGCGTACAGAGTTGTCCAGCATAAAAGGTTTTTGCTCAGGTTCTCGGTGTCTCTACTCTCTGGTGTGCTCTAAATGTTTTGCCAACCAACCTGGATCTAGTGAAAAATTGGGGTTTTTATACAGGTTTTGATGGCAGACTCAGGTTGGACGACACGTGACGCATTGACTGGGTGCAAAAGCGTAAAATTTACAAGTGTACAATATGTTACATTTGGTAGGCATATATGCTGGGTCTATATGGTGTGTCTAGCGAGCGTAGACTGTGGGCGTATACGCCCATGCTGGATGTGCTGGGCGTATGTGAATTTGGGCATAGATGATATGGACACTAGGCATATACGTTGGACGTATACACTGATGTGCTGAGCGTATACACTGGGGCGTATACGCTCATGGTTGTCAGACGTATACACTGGGGCATATACGCTGATGGTTGTTTCCTTGTACCAAATTTGCTCTGTGGTGCTATTTCCATGCCGTCTTCAGGGATTGCATGTCAGACGTATACATCTGTTGTACTTGCTGAGCGTACATGTGAGGCGTGTACGCTGGGCATGTACGCTGGATGTCTACGCTGGGCGTAGATGTTGTGAACTTGAGCGTATATGTTGGGCGTATACACTGAGAATATACACTTGGGCGTATATGCTAGGTGTATACACTAAGGCTGCATACTTGGGCGTATACGCTGAGACTACATACTTAGTGAAAATTAAGTATTTTGGTCTCCGAAGTTGTCATGTGTGACACCCGATGTAGTTGTGGTCGTCTGTGGGTCCTAGGAACCTGCTTCTTGTTGAACAAGTACTAAGCTCAAAATTTTGTGGTGTTTCACTATGATGATGGTGGGAAAACTTGCTACTACTGTTGTTCTTACTGTTGTTGTTGTTCTTACTACTACTATTTCTCTTACTGTTGCTTACCACTAGGTCTCACTTGTTATTATTACATTGAAATCTGAGTAGTTTCTCTAGTGTCTATTTATTAATTCACCTGATCCTTCTTTGGTGGTGCTTGCTTGAACATTTTAGCATAGGAAGAAATTTGATCATTTCTAAGGACATCATTGGTGTACCCTAGGATTCCAGCACATCTGCATAGCTTCTTGATGAGGCAAGGGAATGGAAGCATAAGCTTTCCTACCTTCTTTTTCTTTAGCTACCTTTCAATTTCCATGAAGTAGAGTTATGCAAGGTTTATGTTATACTTTTTGATGAGCAATGAGGTACCCCTACGTCCAACCATACAAATCACTAAGGCATTACGCGTGATCCAGTCAAATTCCATGCACCTATAGCTATCTTATACACTGTTTTCTCTAGGAAGTGAAATGATGTTAAGAATGTTCATTGTCTTCCCAACTACACTTGTAAGGCTCGAGGGTATGGTTTAAGTGTAATTGAGGCATATGAATTTTTGTTGTTTTATATTTTATAGATGTAATCACCTACAACAAGAATAAGGTTAGAGTAGATTAAAAACTAATGTCTATTCCCTCGCTAACCTAACACAAGTAGCCACCCCACTTTCCTGAACACATATAGCACTATTGGGCTACCAAATGTTAAGTGTTGTTGGGTTACCAAGTACTATATGAATGCTTGAAGTGGTCATGCTCATGTTCATTAACTGCTTGAAATAAATTGCTTAATCAAATGCATTAAAGTAAAGAACAAGAAAGTAAAATACATTAAACAAAATATTAAACTATTGTCAATGTTGCAAGGACTATCAAAAGAGCTCATTTTATTCTCATCACATTGCTGCACTCACATACTTGAACAAGGAACTGTACACACTTTAGACTCCTTTTTCAGGCACTCAAAAAATATTCTAATTCTGACAAGAATAAACTACAAGAGCTTTGCTGCCTTGCTTTAAAATTGAAAGCAAAACTATATACTATGCCAAAACTAGAGCCTAGGTGCGATATTTATAGATTGGGGAATATGCCTCGACGTTGGATATCCAATGTCAAACTGAGGTCCCAACATCACATTTTTGAGATTGTGGCTAACACAAAATGATGATTCATCATACCTCCACAACTGAATGAAAACTCATCCTTGAGTAAAGAAGAGGGAAAACAAGTTCTTTACAACACAATATATTGGGTAGGCATGGGATTATTGACTAACATCACAAATTAAATTAGATGAAACAAACATATAAACTCTAATTTCCAAAATGTATGGAATTACAATTTTTACAACGTTGGATGTTCATGAGAAGAGGAGTGAACACCTTGGAAAATATTAACATCCAACACCTCTTAGCAGTAGGAGAATGAGAGATAGAGAAGACATCCTTCAATCATAAATGTTCCTTATTGTGTGGTCCTACTACATCATCCTTGGTGAAGATAGTCCCACTTCCAATCCATGCTTCCCACTGCAATCACAACAAGATCATGAATTAGTATGTAATGTGTAAAACATAGTGGTTAAATGCCTTGTCTCATCAGTGGTTACACTTGGCTAATTTGTGATTGTGGTTGATTAGTTCCTTAAGTAGTGTTAGTAGGAAGGCTAATAGATAGGGTTAATTAAATTAAGCAGTCCATTAAATTTGAAAAAGTTTAATACAAGGGAATATTTGAAAAGGGTATAAGAATTTACAACAATGAAAAGAAGAATTTACTAAAATTTTTTGTGAATATGTATACAATTGGATGTCATTGATGGGGTAAATAGAAAAAAATTGATTGTAGAAATGTCTAAGGGTAAAGAACTTAACTAACCCAACCAAAAGATATGCAAGTGGGTCCTCCCCAAAATAGGCACAGGCCTCTTATGCCCTTGCATAAGTTCAAACCAAAGAGTCTATGGGCTCCATGGATGATTAATGGTTACAGAAGTTAAGTACAAAAATCCAAAAGAAACTAACTAAGAATCTTGACACATCAAACTAGGACATCGAACCAAAACATGAAACTAGTAGTGAGGTGGAACATTGAAAGCATAGATGGATGAGAGAGAGAGTGGAATGGAGTTCCTAATTATGGTCACATGAATTTCCTTGAGGATTTTGTGGTTAAATGACTTGATAGAATCCATCCTTAGTCTAGACCAAAACCAACCACATTCAAGGACTTCACATCAACATTCTAAGACCAATCCATGCCTTAACACACAAGAGTGCTCTTATAGAACAACCACTATTTCAAATTAGAGAAGAAGTAGGAAGTGAGGAAGGGCCTTAGTTAGAGGAGATATAACCAGTGCATGTAGCCCATTTATTTGGTCTAAGGGGTTTCCTTTGAATTTCCATCATTTTTTTTGAAATGGAAACCACACCATGCAAAGACACATGCATTTATTTTATCCAAGGTGTGTGCTTTGAATCCTCATCATCTCTTTCTTTTCTTGATGACAACCACACCATGCGAGGACATATGCATTTATTTTGTCCAAGGGGTGTGCTTTGAATTCTCATCATTTTTTTATGAGAACCACACCATGCAAGGACTTATTCAAATTCCTTTAGTGATTGGCATAGAATGGTAAGAAATTCATGAAAAAACACATGCACCAAGGCAAATAAAAAAGCACCAAGAATACTAAATCCCCTTGAAGCCACACCCTATTCAAACCTTTGAATCCTTCCCAATTCCAAAAACTACCAAAGTCACAAATTTATTAAAGTTTTATTAATGAAAAAGGAACTACATCTTTCCAAAATAAGAAAAACCATAGAGTTTGTGGATGGGTGGATGCTGTGAACTCACTGCCTATTACATGAAAAGAAACTATGTCCTAATTATTTGTAACAAAATTCAAAGCCAGAAACCAGACACCAATAATCAAATAACAAAGATAGTACATATCACCATCAAGTAACACATTACTAATGTACCTAGCACTTATTAACAAATAGTTAGAAAATCACACCAAATAAAAAAAATATAAAAGAAAGCATAAAATTTTCAAAAAATATGAAATGTACTAACAATGGTGTAAAACAAAAATTCAAAAAGATTAATAACATAAAAATAAAAAGATGTAAAACAAAAAGTTATAAAATGAAAAATGTGTAAAACAAAAAAGTTGAAAAACTAAGGAGTTGCTCGAATGGTTAGCATACTTGGCCATCTCCCCCATGACTAAGTTAAGAGGAGGAGATCCAAAAATATGGAGCATGGTTGTCCATCAAATGAGGTGCATGTTATGTTAGTTGGTGTATGCTTATGGAAAGGTTTAATTTATTGGACGTTGACTAGCTATTTCTTGTTATAAGGTCTTTTCCACAATGTTTGGAACTTAGTTCATTGAGGTACGTGTGTAGGATTCTAGTAGAGAACCTTATCTCCTAGTTGAGATTTTACTTTTCTAATTTTCAGGTCATGACACTATTTGTTATAGGCCTTATGCAACTCATTAAATGATAAGGCTACTAATCAATTTTGGTCTAGCAAGTTGAGGTTCATTAATCTTTTTTTTTGGGCTAGACGTAAGTCAAGGTGAAGGTCACAAGCTGTTGAAAGTGTACAAAGTTCATATTGAATAGGAAGTATCAGTAGTTTGCTGTACATAAGCTCATATGAAGAGTAACCTATAGGAGGTTTCCAAGTTGAGTGGTAGGCCCAAAGGACATCATTCAGTTTTATGCTTCAGTCCTTCCTATTTTTGTTAATAGTTCTTATTAGTATTCTTGTGATTTCACTATTAGTAACCTTAGCTTGACTGTTAGCTTGGGGATGGTAAGGTGTTGTGAGTTTCTGTTCAACCCCCAAGTGTTTCTTGAGCTTTTGAAAAGTAGTGCCTAAAAAATGAGTTCCATTGTCAGAAATTAATGCACATGGCACACCAAGCTTTTTTACAACATTTTGTTGTACAAACCAAGTAGCAATAGAAGATGTATAGTTAATGATCACTACTACTTCTACCCATTTTGCATAATAGTCAATAAAAACTATGATGTATGCCTTTCCATTTAACATGGGCATGATAGGACCCATGAAATTAATGCCCCAAATATTAAATGGCTCTAATGGTCAAATCCATTGTTGAGGTTCCTCTATTCAAGCAGTCATTCCACCATCTCATTAGCATCATTCACAAGAGCAAATGAAATGATGAGAATTCCTAAAGAGTGTTGGCTAGTAATACCCTGCAATTAGGATTTTAATGATCATGCATCTCCCAAGATAGTGTCCTCCACAAGGACCTTCATGAGCATCTTGGAGAACGTGTAGTTGATCAACATCAAGAACACACTAGCGAAATAGGCCATCGACGCACATCTTGTAGAGGTGTCCATTGATCTCCATGAAGTGCTTTACCTAGTGAAGAAGCTATTGTTTCTTTTGGTGGCCCAACCCTTGTGGCATCTCTTGAGTGAGAAGATAGGTGAGAACGTTATCATATCATTTTGGCTCCTTGGGCATTTTTTTAGTTATAGCCCTAGCAAAGAGAAGTTCATTAGGAAGAATATTAGATAATGGGCTTTCATCCTCTTTGTTGTCCCATCGTAACTGAGACAAGTGACCAACAGCCACATTCTTAGTGTCATTTCAATCTACCATTGTAAGATCAAATTTCTGCAAGATCACTAGCCACCGTATGACATGGGAGCTTACCATTCACTTGTTCATTAAGAAGTAGATGGCACTATGGTCTATGTGCACAAAAACCTTGTATCCAAGCACATAATGCCTAAATTTCTCTAGAGAAAACACCACTCTCATCAATTTTTTTTCTATGGTGGTGTAGTTCAATTATGCACCACAATGCTTCAACTGATGTACTAGATGTAGTATGGAAATTTCTTATCATCTAACTATGTCAACATATCTCCTAAGGCATAATTTAATGCATTTTTCATGATATGAAAAGGTCTAGACCAATCAGGTGCTTGTAGAATTGGAGTTTTCACAAGCCTTTCTTTTAGTTGCTAAAACACTTTTTCACATTTTGAGGTCTAGACAAAAGGAGAATCTTTCTTTGTTAGCTCAACCAATAGTTTTGTGATCTTAGAGAAATTCTCTATGAACCACCAGTAGTAGCCAGTCTATCCAAGGAATGATCAAAAATCTTTAGCTATTTCTAGCTAGTGGGTTCTTCCTTGGATGATTCTTAATTTTTTAGGGTTCACCTCAATTCCTGCTTGCGAGATTTTGTGCCCTAGTACAATGCCTTCCTGGACCAAGAGATGACTTTTCTGCCAATTGAGTAACAAGTTAGTTTCAACACATCATTTCATCACTTGCTCAAGGTGGTCCAGGGCTTCCTCAAATATAGCTCCATAGGTGGAGAAGTCATCCATGAAGACTTCTACACCACTACCAATCTGCTATTGAAAGATGCTTAGTACTAGGCATTGAAATGTGGCAAGAGCATTGCATAGACCAAACGACATCTTATGATATGCAAAAGTCCCCCAAGTACTTATAAATGTTTTCTTTGCTTAGTCCAATGCAATTTGAATTTGGTTATAGCCACTATAACCATCTAGGAAGTTGTAGTAGCAATGCCCTGATATTATGTTAAGCACCTAGTCAACAAATGGCAATGCAAAGTGATCTTTAAATGTTGCCATGTTCAATACCTTGAAATCAATGTAGGTCTACCACTTACCACCTTTCTTTGTACCTAACCCACTTACTATCCCCAATGGGATACATGAACCCCATCATGAGGAGTTTCTTGATTTCCTCTTTGACAACTTACTTCAATTTGGGGTTCAATCACCTTTGTGGTTGTTGTTTTGGCTTCATGGCTAGGTCAATGTAAATGCAATGCTAGCATATCCTAGCATCAATCCCTGTGAGTTTAGGATATAACCAAGAAAATTTTTTTGACCATCTTTCAACTACCTTCAATAGCATCTCCTTTTGTTCTAAAGCAAGTGTTGCATTAATTATAACTAACTTCTTATTTTTCAAAAATACTAATCCCATTTCACCCAATAACATTTTCAATTCAACGGGCTATTTCTTGAAGTTCTCAGGAAATTCCAACTCTCCTCAATAGATAACATCATTTGTATCATCAAAGAGTTGATGATGTACTTGCTCTGGTTCATCCATGCTTGTGATGTATTCACATGTCAGACTCTCATCTAGTTTCATGTAAAGTGTTCTACTTTCTGAATTAGTGGTCAACCACTAAGTACCCTCCTATTTTGTGGCTACTACATATAGACACCTTTGAATTTCTACTTCTAGCACACACTGCTTACATGCAAAGAGAAATGCTTGCTTGATGGCCCAAAGCTTCTACACATAATTGCACCCACCATCATTGTACATGATGCATGGGACTCTCTTCTTCTTGATCTTTCCAAATGCATTTTCTTTAGATATTTCCAAGAAAAGACCTCTAATGCCTATTCTTACATCTATGATGCTTAGCCATGCCATTCCCATTATGATTAGAAAGTCCCCTTTGCAATTATCCACTTTGATTACTAGGAAGTCAATAGGATAATACCATCCATAGATAGTGGTCACAATGTCTTCTACCAATCCCATTGAAATAGTGATGGATTGGTCTACCAGTTCCAATCTAATGTTGCTCTTCTTGAGAGGTGGTAGGTTCTAGGTAGTGTACATCTCATGAGAAATTAGATTAACACTAGAACCTAAATCAAGAAGAGCCTCGCATGGTTCATTCCCAGCAATTTGTAAATAAATTAGAGGACTTCTAGGATTCACTAATTTCCTATGAAGGTCTCTTGCATGGATCCAATTAGACATAATGTGAGTGAGCATTACAGTATGGATTTTTTCCAAAGTTTGGTTTGAAGGAGGCCTGAAGAAATTTGATTTGGAGGAAGAGGTAGGAGTAGGGTTGTCAACCATAGGTGTAGGTGAAGGCTTAGGTGGACTATGAGGTCAAAAGAAATGTATTTTCTTTGATCAGGTGTTCAACCCCTCCAATTGATGATTGGGTTGCAAATTGATAGCCGTCATAGCGTTTCGTTGTTGTGATTGATTTGGCAATTCACCTTACATAGGAGGAGCAGGTGGTAGCTATGCAACTAGAGGAGGAGTATGTGTAGGGACAAGAGGAGGATAAGGATAGGAGGTGGAATTTCTTCTTTCATGTGGAGAAGGAGTTTGATAGTAATTATAAGGGTGGCAGTAAGGCTAAATATTATAAACATGACTAGAAGAGTCATGTGGAGACATGGGTTGCTAAACATGGTAACCATATGGATCAAGCTATCGGTAAGGGTATTGTTGCCTCAGTGATGCAAAAACCCATGATTTTGGTTACTGCCATTATTGGTACTATTTGTATGGTTGTGATGGAGCTCCACTTGGATAATATGGTTGTTGTTGGTGGAACTTCCTAAGATTACCTTGAGGATAAGGAAACCTTCTAGATGTTTACCTTTGTGTAAGTCATGGATGTGAGGCATGCACCCTAGACTCTTGAAGAAGTAACACAATGAGGCAACATCCCTTAGGATGTTCATACGGCTAGACATTGCATCCATGATCATCATCTAGTTCACTATCTACAACCTCTTCTATTGTAGTAATTTTTCCCTTACCCTTGTAATATGCACGTTTAGCTTCCTTGTGTATCCTAATCTCACAGTCACTACCTTATTCTCGAGACTCCCTAGCAATTTTGAGGATATCTTGAAATCTACTATCCATGGAGTTCCTTAACTAATCAACCTTGGCTGTAAGTTTAGATTGAAATTGTTGAAGTGACAAGGCTTTCTTATGCATCCCTTCATCAAATATGGATTCATTTTTACTATTTCAAAATCAAACCTTCGTCTTGCTAATGGATGGATCATGGTTGTACACCTCTGCACTTTCTCTTTTTTTTTATAGTTCATCCTCCTCTTTGGTGACCTCCTCTATTAACCTTTGTACCTGACAAGTAGTTAGTTCTAATAATCACCCTTGGGCATAGACACTAAGGGTTTTTCCCATTTCATTACAAGGCTCATCTACAATGTGGTGAAGTTGAGCCAATTGAGAATAACGATGGTCAAGACATTTGTGCATCAAGGCATCGTATTGGCCAATGGTAGCATCCAAGGGTTTGTGTATTTCTTGTTTTCATCCTTGAATTTTCTTCCTTAAGTTGGACACCCTGTAGTATGGTTGATACTTATCATTGAATAACTTGAGCATGGTACTCCATCATCTAATAGATTCCAATTCTAAGGACCAGTACTAGTTCTTTGCTTCTTTGATGAGCATCCTTAGGAACAAATTTAATTTCTATTACTCATTCTTTATGTTTTGAAAGGCACATGCATCTTGGAAAGCTTGAAGATGATTCTGTAGATTAGAGTTATATCCTCCTTTAAATCAAGGAATATTGTTCATGTCTAACTATATGATCTAATTGTCTTTCACATGCCTTGTTGGGATTCTAACTACCTCTATGATGTTAAGCATACTTCAAGTAGAAAATAGAGGCTCATTGAAGCCTTGATCATGGTGCTTATGATTCCTTCTACTATCCCTTCATTCATGGCGATGTGCCTCTCTTGAATGTTTGCATCCCTGATCTTGCCCATTTTGATGATCCCATTAATTATCATGGTCCCATTGGTCATTGTGCTCATTTCAATCACCTCCATCATGATCTCACCTTCTATGATCATAATCAAAGCCAAAAGAAGAAGATGATGATGAGGGGAAAGAGGAACAAGAATCAGCACCATCATAGTGCATGCTACTTCCTCTTTAGTGATCAAAACCATGATCATGATTATGCTTTATGTCAGCATCCTTGTCTAGACTTTCCCCTCTATATCCTTATTTTTCATTGGATCCCTTCTTACTAAAATCATGATTGTGAATTGTGGAGTGTAGAATCTAGTTTTCACCTCCACGGTTGAAGTCAAAGAGAGGAGCATCATTGTATGGAAAGTCCCTAGGGAAGGGTTCTCCACTAGCTTGTTGGTACAACAGGAATAGAGAATCATTAAGCCCTTTTCCATTTGAAAATTCATAGTGTTGCTCTAGTTGCCAATCTAGCAAGCGTTGTGCTTCGGTGGGATGATAATCCCTAGTGTCAACATCTTTGCTAATATACTCCCCATGGAAATCTTGAAGACCACTTCGTGCAAGCATTTGATAGAGCACTGCAGGAGCAACATAATTGAGTGGCAACACAATGTTGCCCTCCATGTCATGCCATCATAGCTATTCATCCTAGTGTAGGATGAACGTGACATTTGACACATACTCAGCAGAATGAGTATATGTAATTTGATACTGGTAAGGATTTGATGGACAAATGTTATTAGGCTTGGGTGGAGAAGCACTCTTATGAGAAGAAGACATTTTTGGTTAGCAAAACAAAAAATTATAGTGTGCTCTAAGAATTTGTTGTAGTAATTTTCAAATAAGATATGACACTTAGGTTCATTCCAAAAATTTAAATACTTCAATGGATCCTAGATAGCACACAAAACAACACAAATGTCCCTGGAAATGGTGCTAATGATAAGCAACAATGTACCCCTATGCCCAACCATACGAATCACTAAGGCATTACATGTGATTTGGTCAAATTCCGTGGACCTATAGCTATCTCATACACTAGTTTCTTTAAGAAGTAAAACAATGTTGAGAATGTTTCTTGTCTTTCCAACAACACTTGTGAGGCTCAAGGATATGGTTTAAGTGTAATTGAGATATAAATTTTTTTTTCATTTCATATTTTATGGATGTAATTCCCTATAACAAGAATAAGGGTAAAGTAGATTGAAAACTAATGTCTATTGCCTAGCTAGCCTAACACAAGTAACTGCCCCACTTTCTTGAACACATATAGCACTACTAGGCTACCAAATATTAAGTGTTGCTAGGTTACCAAGTACTATATAAATGATCGATGTGGTCATGCTTTTCTTGATTAACTATTGAAAATAAATTGGTTAATCAAATGCATTAAAGTAAAGAACAAGAAAGTAAAATGCATTAAAGAAAATATTCAGCTATTCTTAGTACTATAAGAATTGTCAAAAGAGTTTGTTTTATTCCCATCACACTGCTACAGTTAGGTAAAATAGTTCTTGAACAAAGAACCATACAAACTTTAGACTCCTTCTACAAGCACTCAGAAAATATTCAAACTCTAAGAAGAATAAACTACAAGAGCTTCACTACCTTTCTTGAAAACTAAAAGCTAAAGTATATACTATGCCAAAATTGGAGCCTAGGCATGGTATTTATAGATTGGGGAATACACCCTGACATCGAATGTTCAACATTGGATCAAGGCCCCAACATCACATACTCGATGTTGTGACTAACATAAAATGGTAATTCATCACTTTCCCATTAAGATTACACTTCTCGTAGCTACATATGTTGATATTCTATTTAATCCTTTTGTGGAAAATAGATTATATGTGCCAATTTTGAAATATATTCTCTCTTCTAAAGCTAGCTCATTGTAATCCTTGTCTTCTTTTCCATATGCTCTCCATAATAATAGTTTCCTTATGTATGTGTCTAATCTAGTGGATAAATGTGCTACTTATTCTCCTTCATTGGGAATGTTAAGTGCTTCAATTATCATGATAACTAAATAGGAGATTGAGACTCCCTCAATGTTAACTATGACATCTTCCCCTTTATTGTGCTAAAATTGATAGGTCTTCCCCAAATACCATTCTCTATTATTTGAAAGCATGGGCCATAATAGTAATGCTTAGATTTGTGTCTTCACAATTTTTAGAGAAAATTCTAGAAATGAGCTAAATTTTACCTTGAAAATCATTGTAGTCATGATCATTTTCTCCTAGATGGCTTGGGAGCAGACTGGTTATAGTGTAAGTTTCTATCCTTATTCTGATACTTGTGGATCTACTGCCTCTACTTGGGCTAAGTGTCCTATAGTAGGAGTTTCTAGATGATTACTAAAAATTGAGCCTCTTGCTCTACATGTTCTGCTTGTGGGTCTTATTCTCATGTTTAGCCTCTTCCATGGCCTTGTGATCTTTTGCTTGTAGGTTGTAAGGGTCCTCTTGTTGCTCCTCTCTTCAAGGCCATCTACAATCATCAAGGAGTAAGGAATTATTAAAATGTTTACTCTAATCTTTGGTAACTCCTTTCCTTTCTTATACCTTTAATTAGATTAATTTTTTAGTGTATTATGATTGTAGAGTTGGAAAATTTTCAAAAAGAAACCCCTTATGTATTAATTTTGTTATAACCCTTCACAGTTATCCATGTTTCTCTTGTTTATGGCTTATAACCCCCATGCCCAACCATATGAATCATAGAGCATTCACACATAATCTAGTCCAATTCCATGGACTCTATAGTTTCTAGTGCACTAGTTTTTTAGGAAGTAAACTTTTACATTGAAGACATTTGTTGTCTTTCCAAATACACTTATGAAGCTCAAGGGTATGGTTTAAGTGTAATTGAGGCACATGATTTTTGTCATTTTATGTTTTATGGTTTGATGCTTGAAATAGGAAAGATAGAGAATAAAGTAATTTAATACCTAGTTTAATCTAATGGGATAACTACTATTTAACTAGTCCTAACATAATTATTTAGTCCTACTTGCTATGCACATCCTAAACATGTATAATGTTGCTATGTTACCAAGCATTAAGCATTGCTAGGATTACCAAACATCACATGCATGCTTGAAGCAATTATACTTATGTGTTTACTTAATTACTATTTAGCTTATCTCATCTAATTACTTAATTAGCTTAATTACTAGAAAACATTGAATAAACAACTAAAAACATTATATGCATGAATGAAAAATTTAAACTATCCAGAATGCTACAAGGTTTATCAAGAAGTTTTTCCTTATTGCCACTTACACTATCATGTTTAGGTATAATAGTGCTCAAATCAAGATCTATACACTCAATGACTTCTACTACAAACACTTTTGGAAATATTGTAACTTTCAAATGGAAAAACTATAAGAGCTTCACTACACTATGATAAACTAATTGCTTAAACATGGTAGGTTGGCACATATTTATAGGCAAGAAGAGACCTGACATCAACAGGGCCACATTAATGCATGAAATGATGCTTTGACAAGGCCTAGTCGATGAAGCCTAGTCGACATAGCTAATTCACAACTCATCATACCGCAATTACTAAATGGAAACTCATCTTTAAGTTACTTAAGAAATTGGAAAGGTATGAGATTATTGACTAGCACATGACTCAATAACACTATATGACAAAACTGAGTGCTTGGGTGTATGGCTCAACAAAATTACAAATTGGAATGTTCACGACACAAAATTGAATACCAAACAAAAATAAAACAACACATCCTCTGATGGTGTGAAGATGATTGAAAAGATCACATGGTCCCAGTTAGTCGAGGCTCCTAATGCTTTGAAAAACCTTCTCTAGCTTTAGGAACATGTGGTGGTTGAGATAGTTGTGGCTATGTAGCTGCTACTACAAGTTTTGATAGGAGGAAGAAAGCATCTAGCAATGATTTTATTTTCTTTTCCTTACTCCTAGGATCATGCATAGTCCACACGACTTCACCAATGTTTCTTAGAATGGGCACATCCCAAGGATAGGGAATTGTAGAGAACATCTCCTTAGCATTGATAAACTAGGTAGCAAATTGTGTACAATCAATGTTGAATGCCTTGACTATGTTCTACAGCTCCTAGTAGTCATTCATTCTCCTAGCCAAGTTCTCAGTAATTGATTGTTGATCAATTAATCATGCCTTGAGAACTTTGAGTTTAGCATAAACCAAAGTAAATAATGTAAATAGGAGGCAATGAACTTTATTGTATTGTTTAATAAAAAGGTATGCACCGGTTAAAGTGTAGCTACACATGTGGATGGAAGGTCAAGCACTAAGCCCTGGGATGATGTCTAAACTGATGATGTAATGATGTGATGTGATGAACGTGAGAAATGCTTGGATGCCAATAGTCAAGTGTGCCGAGCACCCAAAGATTGTAAGTTTTGTCCTCTCTCAGAATTTCTAATCTCTCCAATTTTTTTTGCCCCCCCTCGATTATGTGAATTGATAGGGTATTTATAGTGATAGGGTATTTATAGGGTTAGGCCAGGCTCCGGCACAGAATTCCATAATGGAATCAATGGTTGGGAGATGAAATGAAAGCAAATCTGGTAACATGTGTCCAATGGACAGTTGTGCTTGGGTTGGATGTATGCTAGAGAGAGTTGGATATGTGTCGGACAGTTGTGCATGAGTTGGATGTGTGTCGGCAAGCTACGTTCTTGACCAAGTACATTGCATTTTACAATTTATGTGTTATTCAAGCCCATGAAAGTACATTTAATTTAAACATGAGGGCCTAACATGCCCACATATGTCGATTTACAATGAAATGTACAACAAGAGAAATTTGACCCCCATTTGCGTGAAACTTCTTTGTTCCTGAGTCTTTCTGAAATTTTCTAGAATGTTCTGAAAGTTGCTGATGCTGATAATTCTCTGCCATTTTCTGAAATATTTCTAAAATTTTCTGGAAGTTGATGAATAGTGTTCACGTGATGAATAGTATTTTACGCAGTGAATAGTGTTTATGCAGTGAATAGTATTCACGTGATGAATAGTGTTTTATGCAATGAATAGTATTTCACACAGTGAATAGTATTTTATGCTGATGAATAGTGATTACACATCCTTATGCTCTACAGCGTAATAAAATGTAGCCGCAGTGTAATTAACCGAAAACACCTCTTTTAAGGCCCGAATTTTGATTTTCCAGAAGTTGCTGATGCTGAGTGTACTGACCGAAATCGTCGGTGCAAGGCTGGAACGTTACAAGCACCGAAAGATCTACGGACAAGCATAGTCAACCCTGCCTCTGCTTGAGGACAAGCTAGAACGGACGAAGGCAGAGTGCCTTGAATGGTCCACACGCGGATCAAACAAGGACTTCCCCAACGTTTGCCGTTACAACACGTTGGGTTATACGTAAACAATGCATGTTAAATGTAAACCATAAACAAGCACGATAATGTAAATGAGCCTGTAAACGTAAACTGAAAAACGAAGAAAACTGCAATAAATCTGAGCAAAATGTAGACTATTTTATATTGAGAATTGATTACAAAGTGCACCGGTCCAAACGCAGTTGTGGCTTTGACACAAGGCGGACGAAAGGCCCCGGGAGCGTAATTGCTCTAGGTCTGCTCTGTTAGAAATTTTTTCCTCCTCGAATTTATGGAAAACTAGGCTATTTATAGGGGTAGGGTTACCGGGAAAATCGGACTGGGAGACACGTGGGCGTATATGCTGGGCATATACGCTACATCAGGCCAGCGTATACGTTGGGCGTATATGCTGGACTTGCTGGGTGTGTGAACTTGGGTGGACGCTGGGCGTAGACGCTGGGCGTATACGCTGGGCGTAGACGCTGGACGTATACGCTGATGGATGCTGGCGTATATGCTGAAACACTGTAGCATTACGCTGGAGCACTGTAGCATTTACACCAGAGCACTGTAGCAGTTACGCCGGAGCACTGTAGCAGTTACGCCGGAGCACTGTAGCGTAATTGCTCTAGGTCTGCTCTGTTAGAAATTTTGTCCTCCTCGAATTTATGGAAAACTGGGCTATTTATAGGGGTAGGGTTACCAGGAAAATCGGACTGGGAGACACGTGGGCGTATACAATTTATAAACATGGTATATGCTGGGCGTATACGCTACATCAGGCCAGCGTATACGCTGAGCGTATACGCTAGACTTGCTGGGTGTGTGAACTTGGGTGGACGCTGGGCGTAGACGCTGGCCGTATACGCTGATGGATGCTGGCGTATACGCTGAAACACTGTAGCATT
>MNCI01017421.1:1410818-1452816 GCA_015680685.1 Gnetum montanum
CCGGAGCACTGTAGCAGTTACGCCGGAGCACTGTAGCATTTACGCCGGAGCACTGTAGCAGTTACGCTGGAGCACTGGAGCATTTACGCCGGAGCACTATAGCAGTTACGCCGGAGCACTGTAGAAGTTACACCGGGGCACTGTAGCATTTACGCTGGAGCATTGTAGCAGTTACGCTGGGGCGTACACGCTAGGCGTATAGGAATGGAAGATCATCATTTGGAGCCCAAAATTCGATTTTCAAGTGTCCAAGAGCTGCTGGGAACCTTGGGGAAGGTTCTGGGGGGTCTGGACACTCAATTCTGGCACGTTTTGATGAGTTTTTGAGGCGTTTAAGCTTTGTCATGCTGAGGACCAACATGTCTTAGCTTAATTTCTGTCTTCAAGTGTTAGCCAAAATTTTTGTGGTGTTTCATTGGCCCCTCTTTGTTGATGTCTAGAGGAATTGACCCGAGAGGCATCGACAAAGAAGTACAAAACACCACAAGCAAACTTGGTAGAAACATTGTCCTTTGGCACTTGGCCAGATATCATCGCACTGTGTCCAAAAGTACCTGGGATTGGGAAATGAAGCTTGTAATTGGATTGGGAGATGAAAATTGTTGGGCTTGGGACGTGATCAAGGGATTATGCATAGTAAAGGGGATGCTCTGGTGTGTATACGGGTCATGCTGATCCTTGTCAATAGCCATTGTTTAGCAGACTCGAAATCAAGGCATGAGATGTGCATCCTTTGGCAGAACAAGACTCTTGTTTAGTGTTTAAGAGGACTTGTTGGCTATGTGATGGTGAGTTACGTTCTCTAGAGGAACAGGCCCTTTATTTGGTGTTAAAGAGAACTTGTTCGTGGAGAGCCAAAGCCACGTAATGAGATGTTACTTGAGCTTTTGTGACATGAGTGTTTGTTTCCAAGACAACTGCCTTCCTGCCTGGGGCTTATGGGAAGTGCCAAAGGTCTTGTGGTTCATTTTTCTCTTTGCTCTTTTCTTTTTCTTTCCTTTTCTTTTTTGTTTTTGCTTTTTTTTTGAAAGAGCTTTCTTTCAATTTTGCACTCATGCTCATGTGCCATATTGTGTGTTGCAGTTGCTTGAGAGTGTCATAGCATGTAACAGTAGGCTCAAATTTTTGGGGTGTACTGGGTGTATCTGGGAAATGTAACTGGGTAGGAATGGGAATAAGAGTGTTGGGGAAATGGAGAATGTATTGGGAATTGGGAATGTACTTTTGACCAGATTGATTAACCTGGTTGCGTGCGTCAGAAACAATGTGGCCCCTTGTCACCGTGATGAAGTGTATCCATGTACGAGCACCACTAGGTGTCATCCTGCAAACACAACTCAAAGAAGATAAGAAAACCACAAGAGAATGAGTTAGCGAACACTTCAGGCATGAATGTGACTGATGCAAATGGAGACGCCATGTGAAACTTGAGGCAAACAGAATGAGGAGCAATAGTGTTGTCAAAGCCAGTGTGATGAATGATACAGCAGGCATTGAAGAAAAAAATGTCATGAATTACAGCAGCAGATGAATGTTCCAGAAATGATGTGGCCAATTTATAGTCTTGGCGGACTGTTGTGGGTTAGTTTTACGTCATAACCCGTTGGACGTTGCCAGTTTATCGTCGTAGCAGACGGTACATTGCTATTTTATAGTCTTGGTGGACTATGAAGAGGCAAGCTAGTTTATAGTCTTAGTGGACTTTGGTGAATGAGTGTAACAGTTTAGTGTCATGTCGGACAGAGCTCTGTGGTGTCGGTTTACCGTCATGACGCCAAGACATTCTGTGGTATCATTTTTAAGTCACGATCCAGGACTGTTAGGGTGGATGCATGCATGTGCGTCCGTACGATCCTGTAAACATATGCAACTAGAGAAAACAATGTTAAATAGCCACCGCAGAAAACATGAATTGAAATGCACAAGTGAATAGAAAATAAAGTGAAAAGGTGGTAGTTTAAGGCCTTTTCGGGCCACATGCAAGCGTGCAAGCTAGTGCAATGCAAACTAAGGTGACGTATGCACAATGAACAAAGGTGAAGAGTGGGCGGGGATTAGACGTGTCTTTGGCCGCAAGGGAGTCTTGATTATGTGGTTGCTTCTTAGTCAGACATGGTCTAGGAGGCGTGCTAGTTTTCTCTAGGAGGCTTTCAGTTTTTACCCCTTGTTCGGGCATTTTAGCTCTAGGTGTTGTGTTTGTTGTTGTGGGTGTTGCTTCAAGAGGCTCCTCTTCCAAAACCTGTGACATGTCCATGTTGTTGTCAGCTTGAAAAGGAGTGTTGTCGCCATGTATAATGACTTGTTCACCTTCGTATGGAAGGTGGATTTCTTGATGTATCTGTGAGGAAACGGCTCGTTGTTGTGCTAGCCAAGGTCTACCAAGAATCATGTTGAAACTGGGCATCTCTTCTATGACAGTGAATTCTGCGCTAGTGGGGAATTGTTCACCTGCCACAAAGGCTAAGTTGATTGTGCCCTTAACTGTGACACATGATCCATTGAAAGATTTTAAACACATGGTTTTTGTTGGCATGATCTCATCTGCCATGCCTAGTTTATCGATGACGGAGTATAGAACTACGTTTGTTGCCGCCCCGTCATCAATGTGCACTCTGCGAATGGTACATTGCCCAACACGTACACTAATCGATAATGGAGCTGTTGTGACTTCCCCTCATTTGGGGTTGACTTTAACTGCATCGTCACGGAAGGCTAAGTTGTTGGAACCCAATTCTTGTGGTGTGTGTTGTGAAATCGTTGCACGGATGGATTCCATGTCAGCAGGGATGTTCTCTGTAATAGGAATGGACGCTAGTGTTTGTGCTAAGGCTTCACGATGAGCTGATGACGTCATGACCAGGTCGTACAAACTCATGGATGTGTTCTTTTGTTTGAGCATTTGTTTCACCTGGGCCAGTGTAGCTACAAAGTCTGTGTTGTCTGCCATTGTGTTGGTTGCCTCTATATGGGTTGAGGGCTTGGGCTTGGTTTGTTAGGGATTAGGGGTAGGGCCCCCAGTGTTTCGTTGTTGTATATTAGGTGTATCCTTTGTTTCAGCTGTGGGTATTGTTCGTTGTTCGTTTGTCATCTTCTGCTGTCATTTGGTAGTCTTATCCGTGTTGTTGGCAGGGTTGACTCTTAAGGGAGGGGAGGTTGAGATGTTTCCTATGGTTGGGCATTGGGCAGGTGAGGGGCCATCGCGTGGTGGCACCTTTATGACAAATGGTAGTTTGGGAGCTGTCGTTGTTGTTTGACTAGCTTGTTGTGACATCTTGATAACGAAGGGTTTCTTTGCTATTGTCGTTGGTGCAACATGCCATTTTAACGTCTTAGCGGACGTCTGTGGTGGCACTTTGACCACAAAGTGTGTCTTTGGAGCTCGGAATTGTATTGAATCTTGCCAGTTTAACGTCTTAGCGGACGTCTGTGGTGGTGGTACTTTGATCACGAAAGGTGTCGTCAATGCTCTAGGTGGCACCTTGATGACGATGGGAGCCCCCTTGCTCATGGAGATGGAGGGGATTGTTGCCTTGCTAGGAGGCACACGAATCACAAAAGGCTGCCGCATAGGTTTAGGCTTACTATCTATGCCAATGGAGTTTATGACATAGGGGCCATCGTTTGTGCTCGGTTGATTCAGGGCGTTGATGTTCAGTTGGCCCCGTTCTATCATTGCTTGTAGATCATCCTTTAACGCGCGACAGGTGTCGGTATTGTGACCGGACATTTGGTGATAGTGACAGAATTGGTCTAGCTTGAAGTGTCGTGGAGCTGGGGGCTCATTTGGTGCTGCTAAGGTGGGATTCCTTAGTAGCTCGTAGTACCTATTGTGTCGACGGTGAGCATTCTCCGCTATGTGTTTATATTGGATCTGCCCGGCTTTAAGAAGTTGCTCTAGTAGTTCAGAAGGTCGCGCAAGTAGAGGTGTGTACTTAGAGCGATCCTTGTGCTGAAAGTTGGGCCTTGGGGTGGCCTCTATTGTTGTAGGCGAGTTGGTACTGGTGTTAGTTATTTTTGTGCTTGCGGCCATAGTTTCCATTGTTGCCTTTTGTTTGGCAACGTGTTGGTTCTTGTAAGCCACATAGGCGGGGTCATTGCTGGCTTGTGCAGCTTGTTCAATGTTCTTGATCTGTGTGAACGCTTGGCTCAACATTTGAGCGCTTAGGTAGTACAGTTTTGACTTAACGAAGTCATTCACGGCTCCCTTCAGAATTGTCAGCAAATACTTGTCAGGGATGGGCTCATGAAGTTCGTTAAGGGCTGNCATCAAATACTTTTTAGGGATGGGCTCATGAAGTTCGTTAAGGGCTGCACTCCATCGTTGGATGAACTTTTGCACAGGCTCAAGTGGTGCTTGTTTCACCTGTATCAGACTGTCTAGTGTGGCTTCAGGCTTGAGGTTGTACTTAAACCGGGTAACGAATTGATGTAACAGATCCTCCAGAGAGGATATGGAGTTATGAGGCAAGGCTCGGTACCAGTCTAAGGCTACACTCGTTAAGGACATAGCGAACACTCGCAAGATTGCGTGGGGCCAAGCTTGAAGCAATAGAGTTTCTGATCGAAATGTAACTAAGTGAGCATTTGGATCTCCCTCCCCATTATACTTGGTTAACTGGGGTAGTGTGATTCCCTTGGGTAAAGCTAACAGTGGCACTGAAGAGCTAATTGGATCGTCGCGGTAGAAATCCAGTACTTTAACTTGTTCAATGTTGTCAGCTCTGAGTTGCTTTATCTCATCTGCTAACGTTTGCATCATCTGTTTTGCTTCTGCCCACTCTTGAGCGGTAGGCAGATTAGTTGGTTGGGGAGGTTGTTGGGTTGTCATTTGTTGCTGTGGAGCAATGTTCAGAGTTGTGGTTGTAGGGTGTGGCACGTTCAAGTGAGTGGGTTGTTGAACAAGGGGTATGGTCCCTTGCCTAGCCACAAACTGTGAAGTGACACCCTGGATGTGCGGGGCCGATGTAGTGAAAGTGGCCTCATGCGTTTGCATGTGTGGTATGTACTGGGTGGAGATGGGGGTGGGTAATCTCTGTTGGGGTACTGGTGCTTGTGTGCTCATTGACACTTGGTGAGTGGTCGTCTGTCCCATGTGAGGATGGAGTGCTGGGTTCACGTAGGCATCGGGATTGAGGGTGTGGTATGAATCCTCAGGTTTAGATTGTGCCTCGACGTCATCTACTTCATGTTGGTTTTGGGGCTCCTCATTGGGTCGCCGTGAGTTTTGGCTCCTTGCCAGAAGGAGCTGGGAGATGAGTTTATGCTGAGGTTCAGAAAGGGGGATGATGTCATATACAGAGGCGACGAATTCGTGACCTCCCATGTATATGTGCTCGAAGTTTCATTTTGCTTCCTGTTCTATGGTGTCAAGAGGAAGGTTGGCTTGAATCCTCACACAGATGTAGTTATACTGTTCTTGTGTGGGGACTATGAAGGTGCATGCGTTAGAGGTCGGGGATGACTCCATGGTGATGTGTGACGGAGCAACGTATAACAAGTGCCGAGTGTGTTTCGGGCTAAGTGTGCAGAGTGTTCGGTGTGTGAACACTGAAAATTTTTCTAAGTGTCTAGCGTGTACAACGTAAATGGGAGAAAATTTGGCTAAGTATAAAATTATGAACAGTAGTCGTATGCGGATGGCGATCTCGGGTAAAAGGAAGTCACCTTGGAATTGTTATGTTGTGTGTATTGTATGCCTTAGACAAGGTGATCCATGTTGGTGAAAATCGCAGCGAATTCGGCTTTCAAACGGGCTCGTTTTGGGTGTTTTTGTTAGAAAAACACTGTAGCGGTACTGTAACAGTACTATAGCAACGTAAAAACACTGTAGCTTACGCTTACGCTGACACTGTAGCTTACGCTTACGCTGAGTCACTGTAGCAGCGTAAAACACTGTAGCAGCGTAGACGCTAGGGTTTCAACTTGGCAGCGTAGACGTTGTAGTCTATTAGCAGCGTAGATGCTGGGGTTTTAGTTTGGCAGCGTAGACGCTGTAGTCTGTTAGCAGCGTAGACGCTGGGGTTTCAGTTTGGCAGCGTAGACGCTGGGGTTTCAGTTTGGCAGCGTAGACGCTGTAGCCTGTTAGCAGCGTAGATGCTGGGGTTTCAGTTAGGCAGCGTAGATGCTGTAGCCTGTTAGCAGCGTAGACGCTGGGGTTTCAGTTTGGCCCTCCTTCTAGCGCCAAAAACTGTACTGACCGAAATGGTTGGTGCAAGGCTGGAACGTTACAAGCACCGAAAGATCTACGGACAAGCACAGTCGACCCTGCCTCCGCTTGAGGGCAAGCTGGAATGGACGAAGGCAGAGTGCCTTGAATGGTCCACACGCGGATCAAACAAGGACTTCCCCAACGTTTGCCGCTACAACACGTTGGGTTATACGTAAACAATGCATGTTAAATGTAAACCATAAACAAGCACGAGAATGTAAATGAGCCTGTAAACGTAAACTGAAAAATGAAGAAAACTGCAATAAATCTCAGCAAAATGTAAACTGTTTTATATTGAGAATTGATTACAAAGTGCACCGGTCCAAACGCAGTTGTGGCTTTGACACAAGGTGGACGAAAGGCCCCGGGAGCGTAATTGCTCTAGGTCTGCTCTGTTAGAAATTTTGTCCTCCTCGAATTTATGGAAAACTGGACTATTTATAGGGGTAGGGTTACCGGGAAAATCGGACTGGGAGACACGTGGGCGTATACAATTTAGAAACATGGTATACGCTGGGCGTATACGCCGGGCGTATACGCTGGACTTGCTGGGCGTGTGAACTTGGGTGGACGCTGGGCGTAGACGCTGGGCGTATACGCTGGGCATAGACGCTGGGCGTATACGCTGATGGATGCTGGCGTATACGCTGAAACACTGTAGCGTTACGCTGGAGCACTGTAGCATTTACACCGGAGAACTGTAGCAGTTACGCCGGAGCACTGTAGCAGTTACGCCGGAGCACTGTAGCAGTTACATCGGAGCACTGTAGCATTGACGCCGGAGCACTGTAGCAGTTACGCCGGGGCACTGTAGCATTTACGCCGGAGCACTGTAGCAGTTACGCTGGGGCGTACACGCTGGGCGTATAGGAATGGAAGATCATCATTTGGAGCCCAAAATTCGATTTTCAAGTGTCCAAGAGCTGCTAGGAACGTTGGGGAAGGTTCTGGGGGGTCTGGACACTCAATTCTGGCACGTTTTGATGAGTTTTTGAGGCTTTTAAGCTTGGTCATGCTGAGGACCAACATGTCTTAGCTTAATTTCTGTCTTCAAGTGTTAGCCAAAATTTTTGTGGTGTTTCACTGAGGATCTTCTGCCATTTTCTGAAACTTTTTTGGAATTTTCTGAAACTTTGATGAATAGTGTTTTACGCAGTGAATAGTATTCACATGATGAATAGTGTTTTATGCGGTGAATAGTATTCATTCAATGAATAGTATTTTACGCTGTAAATAGTGTTTACGCATCTTTACGCTATGTAGCGTAAGAAAATGTAGCCGTAGCGTAATCAACCAAAAACACCTCTTTTAAGGCCCAAATTTTGATTTTTTGATGCTTGGGAGCTACTGGGGACCTTGGCGAAGGTCATGGGGGGTCCTTGTTCTTAATTTCAGCCTATTTTGACTTAGTTTTAGGGCCTGAAACATTGGTGATTCTAATCCTTACGCTGTGCAACATAAACACAGTGCGAGCGCATTAGCAAAAATTGCACTTTTTGACCTTGAAATGGATGATTCTTGATACCGAGACTTGCTATCATGATTTGTGGGCACCAGGGGGACCTTGCTTGCTCCATGGTGGGCTGCTTGAAGCCATTTCAGAGGCTCTAAACTTGTTTGGAAGTGTTTCCAAAATTTTTGTGGTGTTTCATATAGTTATCTAGTACACTAGCTCTTCTAGAAAGTTAAATGGGCATTGAGAACATTCATTGTCTTCCAAACTACACTTGTGAGACTCAAGGGCATGATTTAAGTGTAACTAAGATATATGATTTTTCTTATTTTATATTTTGTAATTTAAAATCTAATTTGTTATTGCCTATCTAACCTAACATAAGTAACCACCCCACTTTCCTATATACATCCTAAACACATATAGTGTTGCTAAGCTACCAAACATTAAGCATTGCTAGGTTACCAAGTACTACATGTATGCTTGAAGTGGTTGTATTTGCATTCATTAACTACTTGAAATAAATTTCTTAATTGAAATTTTGTAAAGTAAAGTGCATTAAAAGAAACATTAATCTAGTCTCAATGCTGCAAGGATTATCAAAAGAGTTCATTTTATTCCCATCACACTACTGTTCTCAGGTACATCAGTGCTTGAACAAAGAACCATACATACTTAGACTTCTTCTGTGAACACTTAGAAAATATTCTAACTCTAAGGAAAATAAATTGTAAGAGCTTTGCTACCTTGACTAAAAACTAACATGAAAATTGACTCAAAACTAGAGCCCAGGTGCTATATTTATAGGCTAGTGTATATATCCTGACATCGTGGTGATTGCAAATTGTGTTTCATCAACGGTCATCTGGTAGTCAACATCACTAGGTTTACGTATCGAAGATTGGTCAATTTCATATACTCTGTCATTTCTTCAATTTACAACTACTTTAGGAAAATATCTACTTTGTTGTAGGCATCTATCCCATCTATGATGGTCTACCATACCTCTCTTCCTTGCTAGAGTTACTAGAGGACCTCATTTACTTTTGCCTTAGCCACTTATATATATTTTTAATTTACTTCTTTACAAGCCAATTTGGTCATTGTAGTGATTCTTTATTGTCTCAAATTTGAGAGCTTCATTTTTCCAAGCAGTGATCTCAATGGCATATTTTTGGTGTAAGACATGGACTTCTTTCATAGACAGATTTCAATTTTCTACAACCAATTTCCTCAAGTTCATGTTCATCCTAGTGAGCTAATGCTTCTATTAATGAATGAATTTGTGCATCTATTGTTTCTGTGCATCAACATTTTGCAAGTGATGATTTTCATTGGTCAGCGTTTCATTTTCCTAGCATACCTAAACCAAGTCCTTTTGAATTGAGTAGGTTTTTTCTTCTGCTATGAACTGGTTCAAGATGTCCATTACCATTAACTCCTTAACTTGTTTTAATTAGTCTTGAAGCTACTGCAAAGATTCATCTCTAGTTGTTGCAGGATTGAGGAGCGTAGGATCAACAAAATGGGCGTGTAGTTCAGCAACCTCTATAGTCAAGCATTGGTTTTATGCTTCAGCCATTTTGAGTTTCCCTTCCAAGATGATGCATTTTTCCTTTCCTTCAAGCAACTCAAATTGAGTTATAGTAATATTATCTAAAGAATTAAAGATGTCCAGAATCAGTTGCTTGGTCCCCACTAGTTGGCCTAGCAACTCTTCATGCTGGGTTACACTCAATCTTCCACTGATAGTTCTTGTGGATATCTACACATCTTGAAGTGCAGGTAAATTTGGTACAAATGCCACAAGTGTGTTAAGTGCTTTTACAATCTAGTTAGCAACCACTTCTATAGCTATCTCTTACCCTTGGTGCTACATCACCAGTACAGTTTCCCCTTCATTGTCCTCCAAGCACACTAAAAGGGAGGTGGTATTCTTAGAGATTTATGGGAATAAATGGTGTTGAGATAAAGTCACCATCACCTCTCGGGAATTTTGATTTAATCTTATAGGTAGCTACATTCATTGGGCTGAAAATATTGGGTTGCCTCCCTCCATCTGAATAATGGTTCAACCCACCTCATTAAGGTAGCTCATCATAGGTCAATAGACATATCAATCTTCATCACTCATTCCTACTTGCTACTCTTGCTCATGCAAGAGCTATTCTTGAATTTCACTTAAGCACTCAATAGCAGCATTGCATGTGTTCTAGATCATGTTCCCAGTGCATTATGAACTACATTCTGGAGCTGCAAAGTCCCACATCCACATCGGCATGGTGCATGCTCATTTAATGTGTACTTGGTGTAGTTACATGCTAGGGATGTGATGCGAATCAGGTCTTGGTAGACCATGTGCTAGTTTAGCATCCGAGTGGACTGCTGGGCTAGTTTAAGGTCCCAGTAGACCATACATGCCAGTTTAACATCATAGTGGATGTGTCGTGCCAGTTTATAGTCATAGCGGACTAGCTATGTCATTTTTACATTGTAGTAGATGGTTGCTGCCAATTTAACATCATAGAGGATGTTGCTTGTTGCTGCTAGTTTAACATCATTGTGAATGTTGCTCGTTGCTGCTAGTTTAACATCATTGTGGATGCTGCCTAATGTCACTAGTTTAACGTCAATGTGGACGCTTCTTGATGCTACTATTTTAATGTCATTACGGACACTGCTTGATGTTACCATGCTTCATATGTAGTATGGCTTGAGATACGAGTGATTCACCAAGTTTCCGAACTCTTTGCCATCCATGTCTGCCAACTTGAAGGCTCCATTCCCGAAGGCTTTAGTGACCATGTAAGGGCCTTCCCAGTTGGCTGAGAATTTTCTCACATGCTCATGGAAAGCCTTGAGGATAAGGTCTCCCTTCTATACTGGATGTTGATGTGGATCTACACAGTGCTTTTGTTGTTGCTTACTCTAGTGGTGCTTTATGTGTCTCAGCGTCTACATGTGCTCCTCCTCTATTGAGTTGAGGTTGATGGTCTGTGACTCATTGTTTTGGGCTTCGCTCACAACATCTGAGAGGATCATATAGAGTGATGGTAGCTACAACTCAAGAGGCAACACAGCTTTAGATCCATAAACAAGATTGTAAGGAGTCTTACTTGTCACAGTTCTGCATGTCATTTTGTAGGCCCATAGAATGAAGAGGATTTGCTTATGCCACCACCTCTTACTATTGCCAACCATCCACTTCAACAAGTTGATGATGGACTTATTTGTAGCCTCTGCCTATTCATTCACCTGTGGGTAGTACAGGAAGGAGAATGATTACTTGATGCCTAGATTACTATAGAAGGTTCAGGTTTTCATACTACTAAATTGTGGCCCATTGTCAGTCACAATAGTCATTGGAAGCCCAAACCTTATCACGATGTTATCCAAGATGAAATGGTATATTTGTTGAGACATCATTTTCCTTAGGGGAATGGCTTCCACCCACTTAGTAAAATACTTAGAGGCAATGATAATGAAGCTATGCCCTACGAAGGACTTAGGCATGATAGGTCCTATGAGGTCTAGTTCCCATTGTTGGAAAGGCCATGTGATTTGTGTTGGGTGTAGCTCTGTAGGTGAGATGTGTATGAGCTTTTCATATCTCTGGCATGTATCACATGTCTTGACTTTCGACAGGCAGTCATGCTCCATGTTGGACCAATAGTACCCTAGGCGTCTAATTTTCATAGCCATAGCGCTAGGTGCTATGTGTTTGCCGCACAGTCCCTCATGCACTTCATTAAATACCTTCTACTCCTGCTCCCCACCCATGCATGCCAACAATATCCCATCATAGGAGCATCGGCATAGGATGTCATTCCCCATGAACGTATATTTTTAGGCATGCTTTCAAATCACATCTCTCTGAGTAGATGTCAGTCCATGTGGAGGTTCGTTGTGTTGTAGGTAGGCTTTAATGTTAGCATACCACTCCTGGGTATCTGTAGCACTAATAGAGATCATGTGTCCTGCCTGAGTGATAGGCTTAGTACATTCGGCAATCGTAGTCGGTAGACTTGTGAACAAGTGTGGTGGAATGTTTAATGCAAACGTGGCTAACGCATCTGCCACGGTGTTCTTGTTGCATGGCACATGTTGCACATCTGTGGTTACAAATTTCTTAAGCATGCTTTTTGCTTGGTCATAGTAGGGTTGCAGGTGTGTAGCTTTGTAGGCATAGACCTTGATGATTTGATTCACAAATAGTTGTGAATCACCACAGATTGCCAAGTGTTATATGCATAGTGCTTGGGCAGTTGAGAGGCCTCTAAGTAGCCCCTCATACTTTGCCACATTGTTGGTGTAGGGGAACACAAAATGATAAGTAAATGGGTGCATTTCCCTAGAGAGAAATGTAATAAAGGCATCTAGACTACCTCCTCGCAACGTTGAAGCGTCATGGAAGTGTAAAGTAGCTTCTAGGTGTAATGGAATGATGTTGATAGTGCCAACATGTTCATCTAGGAACTTAGGATCTATGGTTACGTGGTCATTGACGGGTGAGGCTGTAAGTTGCATTGCTATGGCTTGACCCCTAGTTTACAATTGGCTTACATAGTGTAGGTTGAACTCTACGGTTATTGCTTTCCATCGGGCTATCCTTCTGCTTTCATACAAGTTGTTAGTGATAGCTCGGAGTATGTTGCTTTTGCAAATGATGTTGACTGCGCGAAATAGATAGTGCCTCTATTTCTTTAACACAGACACTAAGGCAAGGAAATGCCTCTCTACTTCATTGTATTTCACCTCGTACGCTATCAATGCATGACTTAGATAATACACTAGTATTTTAGATTCTTCATCTTGTGTCTAACATGCATTGTTGCGATAGATGTATCAGAGGTGGTGAGGTAGATGAAGAAATTCTTACACCTTTGTGGCAGATGCACAATTGGGAGGTGTGAAAGCTCTTTCTTCAAGTCATCAAAGGCTTGTTGACACTGGGTTGTCCACTCGAAGTCAACCCCTTTCTTTAGAAGATGTTTCATGGGGTGTAACTTGTCAGTCAACTTTGCTATAAACCTTCGGATGAACTGTACCCTACCTTGTAAGCCATGTAACTCCTTAAGGTTTGTAGGAGGTGCTAGGTTGATGATGGCCTTGAATTTTCTAGGGTACACCCTTATTCCGGCCTTCAATACTATGAACCCTAACATGCATCCAATCTTCACACTAAAGACACACTTCTTAGGATTAAGGCATAGATCATGCATTTGACAACATTTAAGGACTACCCCTAGATCATGTGGGTGATCAGCTACCTCCTTGGACTTGACTACTATATCATCCACGTAGTCATTTAACGTTTCTAGAATGTAGTCATTGAAGATGTAGGTCATGCCTCACTGGTAGATTGCTCTAGCATTCTTGAGCCCAAAAGACATCATGGTGTAATAGAAGGCTCCCCATGGGGTCATGAAGGTTGTTGCTAGCTGATGCTTTGGGTTGATGCGAATTTGGTTGTAGCTGGAAAAGCCATCCATGAAGGATAACAGAGCATGACCAGTCGTAGTGTCAATGAGTTGATTGATGCTTGGAAGTGGGAAATCGTCTTTGATTGTTGCCTTCTTCAAATCTCGAAAGTTTATGCAGATTCGTATTCCTCCTATTTCCTTAGAAACCACGATGATGTTGGACACCCATTCCGAATAGTCAACTACATAGATGAAACTAGCTTGGTATAGCTTGGTGATTTTGTCCCTTATGGCTAGTGCAATTTCTAGTTTGACTTTATGAGCCTTCTACTTGAGTGCCTTCATGCGCGGGTCTAGGACGATGTTGTGCTATATTAGCCTCAGATCTAAACCTAGCATATCACTGTACGACCATGCGAAGACTTTGACGTTGTCTTGCTGAATCTTGGCTACGTTTTCATGTGTATGTGCGTCTAGGAGGGAGCTAAGCTTTCACATTTTTACTTCTCCCTTGGATGTGGTCACAGGCATCTCAAAAAGAGGGTCCTCAGTCACATCCCCAACTTCCAAATCTAGGGTTTAGACTAGATGCTTGGGCTAGTCTGGGGATGTTTCTAAGGTTGCTATGGTGCTAGCTGTGGTAGACCCCCAATCGATCAGGTCTGGGTTCAATTGTCTTGCAAGCTTGCCATGTGGACCTGCTAGGGCTAAAAGTGTGGAGAGATCATGATGGATTTCCATTTTCCACTTAACCTGTCAAAATGAGATGAAAGCCTAGTTAAGAGACACCTATTGGTAGCAATCATGTATAACGAAAACTTGGAAAGAAATGACAAGATGGAACGTAAGGATTACAATTTTGCTAGTTTAAAGTCATGCAGACCATTATGGCATGGAGATGTAGAGCTGTTAATAGGCAAGATGTAAACTATCAACATGAGAACGTGAAACTACTAAGGAGAAAATGCAAAACTGCCAATGCAAAAATGTGAGATTACTAGTTTAGTGTCATTGCAAACTACAAACGTATAACAGATCGAGAGATGCTATTCTAACATTTTTTTCAGATCATGGAAGTTGCAACTACGTTAGGGTTTGCTAGTTTAAGGTCTTTCTGGACTAGTAAGAGCGCGACTATGCTACGATTGCTAGTTTAAGGTCTTTCTGGACTGGGATAATCAAAAATATATTATTATATTTTTTTTTGTAATTTTAAATTTTTGTGTAACAAATTTTGCAAGACAATAGTTTTGAATAAAGCAAAGAGGATTTTTTGAAATAGAAATTGATTCTCCACTAACTTGTGCATTGCATACGTGCTACATTTTGTATAAAATGTTCATGCTTTCATGTGCTAGTTTTAGGCCATTTTGGGCCATTGCTAGTTTTAGGCCATTTTGGGCCATTGCTAGTTTTAGGTCATTTCAGGCCATTGCGTAGCATAGTTTTAGGTCATTTTCAAGTAGTAGTGTAGCATGCGAAAGAGATTATGTGTTAACAACTTGAACAACGACTAACTGGTAACATGTGCTAGTTTTAGGCCGTTTCGGGCCATTGCTAGTTTTAGGCTATTTTCGGGCCATTGCTAGTTTTAGACCATTTCAGGCCATAGCGTAGCATAGTTTTAGGCCATTTTAGGCCATTGCTAGTTTTAGGCCTTTTCGGGCCTTTGCATAACATAGTTTTAGGACATTTTTAGGCCATAGTGTAGCATGCCAAAATAATGGTATGTTAATAAAGCAAAAAAATAGTGAACACACAAGGGATGGCAACTAGGTAGGAAGTAGTGGGGTTGCTACACTATGTGTAGCTACTTCTTAATCCACCATGGGTTGAGTGGAACATAAGGCGAAGATGTTTTTATAGGGCCCTTGTTCACATCATTGTCCCCCACTTGGAAGGATAACTCAATCCATATGCTTTCATTTTGGAAACCAGCCTACTGGGCCGATTCTCCCACCAAGTGGTTAATGCACGCATGAACAAGCACTTCATTCTTAAAGGTTACAACCTCTAAACCCTACTTTATGTCTATGTTATTGATAGCTTGTGTTGCTACCTCATCACCATAGATTACCACCACCCTGCTTGTGTATGGTAGGTGAATTTCCTGATGGAAAGGTCAGGAGACAACCCTAAGTTGTGGTAACCATGATCTCTCCAAGATCAGGTTAAACCGAGGCATTTCCTTGACCAAGATGAATGTTTCACTTGTGGGGAATTGGTCCCCTGCTACGAAGTCTATGTGGACTATGCCTTTCACTAGGACATGTACCCCATTGAACGACCTTAGGCACGACGTCATTGTGGGTTTGATCTGGTCAACCAAGTCCAACTTGTCCACAATAGGGAAGGGGATGATGTTTGTGGAAGCGCCATCATCAATGTGTACCCTTCGAATCTGGTGTTGGCCAATTATGATGAAAAGGGATGCCATGCTCACCTAACCCCTCTAGGTATCTTCCCTAATGGTGTTGTCGTTGAAATTCAATTAGGATGGTTCAGGCTCTACGGGTGCAAAAGGAAGCATGACTGAGTGGATTGCTTCCTCTTCTGCTGACATGTCTTTGTTGATCAGAATCGCTGTCAACATGCAGATCAAAGCCTTGTAGTGGGGGATAGACATCATGATTAGGTCATACAAGCTTAGTGTAGTGGTTTTTTATTTTAGAGCCTGCTTGACCTGAGTGAGGGCATCAAAAGGTTATTGGCCACCCCCCTACTTAGTGCTTTCTAGTTCTTCAATTCGTCCTAGAAGATGAATTTTCTGAGGAGGGGCAACTTTAAATCTATGTTTAGATCCTTTTTGGCAGAATGGCATAGACTACATAGTTGCAGTAACACTTGTCTTTGGTGATGAAGGCGTAGACATGGGGGGCAAAGACATAGGCTTGAGAATGCCTTGGGTGGCATTCCCCTTCGACATCTCACCCACGAAACTCACTTCTCATTTTTTAGGATGAGAAGGTTGTTCAGCTATCTTATGTAGGGCGGGGATTGTCGAAGGAGTCAGCCCCCTAATGATGAAAGGAGCTAACAATGTTAGCGGTCGAAGTAGTACAGTTTTGGCTAACAAGTGGCGTAGAGATGGATGCCCATGGAGAGAGTCTTAGGATGAATGGTTTTTGCAAGCTTTGATCAGCCGCTTGTGGTGCTGGTGCACTACGTTGAGGCACATGGACCATGAATGGTTGTTGGGCTGGCCTAGGATCATTGTCAATGCCAATGGCATTGATGATGTAACTAGCATTATTGGCATTGAGGGGGTCTATGTAAACATGCATAGATTATTTTTTGGGACGTATTGGGTTGCTTTCGTCCAACACCAGTTTTCCCTGGTCGATCAACCTCTAGATGTCATCCTGCAATGCCAGATAGTAATCTATGTTGTTACCACACTGTTGGTGATAGTCACAAAACCTATCTAGCTGGAAATCCTTAGGAACTGGGGGCTCATTTGGCAAGGCCAAGGAGGGGTTTCTAAGGAGCTCGTAGTAGCATTGATGTCTCCTGCTTGCTTCTTTCGACATCTTCTTGTGTTGAATGTGCCCCGCTACCAGTAGTTGCTTTAGAAGTTTCGAGGCTTGAGAGGAAATGGGGTGTACATTGAGTGATCTTTACACTCAAAGTTCTGTTTGGGTTGCACAGATGTCTCAGGTGCATGTATTATAGGTTGCAACATGTTTTCCTTCTTAGGCATGGGATTAGTTGTGGGTATAGCTAGTTTCTTATTGCTCTTGTTACCATCTCAATTGCCATAGTGACTACTATGGTCATTGGGGCTTTATCCTTGTCCTTCTTTTTGAAGGTGTTTTTATAAGCAATGTAGGCTAGGTCTTTGCTTGCCTCAGCCACGTCTTGTATACTCTTAATCTGAGCAAAGGGTTGGCTATGAGTGTGAGGGGCGAGGTAGTTTAGACTTGATAAAGTCATTCACTACACCTTTAAAGATGGCCAACAAGTGGGCTTCTGTGATGGGCTCACAAATTTCATTAAGGATCATGCTCCAATGTTAGATGAATTTCTAGACTAGTTCTAGAGGCTCCTGCTTCATGCCCATCAACTGATCCAGCATGATTTTCAGCTTCAAGTACAACTTGAAGCGCATCACGAACTAGGTCAAGAGCTATACTAGAGTTGAAATGGATGAGCGTGGTAGTGCATGGTACCAATCTAAGGCTCTCCTAGCTAGGGACATGGCAAAGACACGAATGATTGTGTGTGACCATTGTTTCAATAGGAGAGACTCAGACCTAAAGCTAACTAGGTGTGCGTTGGGATCTCCCTTCCCATCATACTTCGTGAAGTGGGGGAGAGACATCCCTGGGGGTAATGTTAGAGTAGAGTAGGCATTTGATTTCCTCAGCGAGGGTTTGGATGAGTTGGAATGCTTGATCCAAACCCTGCGATGGTGTAGGTGGTTGGGGAACAACCAAGGTAGCCCCCATCTATAGAATGGTGCAGGTAGCCACATGACCCATCAGTGGTACCGTTGGGGTAGCCCCCATGAGTAGTCCTTCTTGCACTCTCCACCACCCGATAGGTGGTGTGGTTGGAGTAGCAACCATGGGTTGTGTCGCTGGATAGACCACTTGTGTCACCGATGAAGTAGACCATAATCCCATGTTGGGTTGTACCATTTGAAGGGTTTGGTAGGTCTGAGGGTGAACATAATGAGACATCTACAACAGTTGTGGAATATGTGAAGAAGTGAATTGGGTCCACCACGTGGATGGGCCTAGGCCCACCACAGTGGGTGGAACAGGTGTAAATGTAGGAATCGACACAGAAGTTGCATCCGATTGTGAAGTAGGCACAACATGAATATGTGGTAGGGTAGTTGTGATTGGTGTTTGATGCATTGTAGGAATGGGCTACTGAATAGTTTACAGAGGCACAATTGCTGCAAATGAAATAGTAGAATAAGGATGTTGATACATCAAGAAGGTAACATGGCTACCCATTACGATTGTAGGTTTAGGTTGTGAGAGTGTAGGCATGATGAAAAAGGAAGCAGTGAAAGATAATGGATTGGCCCAGAAGGACTGGATAGGAGGGACAGGAACAGGGTTGGTTGGACCTCCCTCATTGGATTGGGAATTGAGTTCCTCTTGTTCATCCTGGAAAGTGTCATCCTAGTTGGACGTTGTGTCTTGCTACTCCCTAAGCCTAGCCAGCTATATTAGTTGGTCTAGAAGCCTTTGGTTTACCTGTCTCAAAGGTATGGAAACACCGAGAGTAGGAACAAACTCCTTCCCATCGCAGTAAGCAAACTCAAAGCTACATTTTCCCTTAAATTCATGTACATCCAAAGGTAGGTTTACGTGAACCTTTGCATAGAGGAAGTTGTACCACTCATGTTGCTAGGCCAAGCCCTTAGGTCCTTGGTTATGGATCCTGAGGGATTGCCATGTTTCCAGCATTGGGTTCAATGATTGTTCGATAGCAATGGTGTCTTGAACCATGATGGAAATCTCAACGTTGAAGGTGTTAGTAGTAGCAGTTACAGAAGTCATTGTTACTAAGCTAGACAGTTTTGAAAATGAAAAAAGTAAGGAAATCAGAAAGCTAAGTAGTTTTGTGAACGAGAAGAGAAAAAAAATTGGTGAGCAATCAAAAAGAAGGCTTTATGTCTTGTAGGGCTCCCGAGGAACCGTCAAGGTGACTGATCTATACCACATGATGTGTAAACAACCATAAAAGGGTGTCATGTTTATGCTAGTGCATGATAGGGTATAGAATGCATGCAAGACTACCATAAATGCAAAGAAATTAGAAAAGCTATATAATTTTGCAAATGAGAAGAACAAAAAAGTTGACAAGTAATCAGAAAGAAGGCTTTATGTCTTGCAGGGCTCCTAAGGAACTATTGAGGTGACCGACCTGTACCACACGATGCCTAAACAACTACAAAAGGGTGTCACATTTATGATAGTGCATGATAGGGTATAGAACACATGCAAGACTACCATAAGATAGGTGGGTTAACTGGAAACTGTAGGCTTTATGTCCTGTAGGGTTCTTGAGGAACCGTCAAGGCAACCGATCTACACTGCACGACATGTAAACAACCATAGACGGGTGTCAAGTTTACGCTAATGTATATCAGGGTGTAGAAGGCTTACAAGAATACCGTGACACGTGAGAAGGGTACCAAAGGTCCTTCTTCTAGAGCTAGAGAAACTGTACTGACCGAAAACATCAATGGCTAGGAAAACACTGAGGGGCCATCAACCATTGGCAGTCTTGACCCTGTTTTCATGGGAGGGCTATGCTAGATGGAATGGAAATGGGGCACCCTAAATGGTCTGGTCGATCGGACAGGGACTTTGTCAGTGTATATATACACTTTTGCAACGTTTTATTTGAAAACAAAACTGATAGCACAAAGTAATGCTTAAGTGCAAAATGAATAGAAAACAGTGTAAAATGCAACAATAAGCACGAGCCAAAGTAAAATGCAGTTAGAAAAATGCACTACTTAGAAGCGACAACTTTGCTTTGTCAAGATGGATACAATCAATTGCACAACATTGGGAAGTGCAGAGGTCTCGAGGGTAACCAAGACGTGTAGAGCGAGACAGCTATGTGCTTGAACGTGAACTCAGGCATTAACAATGTGAAGTGCTACCAATGTGGTAGGCAAGAGTAGAATAGAATGCTAACTAGGAATGCTAACTATTTACAATGTCGAAATAGGAAGCTTACAATGCTTGAGGTTACGGTCTATCTAGCTTACTTGTTAGCCAAAGAAATTGTTAGTCGATTAGACTACTCAAAAAACCAGAACCAAAAGTATGAAAAGAGAGCCTGAGTGCCAGAAGCTTTTTAACAGTCAAAGTGTCCTAGTCCTCGAACGAACCAGGAAGCTAGAGATAAAAAAGGCTCCAAAGAGAAAGAGAGAAAGTTTAAGTGTCACTCATTGGGGTATTTATAGAACCAAGGATGCACAAAAGATACGGTTTAAACGCCACATGCCCTGGGCCTATGCTGACCTATCTATGTTGCACGTGCCTGCATGACCATTGGGCAAGCTTGCCACGCCATAATTACAAACATGCTACATTGTAATTACTTTTTTAGAGCAACGGTGCAATTAGGTAAGCTGCATTGACGTCATGTAACCACTTGCCATGCCTTTCCATGCTTTGTAGCATAGCATGTTTGGCGTAGTGTGGCATCTTATCATGCTGTGCTATGCTATGCAGCGTAGCATAGCATAACTCTCAGTTTGAAGCAAAAAATCTACGTTGTGTTCGGCTGCATGTGTTAGGAACCTTTGCAATGTTATGACTACTGGTTGTGGTTTTGCTACACTATGTAGCATATCATAGCGTAGCAACTATCCCTAGTAGGAAAAACATCACCAATCTGCAAACTTTATCTTTTGCACTGCGAAACTTGAAAACTTGCTAATCCTGCCCTTTGAGATGTCTTCTATCATTTCTATAGAATTGCTACACCTCACTACACCTTGTAGATTAGTGTAGCGTATCAACAAATGTAACTTAATTTTGCCAAGTTTGCTGCTTTCTGATGGAAGGAGACATTCCCGAAGGACTTGAAGTCGAGCGAGAGGGCTGATTGTCTAGCTTTTGCTATGTTGTGTTACACTATGTAGCATAGCATAGCATAACATTGTGCTTCTGCAAACATTTTCTAGATTTTGCTACGCTACATGGCATACTATAGCATAGCAAGAATCCTTAACTTAGAAAACTTGCCGAACTGGATAGTCTGAACATCAGAGCATCCATCTCCTAAAGAACTACCGTAACACTACACGAATTGCAAAGGCTTGGTGAAGCAAGGATGTCTTCAAATTTTGGGATGTTTTAGCAATCCAGAAAGACCTTAAACTAGCAGTCTTAACATAGCTTTTTTACTCTAGTTAGCAATCCAAAAAGACTTTAAACTAGCAGTCTTGACCCTTTACGCATTTGTATTCCACAATGACATTAAACTAGCAGTTTCACATTTCCATATTAACAGTTTTACTTTTCTTATATATTGTCAACTTTTCATTTTACATACTAGTGATTTTGCATTTTATGTCTAGGTAGTCCAAAATGACACTAAACTAGCAAGTTCACATTTGTACATTGGTAGTTTCACATTTTTTTTGTAGTTTTACATCTTCACATCTTAACGGCCCGCCATAACCTCAAGCAGGCGCATTTTAATCTTTATATCATACTTACACATTATCACTGCTTTGCAAGTTTTTGCTATACACAATTACCTCACAATTATTACAAACATGTGCCCCCTAAATAGACTCTCATTTCATTTTGGCAGTTTGAGAAAAAAAATGGAAATCCATTATGATCTCTCCATGCCTTTAGCTTTGGCAGGTCCACATGGCAAGCTCATAAGACAATTGAACCCAAACTTGATTGACTAGGAATCAACCACAGCTAGCATCATAGCATCCTTAGAAACATCCCTAGACTGGCCTGAGCATCTGGTCTGAATCCTAGATTTAGAGGCCAGGGATGTAACTAAGGACCCTCTCATGAAGATGTCTGTGACCATGTCCAAGGGGGAAGTAAAAACATTAAAACTTAGCTCCCTCCTAGATGCGTAGATGCACGAAGATGTAGCCAAGATTCTGCAAGAAAACATTAAAGTTTTCACATGGTCATATACAGACATGCTGGGTTTAGATTCAAGGTTGATACAACACAACATTGTTCTAGACCTACGCATGAAGGCAGTCAAGGAAAAGGCCTGTAAGGTTAAACCAAAAATTGAACTAGCCATAAGAGATAAAGTCACCAAGCTATACCAAGCTAGTTTCATCTGTGTAGTTGATTACTCGGAATGGGTGTCCAACATCATTGTGGTTTCTAAGAAAATGGGAGGAATACAAATCTGTATAGACTTCTAGGATCTGAACAAGGCAATGATCAAAGATGATTTTCTACTTCCAAGCATTGAGAACTCATTGACATTATGGTTGGTCATGCTTTGTTATCCTTCATGGATGGTTTCTCCGGATACAACCAAATTCACATTAACCTATAGCATCAGTTAACAACAACCTTCATGACCCCATGGGATACCTTTTGTTATACTATGATTCCTTTTGGGCTTAAGAACGCTAGAGCAACCTACCAGTGAGCCATGACTTACATCTTCAACGACTACATCCTAGAAACGCTAAAAAACTACGTGGATGATATAGCAGTCAAATCTAAGGAGGCTACTGATCATCCACATGATCTGGGGGTAGTCCTTAAGTGTTGTCAAATGCATGATTTGCACCTCAATCCTAAGAAGTGTGTCTTTGGGGTGAAAACCGGATGCATGTTAGGGTTTTTAGTATTGGAGGCTGGAATACGAGTGGACCCTGACAAAGTTAAGGCCATTGTCAACCTGGCACCTCCTACAAACCTTAAGGAATTTTGTGGTTTGCAAGGTAGGGTATAGTTCATCCAAAGGTTTATAGCAAGGCTAACTAACAAGTTACATCCCATGCAACATCTTCTAAAGAAAGGGGTTAACTTCGAATGGATAACTCAATGTCAACAAGTCTTCAATGACTTGAAGAAAGAGCTTTTGCACCTCCCAATTGTGCATCCACCATAGAGGGATAAGCCTTTCTTCATCTACCTTGCCACCTCCAACACATCTATCACAGCACTGTTATGTCAGAAATGAGATGAAAGATTTGAGATATCAGTGTATTATTTGAGTTATGCATTAATAGTGTATGAGGCAAAATACAACAAAGTAGAAAGGAATTACCTTGCCTTAGTATTTATGTTAAAAATATGGAGGCATTACCTATTTTGTAGTACAATTAACATTAACAACCTGTATGAAAGTAGCAGGGATAGCCCGATGGAAAGAAATAACCACAGAGTTTGACTTACACTATGAGAGCCAATCATCGACAAAGGGTTAAGCCATAGTGACCCAACTTACAGCCTCACCTATCAACGACCAGAAAACCATAGATCCCAAATTCCTAGATGAGCATGTGGGCACTATCAATGTCATCCCATCATACCTGGAAGCTACTTTACACTTCGACGGTGCCTCAACCACACAAGAAGGTATTATAGCTACTATCATTACGTTTCCCTCTAGGGAAATGCACATGTTTGCTTATCATTTTGTGTTCCCTTGCACCAACAATGTGGCAGAGTATGAGGGGCTACTAAGAGGCCTCTCAGCTACCCAAACACTACGCATACAATACCTAACAATTTGCAAGGATTCACAACTAGTTTTGAATCACATCACTGAGGTATATGCCTGCAAAGCTATGCACCTACAACCCTATTGCAACCTAGCAAAAAGCCTGCTCAAATAGTTTGCAACTACGGATGTGCAACACCTGCCATGCAATGAGAACACCGTAGAGGATGCCTTAGCCACCCTAGCACTAAATATTCCACCATGCGTGTTTGCAAGTCTGCTAACTTCGATTGTTGAATGTACTGAGCCTATCACTCAGGCAGGATACATGACCTCTATCAGTGCTGCGGATATCCAGGAGTGGTATGCCAATATTAAATCCTACCTACAACACGGTGAAACCCCAAGTAGACTGACATCTACCTAGAGAGATGCTATTTGTAAGTGTGCTCAACAATATAAACTCATGGGAAATGATCCCCTATGCAAACATTCCTATGATGGGATATTGCTGGCATGCGTGGGTGAGGAGCAAGCGCAGCAGATGGTTAATGAAGTACATGAGGGACTGTGTGGTTGACACTTAGCACCTAGGGCTATGGTTGCAACAATCAAATGCCTAGGCTACTACTGGTCCCATATGGAGCATGACTTCCTATCAAAAGTAAGGACATGTGACATGTGCCAGAGATACGTAAATATCATACATGTTTCACCTACAGAGCTGCACCCAATGCAGATCACGTGGCCTTTCCAATGATGGGGGATAGACCTCATAGCACCTATCACGCCTATGTCCTCCATAGGAAATAACTTCATCATCACCACCACTGAGTATTTTACTAAGTGGGTGGAAGCTATGCCCCTGAGGAAGATGACATCTCAGCAGGTCTACCACTTCATCTTTGACAACATTGTGACAAGGCTTGGGCTTCCGATGACTATTGTAACTGATAATGGACCACCATTCAGAAGTACAGAAACCTGAACCTTCTATAGCAATATGGGAATCAAGAAATCATTCTCCTCCTCATATTACCCATAGGTGAATAGACAAGAAGAGGGTACAAATAAGTCCATCATCAACTTGCTGAAGAGGATGCTTAACAATAACAAGAGGTGGTGGCACGAGCAAATTCTCTATCTTATTTGGGCCTATAGAATGATGTGTAGGACTACAATGAGTAAGACTCCTTATATTCTTTTTTATGGATCTAAAGTTGTGTTGCCATTGCCCTAATGGTATTGCCATGGCCCAGCCACAATATTGTTACCCTTCATCTCCCTGCCAGCGTCTAAGCTCAAGTGACGTTTAGCTATGTGATAGTTGATCCCATAGCTGAACTGAGAATGCATGCCTTAGGTAGGGATTCTAGAGCATCCACACTCATAGTAACTCCTTGCTCCTTCGATGCCAAATCCTCCATGCTGATGCTGCTGAGACCACTACTGGCCTTCCTACTTTGGACACCATGCACTAGCAAAGATGTCCAAGAGCTTCAACAACATCTGCAGCAAGTAGGACCTTTGCCCTCATTTTGCATCATGGTTGTTTCTTCTATTTTTCTCGTTGTCACGTTTGCAGGGTGTCTTCCAAAGAGGCATCGGTTGAAGGTGCATCTCGCCATAGCAGCAAATGCTACAACGTTGCGATGTGATTGTCTAGATTAGCTTCACTACCTTAGAGTGCACATCCTATCCTACATTCTAAACTCCTTCTCTTTACCTTACTTCTTGCATCTGCAACTCCTACTCACTCCCCTCTTTTACAAGATTTTTCCAACACCTGTTAAGCCCTCCTGTTTGCTCAACCACAAAGTCCATGACCTGGGTAACATAGCTCGCCACATGGGAAGTATCTGTAGGTAGGTTAAAGCCCCCACATGGATGTAACACATCTCATCTGGGGAAAGAAACACCTATCCTACAACAAGATTGTTCGCAAATATAAATGGAAAAATAACAAAAGCTAAAAGCATAAGAGAGCAAAAATGTGCCTAAAATGGCATGTAAGCCATTTTGCAATCACCCACTCCAAGAGTTTCAAGGAGAGGTTGAAGGTTAGAAAAAGCAAAGATGACCATGTGAACAACTCCCTCACAAGTACTTCGATGAGGGATTCTGCTAAGTTTCATCTTTATCCTTTTCCTGAACCTCCTTCCTCCCTACTTTGTCCTTTTCCCCTAGCAAAAAACCAATGCAACACTCTCAAGCACAGTTAAGTAATGCCTTGATGATCATCACATAAAAATGTTAGCATTTTGTCTTCTATGGTGTTTCGTATTCTTTGTCAACGTCTCTCAGGTCCATCCTCCAGACGTTGATAAAGAGGGACCAATGAAACACCCTAAATTTTTAGAGCATCCTTTCTTCACCAGGTCCTCGCAATTGAGGTAGCATCATGTCACTTCGGCAAGAAGTGGATGTTTCGCGTTTAGGCTATACAGTTTGGAAACATTTCTTGCTGGGTAATTTGTCCAACTGACAGCCTACACAAAAATGACGCGGAGAGTTGTTGAAAATGCTTAAAATACATAAAACAATTTGATAAGTTTTCTAGTCAAGGATTTTTCTATGCTATGCTATGCTATATAGTGTAGTAGGCTTCGGGAGATAGTTGTTCAAGTAGTCAATTGTAAATTATTGCAAGACAAGATGCTACGCTATGCTACACTACGTAGTGTAGCATAGCATAGCAAGAGCAAGATAGGAAGGCTCGGCCTACTTAGTGATTTTCAATTGCACTAATTTAGTGCCTTTGACCTTCAAAAATAGTGGATTCACTCAGCTACAAGTTCTTCAAAAATGGCTCCTTCACCAGAAAACAGCAAACTCAGCAAAAAGTAGGCCATGTCAGCTACTACGCTACATAGCGTAGCATAGCATAGCAACTCACCTGGAGCAAAAAAAGGCATCTCAAAGGGCAGGATCAGTAAGTTCACAAGTTTGACAGTGCAGAAAGAAAATTTTGCAGATTGGCGATGTTTTCACGACTAAGGTTAGCTGCTACGCTACGTAGCATAGCATAGCAAGTATGCAAAGAGCAGTCGAAGAATTTCAAAGGTTTCCCACACATGCAACAAGACACAATGCAAGTTTTTGCCTTAAACTGATGGCTATGCTATGCTACGTTGCATAGCATAGCACAACATAGCAAGACGCTATGCTATGCCAACATGCTATGCTAGAAAGCATAGCCCAGCGTAGTAAGAAATTATGCTACATCAATGCACTTCACCTATTTGCATTGTTGGCACACATATCCAAGTTCTAATAGTGCAATTATGGCATGGCAAGCTCGTAATTACAACATGGCAGGCTCATCCAGTGATCATGCATGTCCATGCAACATAGACAATTCAACACGGGCCTAGGACATAAGGTGTCCAAACCACATCTTTCACAGGCCCTTGGTCCTATAAATACCCCAATGAGTAATGCTCAAAGGGGCAGTTGGTTAGCTCGTTGGTGAACTAGTTTTCTAGCAAGAAAAAATTTATCATTGCTTTCCTGAGCATTGTAAACATCTTATTTGACATCATAAATAGTTGGTAAAACACCTCAAAAAATTTGAAGTCATTCTTGCTTTACTAGTCCTTGCAATTCACGCAGCACCATGATAGTTCTTCTGGAGGAGAACAATTTGAATTCAAGCCAGCCAGTTCAGAAAATTTTCTACTTTAGGTGTAAACAGGCTCTATGGATCAACCCACCTGTCCACCTAAGTAGTTTGCCCAGGCAATAGCCTGTTCAAAAATGATGCGCAGAGTTGACAGCAGTGCTGAGGATGCACAAAATAGTTTTTAAAAGTTTTCTAAGTCATGAAGTCTACTACACTATGCTACGCCCTACTATGTAGCGTAGCAAGCTTCAGGAAATGATTGCAGAACAAAGTACCATGCTACGCTACGCTACGTAGCGTAGTGTAGCGGCAAACCATTTATGCTACTACGCTACGCTGAGCTACATGGTGCAGCAAGGCATAGAAATCCTACAGAAGAGACAGAAAGTAGCTTAAAGAGTAGAATCAGCAAGTTTTCAAGTCTCGTAACACAAGAAGCAAAGTTGCAAATCGGTAAAGTTTTTGCGACTAAGGCCAGTCGCTACACTACGCTACGTAGTGTAGCATAACATAGCAAGCATGCAACACACATGTAGTAGAACGCACGACAAGATGCTATGCTATGCTACAAAGCACAGCAAGCCATGCAGGTGGTTGTAAGACATCAATGCACTTCACCTAATTGGATCGTTGGCATACGTCTCCAGATGCTGACGACGCAATTATAGCATGGTAGGATCATAGCTACGGCATGGCAGGCTTACATTCCAACAATCATGCAAGTCCATCAATCATACATGGCATGTGCAACACAAGTAAGTCAACATGGGCCCAAGGCATGTGGTGTCCAAACCACCCCTTTCACATGCCCTTAGTCCTATAAATACCTCGACAAGTTGCATTTAAATGGTTCAAAAAATTTTCCCGATTCTTCAACTTTTCCTCTCTCTGTTATTCAAGTTCTCTACTTGGCACATCATAACATCAAGCATTGTAAGCTTTCTATTTGATTCGGCAAATAGTTAGCATTTACAACTAGAATTTTTGTTCATCTCCCTTCTACCACCTTGGTAGAATCCACACATTGTCAGCACCCAAGTCTGTGCCTGAGCACACAACCTATTTTTCTCTACACATCCTGGTTACTCTCGAGATCTCTACACTCCACCACACTGTGTAACCGATGGTATCCATCTTGATAGAGAAAACTTGTAGCTTCAGAGCGATGCATTTTTCTAATTGCATTTTACTTCGTTTCTTGCTTATTATTGCATTTTGCACTATTTTTTTGCTTTATTTACTCTCAAGAATTACTTCACATTTTCATTACTATTTTCAAAACTACATGTTGTAAAAGGCTATATAGATGCCGATTAAGTTCTTGTCTGATCGACCAAACCATTCAGGGTGCCTCGTATCTGCTCACACCTAGCATGGCCCTCCCGTAGGTATGGGGTTGGAACTGTTGTGCTCATCAACCCCTTGATGTTTTCCAACTGCTAACATTCTTAGTCGCTACAATTTTTTGGCACTAGAAGGAGGGCCTTTTGGTGCCTTTTCCACATGTCATGGTATTTTTGTGATCCTTTTGCACCCTAATACACACAAGCATAAATGTAACACACTTTTGTAGTTGTTTGCGCTTTGTGCGGTGCAGATCAGTTGCCTGGACGGTTCCTCGGGAGCCCTACAAAACACAAGGCCTCCAATCGCCAGCTAACTAGCCCATCTTACTATAGTCTTGCATGTGTTCTGTACTCCATCTTACGTGGTATAGATCAATCGCTTCGACGGTCCCTCGAGGATCCTGTGAGATGCAAAGCCTTCTTGATAACTAGTTAGCTTGCCCTTCTTACAGTAGTCTTGCATGCATTTTGTATCCCATCTCACATGGTGCAGATCAGTCACTTCAATGGTCCCTTAGGGATCCTATGAGATGCAAAGCCTTCTTGATCGCTAGTTAGCTTGCCCATCTTATGGTAGTCTTGCATTCATTCTGTATCCCATCATGCATGGTACAGACCAATCGTCTTGATGGTTCCTTGGGAATCTGTAAAGACATAAAGCCTTCTTTTCTTTTTTGCTATTTTCTAGTTTCCTTGTTCTTTCACACTCTTTTGCATAACATTTTACACTTTTTTGCATAACTACTTGCTTAACAATGGCTTTTTCAAACACTACCATCCACAATTAAACGTTGAAGTTCCCATCGTAGTTCAAGGCACTCCTGGTGCCGAACAACCACTAAACTAGATGTTGGAGGCATGTCGATATTTCAAAATCAAAAACCAAGGACTTGAGGGATTGGCCCAACAACACAAGCGTTACAGCTTCCTATATGCAAAGGTGTAGGCAAATTTTCCCTTGGATGTACATGAACTCGAGGATAAACATAGCTTCAAGTTCACTTACTGTAGCAGGAAGGAGTTTATTCCTACTCCCGATGTTTCCTTATCCTTGACATAGATAGATCAAAGGCTTCTAGACCGATTATTCCAGTTTGCTAGGCTTAGGAAGCAACAGGACACTGTGTCCAACCAAGATGATGCCTTTCAGGATGGACAGGAGGAACTTGATTCCCAATCAGATGAGGGAGGTCCAACTGACCCTGTTCCTATCCCTCCTACCCAATCCTTCTAGGCCATGCTATTTTTTGTCACCGCTCCATTTGTAATCATGCCTACACTTCCACAACCTGTGATTACATTTACTATGGGTAGCCATGCCAATCCTGTGGTGTTTCAACACCTTCTTTTTCCTGTTTCACCTATTTCATTTGTAGCTACTATCCCTTTGCAAGTTTTTCAGCAGTCCATTCCTATAGCACATCATACGCCAATCGTGGCTACCTTGCCACATGTTTGTATCGTGCCTACTTCATAATCATATGCAACTTTTGTTTCCATTCCTACATTCACATCTGTTCCACCTACTCTAGTGGGCCCCAGCCCATCCACATGGTGGGCCCCATTTTCTTCTTTGCCTATTTCACAAGCATCACAGACATCTCATTATGTTCACTCTCAAACTCACCAAACCTCGTAGATGGTACAACCCAGCACAGGGCTATGATCTATGCTGTTGACGACACAAGTGATCTATTCGGCAGCCCAACCTGCGGTTGCTGCCCTAACAACACGACCTACCGGGTGGTGGACAACAGAAACAGCATCGCTCGCAAGGGTCATCTTAGTCATACCACAGATGGGTCATGCCCCTACCCCCACCATGCCATAGGTGGGAGCTACCTCCGTAGTTCCCCAACTATCTACAACATTGCCAGGTCTGGACCAAGCATTCTAGCTCATCTAGATCCTCACTGAGGAAATAAAATGCCTCAAAGCTATTGGGTCTAACACAGTACAAGTGATAGACTTATATCAGGATGACCCCATCAGCCCTGCAATCCCTGCTTTGACATTGCCCCCAGGGATGTCTATCCCACACTTCATGAAGTATGATGGGGAGGGAGATTCCAATGCACATCTTGTCAGCTTGAGGTATGAATCTTTACTATTGCAAAAATGGTCACACACAATCATTCGTGTCTTCGCCATGTCCCTAGCCAGGAAAGCCCTAGATTGGTACCATGCATTACCATGCTCATCCATTTCAACTTTGGAAGAACTCCTGACCCAGTTCATGACACGCTTCAAGTATAAATTGAAGCCAAAAACCATGCTGGATTAGTTAATGAGCATGAAGCAAGAACCACTAGAACCAGTCCAAAAGTTCATTCAACATTGGAGTGCAACCATTAACGAAATCTACAAGCCCATCACGGAGGCCCACTTGTTGGTTGTCTTTAAGGGTGCAGTGAATGAATTCATCAAGTTCAAACTGTACTACCTTGCTCCTCACTCTATTAGTCAATCTTTTGCTCAGACTAAGGTCATACAAGACATGGCAAAGATAAGCAAAGACCCAACCTACATCGTCTAAAAAAACAACTTCTCAAAGAAGGAAAAGACCGAGGCCAAGCCCAGACCTAGTAGTAATGGTAGCAAGAACAGCAAGAAACCAATCATACCCACAGATAACCATGTGCCCAAGTAGGGCCACATATCACAACCTACTATACCTACACCTGAGACATCTACGCAAACCAAACCCAACTTTGAGCGTAAAGACCACTCAAGGTACACCCCACTTCCCCTCAAGCCTTCGGAACTCCTAAAGCAACTGCTAGTAGCGAGATACATCCAACACAACTAGATGTCAGAAGAAGCAAACACGAGACATCAATGCTACTATGAGCTCATTAGGAACCCCTCTCTAGCCCTATCCAATGAGCCTTTGGTTCCTAGGGTATTCATGCTGGACAGGTTTTGTGACTACCACCAACAGTATGGTCACAACACTGATTACTGTCTGGTGTTGCAGGATGACATCCAAAGATTAATTGACCAAGGGAAGCTGGTGTTGGATGAAAGCAACCCAGTGCACCTTGAAAAACAATCTATGTATTTCTACATAGATCCCCTCAATGCCAACAATGTTGGTTACGTAATCAATGCCATCGGCATTGACAGTGATCCTAGGCCAGCTCGGCATCCATTCATGGTCTGTGTGCCTCAGCGTAGTGCACTAGCACCACCAGTGGCTGGTCCAAGCTCACAATAGTTGTTCATCCTAAAAGTCCCACCACAAGAATCGACCTTTGCCTCACCAGGTCTTGTCCATTAACACCTCCAGCTCTATTCGTCATCAGGGGGATGACGCCTTTGAGGGCCCCTACCCCACGCAACATAGCTGAACAACGTTGTCGCCCTGCAAGGTGAGAAGTTCACTTTGCAGGCAACACGTCGAAGGGAAGTACCTTCAAAGGTACCCCCAAGCCTACGTCTTCACCCCATGCATCTATACCTTTGCCACCAAAGACAAAGATCAATACAACTACGTAGCCTGCATCACTCTGCCAACAAGGATCTAAACCCAGATCCGAAGTCACCTCTCGTCGAGAAATTCATCTTTTAGGATGAATGGAAGAGGAAGAAATTGTCAAACAAGGGGGTAGCCAAGACTTCTTGGATGCCCTCACACAGGTCCAACAAGCTCTAAAACAAGAAAACACTACGTCGAGCTTGTACGACCTAATCATGACATCTATCCCACATTGCAAAGCTCTGATCCACATGTTAATAATGACTCCAATCAATGAAGACATGCCCATGGAGAAAGAAGCGATCTACTCAGTCATGCTTCCCTCTGTGCCTTCACAATTAAAACAACCTCAACTAACCTTCTGCGATGATGCCATTAGGAAAGGCCCCGAGAGGGGTCAAGTGACTACGGTACCCCTTTTCATCACAATTTTGGTCAGCCAACACTAGATCTGAATGGTACATGTTGATGATGGGGCTGCCAAAAATGTCATCCCCTTCCCCATTGTGGAAAGGCTAGGCTTAGTCGACCAGATCAAACCCACGACAACCTCATGCTTAAGGTCATTCAATGGGATGCGGGTCGTGGTAAAGGGCACATTTCACATGAAATTCGTAGTAGGGGAACAGTTCCTCACAAACACAACATTCACCATGGTCAAGGAAATGCCTAGGTTTAACCTAATCTTGGGGAGATCATGGCTAGCATAACTTAGGGTTTTTTCCTCACCCATAAACTAGGAGATCCACTTGCCTTACGTAGGCAGAGAAGTGGTGATCCATAGTGACAAACTAGCAACACAAGCAATTCACAACATAGGTGTGGAACAAGGCTCAGAAGTCATAACCTCTAAGAACGAAGTGCCTATAGCAATCTACACTAACTACCTGATAGAGGGGTCAACTCAGCAAGTGGATCCCCAAAATGAAAATGCATGGACTGAGTTGCCCTTGCAAGTGGGAGGTGAGAATGTAGACAAAGGCCCTAGCAGAATGCCTCGGCCTTACATCTCACTCAACCCGTGTTGGGTCAAGAAGTAGCTTTTCCTAGCATAGCAATCCCACTGCTTCCTACCCACACATTTCTCATATGCTTCCATGCTATGGCCTGAAATATCCTAAAACTAGCATAAGTTACCAGTTAGTCGTTGTTCAAGTTGTTTACACATCATCTCTTTGGCATGTTATGCAATGGCTCAAAATGGCCTAAAACTAGCACATGAAAGCATAAACACTTTATACAAAATGCACGTATGCAATACACAGGTTAGCACAAATTCCTCTTGCTTTATTCAAAGCTATTGTTTTTCAATGTTTTCATTACACAAAAGTTGCAAAAAACCAAAATTTTCAAATTTTTTAAACAAAATGCCATGCGGTCATGGGTTGTCTCTATTCAAATCGCTTTTGCCATCCATTCCTACATCATTTCCTTGTGCATTGTCTTCCCCTACTTTGTTCCTCATTGGCTCTTCATTCCCTCCCTCTACGAGTGCTACAGCATCACCTAGGGCCTACATTATAGGGGAGAAGTGATCAGTTAGGGAAACAAATGCAAACTACGACTGAGCATAAACATCAACACGGTAGAAAGTGACTAACCCAAGAAGGTCTCGCATCTGTCTTGAAGGGTATCTGGTCCAAACCGAGCCTGAGGTGATACCAAACCTCCTCTACTGTGATATCTACCCAATGCCTCCTGCCTGGTGTAGCATCTGCTACAACAACTCTCTCCCTTTAGATGGGTGTCCATCTCGATGGACCCGGAGAAAAGGAGACAGTCGTAGTCTCTCCTGTGGGAAGGGCCACCTTCCAGTCATGAGATTTCATGACCTTGACCTGCTCTTTAAACCTGGTGTAAGTCTCATAAGTGTTAATGGCATTTACAAATGCTTTGTATGTAAATGCCTCCACAGCAATGTCTTCATATAACCTAAAATGGGTAGCATTTTCTTGTTTATACATGTACTTATGGTTTCTTTGGGTCTGCCCCCATTCGAAAATCCTGGTGCTAAGGTCTTTTAGATCTTGACACTTCTGGTCTAGCAAGTCCATCTACATCTACTGCTCTATCAATTCATAGGTATTCTCAACATTTTGAAACATAAATTTCCAAAACCCAGTGTGATCTACCACAGCTGTGAGCCAGTCCTCGTTGTTAGTGCTACGGGCCATGAGGAACTTGTTCCTCGACTTGAGGTCCTCCACCTTGACCCTTAGGTTAGCTTCCCTTTTCTTTGCCCTCTGGGTTCATTTCCACAGGTCCTTGTTGGTACGCTTGCACTCCCATAGAGAGCGCACTGAGTGCAGAGTGCATTTGCAGACCTCGTCATATGCACAATGAGACACCTTGGTCGCTTCCAACGAAAATGTTGACACAGCACTGACTTTCAAGTATTGTGTCAAGTCCCATTTGAGTTGAGAGGCTACCATAACACAAAGAACATAGCAGTTGTATTAGAATAGCATAAGTAGCAACTACAAGAAATTTTAGCATAACACCACAAGAGCAAATAACACTACTAATTACCCACTTTAGCATCCACCTATTGAAGGTGATTAATCATGTCATGAACAATCCCCTGCATAAACATGAATTTGTTAGGGATTTCAGCCCAGGATCCCACGTGAACTGAAGTGGGTCCCATGGCATCAACGGTAGCATATGTTGCATAACCAAACACATTAGCAATGACCAAAATGGACTAAGACAAGGAAAACATATTGTTGAACTCACCAACGCCCAGTTCTGGTCTCTCTTCCGGCTGATGCAAAAGGATGGTGAAAGCCTGGTCGAAAGTTCCTCTTAGGTCCCTATGGACCTCCTCTTCATGCGTTGGTACTTTTCCCTTTAGGAGACCAACATATTTTTTATTCAAAGGGGGCTCCTCAGTAGGAGAATTCTCCCTAATGATGAGAGCCTCTACCAGAGATGTAGGAGTTCCCTTCTTCTTGACTGGAGCCCCTCTCCCTAAAACTGGGGCCTCTGTACCTTTATTCTTCATCGCCGTCCTAGGGGCCGACACCTCTTCATCACCTTCTTCTTCTTCTTCTTCTTCTTCCTTTCCTAGAAAAGAAGCAAGTTTGCATTAGTTCAAAGCAAGTTAGCTCAAAGCAGGTGCTACACTATGCTACACTGCCTAGCGTAGCATAGCGTAGCAAAAAATAACAAAGCAAGCACTAAACAAAAACACTTGCCAATGGGGGGTTGCATCCTCTATAGCTTTAGCCATAGTCTTTGCCCCTCCTCCTCCACATGAATGGTTTCCTTACATGGGGGAGGACTCTTTTGTCGCAACTTGTTAGCTATCATTTCAGCTATGAAACATCCAGCCCGTGATATGCTACTGTCCATGGCAGGGGGCATCTTGCCTACGTTATCTTCGCTGTGAATGTTGCAGGCCACCCAATCCTTTGTCATTATAGAAAGTGATTTTCCAATTACTTCTGGGGGATCCTAGGCTCGGATGGTATGAAAGACCTAGCAAATCCATGGTCTGGAAATCTAGTCATGATTTTGCATGACCCAGCCTTCTTTCTCCTGGACCACCAAGAACTCTGCAAAGTGCTTAACACAACCTATGTAGAAGGCATAATGGATGTTGGAATGGGACTCCATTTTTGTATGGTGCCCCAAGATCTCATCCTATAAGCCTTTACATAGAGACTCAGCCCAGTTGTAATGAGTCCCCTCCTTGATAATCTCAGACATTATCCAGGCTTGCTCAAGCCCCAGGACCTTTCCCTAGGTAAGCAGTTATGGGAATGCGTGGGCACGGAAGATGGGGTAGAACTCCTTGGTGGGTCCCTCCCTGAGTTTCTCCATGCGAGCCCTTTATGCTCCTTGGTGAGCCCTAGCCACTCCTAAAGGTCCTTGTTCTAGAGGGTCAACTCCATCTTAGATTTTGATCCTATCAGAATGCCTTCAGTAGTGACACCGAAGAGGTCCACGAATAGCCAATCATTGATTTCAATGACCACCCACACACCATGCACACATAGACAAAAGCGGCTTACCTTGTTAGAAAAGGATTTTACCAAGGTAAGCATCTTGGCCATAGGAATGTTCAAATTTGGAATCAGAAGCAGATCCATAAGCCCCGCCTTTTCAATGTTCTAGACCAGGAAGTCTAAAGCCCAAGCATCCAGCCAATGTCAGCTCATCTCTACTTCTCCACACTTGAAGTACACATTTGTCCCCTGTATCCCGGTGGTTACCATCGTTACCTCCTAGGGTTTCTTCACCCCTGTAATAGTTCCACAAAAATGTTTAGCAAAAAATGTAGAGAATTCAAAAATTGCAAAGACACATAAACATGTGGCACTTACTACTAGGCCTACCAGGTCGATATGGTAATAGGAATTATGGAATTTTAACTTGAGCTTGTTCGACCATGACTGGTTTGAAGGGTTTCACCCACTCCTCAGCCAGCCAACACTGCCCCTTGCACTAATTAGAGAGGGAAGAATATATGTCTGGGTAGGTGTGGTATTCACCCCACATTGATCGATCACACCTGCCCGAAGGTTCTTAGTAGAAGAGAACTCCTACAGGGCTTGTTGTGCTATAGCTAGTAAACCTGATAGGTCATGAACCCCATCCTTGTCAATGAAGAACTTGGTAGCAAGTGCATACTATTAGCATTAGGCCACTATGGCTAGCATTGCACAAATAGAGCAGAACAAAGTTGGAAAACTCACCTGCCAGCAAAGTAGACAGTTCCTTAAGAGTTCTGAAAGCATGTCATCATAAAACGTGCAAGGAACAATGTGTTGAAATGGTGGTAGCAACTATACTTAGGCATCTCCTAGATCCATACCAAGTACCTTAACCTTGTTGGGCACTAACTGGACCCTTCTCCCTACCTGCTCATGATCGCCCCATCAATTAGAGACCTCAGAATGCCTTGGCTCACCGCAGGAAAAATGGCTCTTGTTATGCCAATCGCCTCCTCCTCCCCTAGGGAGAACCAAACAATCACACTAAATTGGTCAACGAGGAATTTCAAAAAGCCTTATGTCCCATTTCTAAACCATACTCCCTACTCCCCCACACATATCTGGGGGGAGGAACATTGGCCACAAGTCTATCCATGTGGCATTGGACCCCCCTAATTTCCAAAAGAATCAGCCTGGACCTTAGCCCCACCCTGCGCAACCCATGAATGTATGTTAGCATCATGCCTAAGTGCAATACACACGCAATGTAGCAACACCTCATAGTTCATGCATTTGATGTAGCATAACCCTCTCCCCGCACATAGCATAGCAAGAAAAAAAATTTTAGCATAGAAAAAACATGCAAAACAAAAGGCTTAGCATAGCAAAAAAGCAATCGACAACATGCCCTAACAAAACACGTATGGCCTAATCCTCTTAAGGGTTCTACATCATTCCATTTGAAGGTCAATAAACCTAAACTGCCCAAACCCCCATGGTTATGACAATCGTGATAGTGGTGGTTTAAGCAACCTTGCATGCAACTATGACAGAACGATTATGCATCTGCCACGACCTAAATGGCAACATCGACGATGCAAAGGCCAAAATGATGCAACAACAGAAAACATAAGTAGCCAAGGATAGGATGCAAAAAGAAAGTAGAAAATAGCAGAAAACAAAAAAAAATAACAAGATTATGAAGAAGGTAGAGGAAGCATGGTAACCTACTAGGTCAACTGAAACACTGTGAAATTTCAAGGCCTCAATGGTTTAGCAAAATCTTGTGACCTAGGCATGGATCTGCAACATGTCACACATCTCAATAAGGTTTCTTTTTTTGGCTAAGGGCCTGTTACACTACATTATGTAGCACAACATAATAGACTCCAGAAAGACTGAACAGAAACAAAGGATGTGCAGTGACAACACTTCAATTTTTTGTAGGTTCGCTATGTCACACTAAGTTACGCTATGCAACATAATGTAAAATAACGTAGCATAATGTAAGAAGATGATTGATTTAGTTGCAACAATGAGGATAACAAAATTTAGGCATTAGTAGTTCTTATGTCACAATATGCTCTCCAATGTATTACAGCATAACCGTAGAATAGTTTGTTGCAAAAGCTCTAGCAAAGGTAGATTACGACACATTACGCTTCAAAGCGTAACGTAGCGTAGTGCCGCAAGCTTCAAACACAAACACATCAAGTCAATGGCATTTTGTAGGTTCAGGACACGCATCATATAAATTGTGTTTTTCTCCTAACCCTAACCTTATAAATACTCTATTTGAAAATGATTAAGGGGTTGGCAAAAATTTCTCTCAATTGGCAAATTTTCTCCGTGAGCAATTTTCTTTCATTGGAAATTGTTGATAACTTTTGGCAAAGCTTGGCAAGAGAATAAGAGAGGATCAGCAGTTGTAAGAACATCAAAGGTGACCAACAAGATATTTTGATCAGAAACTACTAGTTAGCAGACATTCTGCTTTAGGTCTAACTGCTTTGCATCCATATTGGCTAGAATAATGTAGATCGGCCTTTGCTTGTTTCATCTTTGAATAGCTTTCCTGTTCTTGGCATGTGCTTCATCTAAACTGAATTCTGCCAGTAATCATTGTATCCAACATATTTTGTTTATAAGCTAAATCCCAGATCTTGGGATTGCACATTCTCTAAATCCAATTTATTACATCCTATCTACATAGATTTTGCAATTGCTTTGAATCATTTATACCGTTCTCGTTGCCTTTGAGATTTCTGATATCATATCTCCTCATCTAAATCATCATCTTGTAATCTAGTTATTACAAATTTTACTGATTAAGTAAGTCCTTTTCTGATTGACAAGATCATTCAGGGCACCTCGGATTCATTTTCTTCAGCACGGCCCTCAAACAGATCTGGGGTTGGAACTGTGTACATGGAACTTTGCTCGGTATTTCCAACGACTGATTCTTTATGTCGTTATAGTTTTCTGGTGCTAGAAGGAGGGCTCGAACGTCCGATCCACATTTTGCAGGTAGTCATGTAAGCTGTTTGTACCTATTATCGATCAATGTAAACGTAATACCTCCATGGTTGTTTACGAGATTGTGTGGTGTAGATCATTCACTTCGATGATTCCTTTGGAATCCTGCAGGGTAGAAAGCCCAATTATCAACTTAGCTTGCATTTTCCCTTGTGATCTTTATCCTTTCCATTTACTCTCAAACTGTGTAGAGAATGGCTACATCAACCACCATTGTTGACACTACCAACCTCAAGAATCCTTGGACTCTACAAGTGATGAGACATGAAATTGCTCATATTGCTAGCGATCGTGTTAAGGCACCCACGTTAAGGCACCCATGTTAACGCACCCACATTATATCATGGGTCATGATATCTCATGGGTCGCGATATCTCATGGGTCACAATATCGCAATTAGCCGAAATTTCTATAGATAAGAGGCAGCTCTCCCTCATTTTCATCCTAGTTTTAGAGTAGCGAAGCTTTGGCAGTTTGATTCCTCCAGAGTTAGAATTTTTCCCATGTCTGCCCACAGTGTGGTGAATGTAATTGTATGGTGTCTTTATTTGAGTGTGTTGTACTTGGACGTGCACATGACTAGCAATAAACATCAAGATTACTTCATCATTGCAGCATTCACTTAGTTTATTTATTGTTATTTATTTAATGTTATTTATTGCTTTCATAGCGTGGTGTGAGTACGACTTGATTACGAGCATCTACGGATGTGTACGGCTAGTCAAGGAATCGGCTACTCATCACGATTAGTCTCTCACCCTTAAACTCCTAGAAGCGGAACAAGTACGACTTGATTACGAGCATTTAAGTGTGACTGCTTGGTAGCCCAATGGTGTATTTTGGATCTATGCTTGGTAATCCTAGTGGCGTACCTAGGCCTACACTTGGTAGTCCTAGTGGTAGTCATGCACGAAGTCCAAGATGTGTACGATTGATCAAGGAATCGGTTGCTCGTCGCACTTAGGCTAGACTAGATTTTCTGACCCTTTTCCTCCTAGCTTAATTTAGTTAATATTATTTTCCACTGCCTTCAGGAGTAGCATTAGAATTAGAACACATCATACACCTCATCTAGACTAAACCATACCTTACATATGCAAAACTAGTCTAGATGGGAAGACAACGAATTGTGACCTAAGGCTAACTATCTAGGTGCCACAACTAGTCCATCTGCGGAGTTCGACCGGATCGTACATGTGACACTCGTTTCGTATGGTTGAGTGTAGGGGTACCTCGCCACTCATCATTGGTGCCATTGCCGGGGATGGTGCTAGTTATCTAGATTAGTTATATCATACAAGGTCACTGTAAAGAACCTAAAGATATATCTCTTAGGAAGAAGAAGTAATTAAAAAAGTCACATCTAAATTCACACACAATCATGCCTCTCCTACAAGATGATAATCATGCCACACTTAGTGAGGAAGTTCATTGGAGAACCAACGAACCATATGACGATGAAGATTGGAGTACACAATCTGAGGTGGGGGTTTCTTATAAACGTCAACGAAAGCAACGTCATCCCAACACATGAAAGCCTAACTTACCAAATGAAGATGAACCCCCACTGGCCAATACAAGCTTAATGCAAATACAAGAGGCCATTGAAATCTCATGTAGGCATTGTAAGGAGAGCCATCTACCCAGGCTCAATTTAAACAACTTTCCTACATTTTCAGGAGGCCATGACTTAGACCCATATCAACATTTACAAGCCTTCTACGATGCCTGTACGTGGAACAACATTGATAATGGGTGGCAAAAACTTAAGCTCTTCCCTATGACACTCATTGAACAAGGAAAAGTATGGTATAGATCGTTAAAACCAAATTCAATACGACACTGGTCAACAATGGTAGAGGTCTTTAACGAAAAATATCAAACCTATGCAAGAGTGTCAGCCTTGAGGAAACAAATCCAAGAGTGGAAACAAGCAAAACATGAACCCTTGGACATGGCCTTAGAAAGATATTACGCACTGTTAAACAACTATCCAGGCCATGGGTTTTTCGAGGAAAGGCTAATGTACCATATTATTGATGGGCTACGTAATGAAACCAGAGAGACCTTAGGAACGTATGCCCGAGGTCAACTATGCAACCTACGAACCCATCAAATCCAAGAGCTTATTAAGTAGGTGGAAAAAGAAGAAGGAGAAATAGCTACATGGGAGAGTGTTGAAAAACATCAACGGGACCAAGATTTTAACTCAACAAAGGTCCTTGATCATAACAAGGAGAAATCAACAAATCTCAAGGTGGAAACATCATCTTTGCCAATACAACAATCATTAGAAGAAGTCGAGGCAAAGATCAATAAGATGTTGGAGTGGATGAATCAAAAGTATAGTGAATATATCAATACCATTGGAGATAGATTTTTCACAACCCAAGAAGCAGGAAAAAATCATAGACATTTGGAAAAAACAAATGAAGGGAATAAGTGCTCAACTACCAATCATACGTATGAATGCAATATATGCCTATACAATCATCCCAAGGGCCAATGCCGAATATTGTTACATCTATAGAAGAATTGGGGAAACACATTACATCCAGATTTCATACAAAGATACTGTGTCAGACCACAATGGCAACAATCCTAGTCGTGGGGGAATCGACCCTTAGACTAGAGGCACCCTTCATATTTTTCGAATCCAAATGTTTATCATGTTCAACCTCCTGTTTCTTTAACTGGGCCACCACACTTTATCTCACCACAACACCATTCTCCACAATACTATCAGCCCATACCTCCAACACAACGACCACCTTCTGCACCTTACATTCCTCCTAACTTTCAACATTCTTATCCTTTCCCTCCTTCCACAATGCCACCAACTATTCCTAAGGTGTTTGTACCACCGCAACCCACGAACAACACGTGTGCTACTGCTACTAATAGTAGTGAAGAGCCTCCTCAAAATCAAAGGTATCCTTTCTTCAAACATGGCCGTAGGAAGGGACAACACAACTCTGAGGCCACTACATCTTCCAACCTAGCACAAGTCCAACAATGTGGTGCACCCTTACCTTCGAACCCAACACCTCATGTAACTTTATCAGGGCCACCAACTAACACTCCAACAATCATACAGCCCAATCAACACAACCATGGGAGACATCAACCCAATCCTTGCATACCATCTAACGGTCACAAACATCATAGTGGGTCAACTCATTATCTGGGAACTACATCGTATGAAGTGCCCCACTATGCTTACTACAATCAAGTGTGTGAACCCCAATGGGGTGAGTATGGACCAGTTCCAATATTTCCAACATGCAAGGATCCTCAACCTTCATTTATTAATCCTTGCATACCATTCGGTCCTAAACATCATAGTGG
>MNCI01017421.1:1452943-1512160 GCA_015680685.1 Gnetum montanum
TTTGTGTTATTGTACCCAGAATGAAGAAGGACAGACCAAGAGGGAATGATTAGGGTGTGACATCAAGGGGACTTGTGGATTCTCTTTGGTGATGTCTGTGGGTGTTATCATGTAACCTGGTTATACTAAGATCCTTGTAAATCTAATGAAAATGGGAGTAAGAGTAATCAAAAGGGCACTTGAAAATCAAATGCTATTCTAGGTGGTCCCACTGGAAAGACATGAACCCATGCCTGAAGGTTGGCAATTTCTCTGGATTTAGTAAAGTGAAAAATAGAAAGAAAAGAAAAAAAAAGAGGAAGAAGAAAAGAAAAAGAAGTGCCATAAAACAAAAATCACTCCTCCCTTGTACTAAACACCAAGTGATTGTACGCCCTATTGTTATGGTACTCCTATTGTTGTTCACCATGGGATGAAGTAATGTGATGTCACTAATTAGAAGGATGGACTTGGTCCTGATCTTGGAATGACAGGTTAATGACACCTTAATCATGCTTTACACGGAGGATTCATTGTGCCCTGCGTCAGTTACCTTATGTCCCAATCTCTACGATCCCTTTCTATACTTCGTATCATCTCACTGTTCATGTAATTGTAGCTCATGTCCCATGTAGCATAGAATTTCCATCTCATTTCGGTGATATTTACATGCGTGTGTTTTGTGGAGTTAGTGTAGATTACATTTAACACTTCTAGTACCCACGGACACTTTAAGTGTAATTACACAAGCGCATAATAGGTTGAAACCTGCTTTGGGAAGGATCCACTTGTGTAATTTTGTTGTAATCTTCATTAATTCTCTAGCTAGAACACACAATTTCTTACCCTTAGCTTAATTTTTCACAATTTTCTTTTCCTTATTACCATCACATAGCCTTTCTCTCTACCATCCGAGGTCCTTATTGCTACATAACACACCATCATAATTTTCATGCCTTCAAAACTAGTTGAATTACCCTGGAACCCTTTAGTCCATATGTCCTTAGTTTACATCAATTAATTTCAAAAGAAATATTAAAAATTCGGTACATTCTCTACGACTTGCGATTGCATGTCCCTTGCTTTCATATCCACAATGCGCTTGCTGGTACTCTGATTTTCATTCCGTTTGAACCTATTTGAACCTGGAGTGTTCAGCTTAGTCATGGGGGAGGGGGCACATGCCGAATAAGTGCATAAATTTTTTGAAATTCATCATCACCTGAAGGACATCTTTAAGGGTAATTAGTTCTAAAATTAAGAATAAAATGTGTCAAAAATAATTTCATCCCCTTAGCTATACCAGAAAATTAAATTGGAAAACCACCTAAGCAAAGAGGACTCAACATTATAATCTTTCAGGGACATGTTCTTTCAATAATTAACATCACACGGAAATAAAGTAAATCTATTAAGGCAAGTAGTAAGGCATAACCTAACTTTGGTAACAACCTTACTACCAATTGGTCCCATGTGATTGCAGATGGTCCTGAAATGTGGAAAACAGGAAGGTCCTGCTCAAGGTGTGATTGAATGATCTCAGAGAGGTGGAAGACACGATCCTACTAGACAACATGCAGAATAGGAGGAACAATCATTCAACTTTCATCAAGAAGATCCTCCTACCATACAGTTTGGGTAGGCAGAAGTAGGAGATACCCTCTCTGAAAGCAGTGCCTAGTACTTAGGGGAAAGGTACCAATTTTGGCACAACAAAGAAGAAGGCACCATAGTTAACAATTGTGGTGTGACTATTGATTTCTCTATTCAAGCCATTCTAGAAGTATTAAACCTTCTGAATACAGGGTCAAAGGTTGCTCAGAACCAACTGAACACTTTCAGAACGGAGCAACCTAATAAACTATCGACAGAGAATAAAAGGGTGGTGGAAGAAAAAGATAAGGCTGATTGGGCTACCTTTATGGTACAAGTGCAAACTTACATGCATGCCAAGGCACTCAAGGCCTTACAAGAGGAGAAACTCTAGGCTGTACTTCAATGCTATCAAATCCAAAACCTGGAGCACAAGAAAAGGGAAAGACACCTATGGAGGAGTCATCATCACCAGGAACTACATGAGTTCCAAATTTTTGTAAATATTCTATGTGTTGTGTCTTTGTTTTTTTTTCTTCCCACACTGCGACATCATCCCATTTTTCCATCTAATAATCCCATACCTATCCACTGTGTAATCAATGTAGCTTGTTCTCACTTTAACTCAAGGACGAGTTTTCATTCAGTCATGGGGGTATGATGAGACATGAAATTGCTCATATTGCTAGCGGTCACATTAAGGCACCCATGTTAATGCACCCACGTTATATCATGGGTCACGATATCTCATGGGTCGCGATATTGCATATGCGATATCTCATGGGTCGCGATATCGTGTACGCGATATCGTAGTCAGCCGTAATTTCTATATATAAGGTGGCTCTCCCTCATTTTCATCCCAGTTTTAGAGTAGCGAAGCTTTGGCAGTTTGATCCCTCTAGAGTTAGAATTTTTCCTGTGTGTGCCCGCAGTGTGGCGAAAGTAATTGTACGGTGTCTTTATTCGAGTGTGTTGTACTTGGACATGCACATGACTGCCAATAAAGATCGAAATTACTTCATCATTGCAGCATTCACTTAGTTTATTTATTATTATTTATTTAATGTTATTTATTTCTTTCATAGTGCGGTGTGTGTACGACTTGATTACGAGCATCTACGGATGTGTACAGTTAGTCAAGGAATCAGTTACTCATCGCAATTAGTCTCTCATCGTTAAAATCCTAGAAGCGGAATGAGTACGACTTGATTACAAGCATTTAAATGTGACTGCTTCGTAGCCCAGTGGTGTAGCTAGGATCTACGCTTGGTAACCCAGTGGTGTATTTGGGATCTACACTTGGTAATCCCAGTGGCGTACCTAGGCCTACGCTTGGTAGTCCCAGTGGTAGTCATGCACAAAGTCCAAGATGTGTACGGTTGATCAAGGAATCGGTTGCTCATTGCACTTAGGCTAGATTAGACTTTCTTACCCTTTTCCTCCTAGCTTAGTTTAGTTAATATTATTTTCCACTGTCTTCAGGAGTAGCGTTAGAATTAGAATACATCATACACCTCATCTAGACTAAACCATATGTGACATATGCAAAACTAGTCTAGATGGGAAGACAGCGAAGTGTGACCTAAGGCTAACTATCTAGGTGCCACAACTAGTCCATCTGCGAAGTTTGACTGGATCGCGCATGTGATGCTCGTTTCATATGATTGAGTGTAGGGGTACCTCGCCACTCATCAACAAGTTACACCTCTTGTGGTTGAGCCACCAACTAGTCCGGTGTGACCACGCCAATCCCTCAAGCTCTAAAATAAAGAGCCTAAGGGACACGCTCAATGTAGGGAGCATTACAACTTCCTCTATGCCAAACTTATCGTGTGTTTTCCCATGTATCCACAAGAACTCGAAGAGAAACAAGAATACGAGTTCATATACTGCAATGGGAAGGAATTTATTCCTTCACCAAACACCACTGTAACCCTGACAGATCAACAACAATGGATCTTAGATCAAATGCTAATGGCTAGGACATCAACAAAACAATGAGAGGAGTTTCTCCATGATGAAGTGCTTCATGATGGGCAGGATGATCTAGATTCCCACTCCAAGGAAGGCAATCATGCTGATTTGGCTATGGCCCCTCCCTCCATGACATCCCATGTAAATCCATTATTCATGGTCACCACACCCTTGACACTATCTAATGCTAACCGAGTCCCGCACTCACCTCAGCTCCATTTTTTCTCTTCGCCTACCCTCCAGGGTTGTGTCCCTTTACAAACCATTCCTTAGCAGCTACACTTAGCTAATCCATCTCATCATATACCTGCACCTATGTCACTATACGTACACATAATACCTAATTCACAGTTACATGCAGTTCCTACACTCATCCTGACTCACATGATAGGACTCACCACTATAGCATGGTGGGTTCCAAACACCTTGTCCCTTATTACACATCCCACGCAGATGTCCCATCTTACTCATCATCAACACCAAGTCCTGCAGGCACTAAACCCCACTACAGGGTTATCATCTGTGCCCCCAGCCATGCAAACAACATATCCCATGGTGCAATCGACAATGGTCGCCCCATCTGTGCCACCTACTGGATGGTGGATGCCACAAGCGACACCACCTATAGGGATAGTTTCGATAGCATTGTACACTGGCCAAGTTGCTGCCCCTATTCTGCCACCCAGCATGGCTCCTCTTGCTGTTCCACAAATGACCTCTTCATCTACTGGTTTGAATCAAGTCTTCCAGCTTATTCAAACCCTTACTGAGGAAGTTAAATGCCTCAAGGCTGTCAATTTCGATGCAATACAAGTCATGGATTTTTGCCATGATGACCCTATTAGTCCAGCAATGCTTGTTGAAACACCACAAAATTTTTGGCTTAGCACATGTCAAACACCAAGCAGATCCCTAGGACCCACGGATGCCCACAGCTACATCGGGTGTCACACATGGCAATTTTAGAGATCCAATGCTTAATTTTCACTAAGTGTCCAGTTCCAACGTATACTCCCAGCGTATACGTCCAAGTGTACATTTCCAGCATATACACTCAAACCCTTAGCATATACGCCTAGCGTGTATGCTCAAAGTCACAGCGTATACGCCCAGCGTACACACCCAGCGTAGACGACTAGCATACATGCCTCATATGTACGCTCAACAAATACAACAGATGCAGACATCTGGCATGAAACATCCAAAGACGGCACAAAAATAGCACTACAGAGTGAAATTTTGCACAAAGCAGCAACCTTCAGCATATACGCCCAGCACACCAGCATATATGCCTGGCGTATACGGTAGCGTCAACGACATCTACACCCAAGTTCGCATCCACCCAGCACCTCCAGCGTATACGCCCAACATATACGCCCACAGTCTACGCTCGCTACAGATAGCGTATACGCCCAGCATATATGCCTGCCAAATGTAACATATTGTACGCTTATAAATTTTACGCCCTTGCACCCGGTCAACATGCCACGTGTCGCCCCACCCAAGTCTACCGTCAAAACCTGTATAAAAACCCAAAATTTGACGAAATCTAGATGGTTTGGAAAATTCCCAGAGCACACCAGAGAGTAGAGACACTGTGAACCAGAGCTTCAAACCTCTTACGCTAGAGAACTCTGTATGCCAGGGACTCTACGCCGTGCTTACAGCGAACTAGCCACAATCCTCCCTGCATCCACCAGGGCTTTCGTCCGCCTTGTGTTCCATTCACAACTACGTTTGACCGGTGCATTGTACTTTCATTCTGTAATGCCATTGTTACATTTTCTTCTCATAATTGTTCACAGTTTTTATTAATTCTTATACGTACTCTGTTTAAGTCTTTTTATGTTTACACTCTGTTTGCATCGTTTACATTGTTTACGCTCTGTTTACGCCCGTTACACCGTTTACGTATAACCCAGCGTATAGCACTTCGGTGTACGTTCGGGAAAATCCTTGTCTGATCCGCATGCGGACCACCCAAGGTACTCTGCCTTCATGCATTCTAGCTCACCCTCAAGTGAAGGCAGGGTCTTCTGTGCTCACCCTGTGATTCCCATGGTCTCTGTTTCCTTCCAGCCGGAGATCGACGATTTCAAGCAGTACAGAAATTGGCGCTAGAAGAAGGGCCTCCGCCTAAATCCTTACGTTCATGCGCCCCAGCATCTACACTGATCAGCGCCCTTTGCTGATCTATTCTAAACTTTCTCTGCAAGTCTTCCAGCGTCTACGCTGTGAAGTCCACGTGGACTCTGTTCAGAGACCCCAACGTCTACAATGCCACACGTATGCTACACGCTTCACACTGTAAATTTTTCTTATGCCATACACAACTGATAAAGTTTATGCTACACATTTTTACGCCATAGGTTTTGTTTACGCTGCATACTCCGCGATTCTATTCACGCCTTTCTCTTTACGCTGCAAACTAGTTCACGCTACTGTTCATTTATATCACTTTGCATGCTGCACATTGACACTGTATACGCTGCTCAGCGTATACACTACTTTACTTACACTGTGGAATTTTTCTACATTGTTTTCTAATTTGCACTATAGTTTGTATGCTGCAATCCTATTTTACGCTGCACCCTGATGCTATATACGCTGCCTAGCATATACGCTGCACTCCTTACGCTGTATACACTGTCTACGCTGATGTTATACGCTGAATGTTGAAGCGTATACGCTGCACTTTTCCACCTAGTTTACACTATACTAAGTACACTAATTTCGCTCCTCTACCCCATGTCATACCCTCAATAGGTCATCATGAACCCTGTAAACACCACCGCTGCAACTGCTCAAGTAACCGACGTCGTGGGCACCATGGCTGTCCAATAGCCCATGGCACAACCCACAACGGGGCCCCGTCGGTCCCTAAGGTTGCAAGGGAGGGACCCAACCTCTAACATTATAATGTAGGACCAGTATAACTTCATATGTGTGAAGATACAAGCTAGTCTGGCAGTAGATCGAGCCAAAATGAAGGTGAAGAGGTAGTACGAACTCTTCTACAGGGGTGACATGAGTTCATCCCGACTCCATATGATATAATCCCTATTCTAGAACAATACTCAAAGCTCTTCACACAACTCCTTCTGCAAAGGAGCCAGTCGTTGGATTGGCTTGCAGTAGACCTCGAACTAGAAGAGGAGGACGAGTTTGCGGCCCAATCAGAACACAAGGACTCCTATCATACCCTCAACCCGCAAAACCACATCAATCCCATGTTTCATCCAGGCGCAGGAGAGATCGTGCCCCTCCAACACCTTAGTTTCACCCAAGCTCAAATACCCCCACCAGACACATTAGCATTAGTTCAAGTCCCTCCTCTGAACGACTTGCAATTCAACACTCTCCCTCTCACCATCATCCCAGCTACAGCTGCTGGTCCATCCTCGCAAGAACCACCCCCGCACAAAAATATGGAAGAAAATTTCGCGTCTCGAGTGATAGGGATGCCACATGTGATACTAGCATCCACGTCCGCCCACTACATCCCCCACATCCAAACACACGGAGCCTCCTCGACCACCGTAACCCAACATGGAGTCCCTTCACGAAACGTAGCTAGGCAATGGACAGAAAGGGGTACACTATCACATCAACCCTCTCACCACCACGTACCACCCCATACGACTCCACCAGCTAGCATTCCCAAGGTACAACCCCAACTACAGCAACAACAACCTTTCCTCTATAACGTGCCATCCTTAGTGCCACCCATTGTAAACATCCCACAAGCACAACCGCCGACCACGCAGCTTTCAGCCTTTCAACCCACCATCTAACAGTCTAACTTGTACAATATACCACAACCTCAAGTTGCCTTGTCACCTAGTGCCCAGGACTGGGCAGATGCCAAAAAACTGATGCAAGAATTAACTGACGAGGTAAAGCACCTCAAAACGGCTGCCAACGGAGAGCTGAAGGTAGTGGACTTCTACCACGATGACCCCATTAGTCCTTCCATCCCACCTCTAACCTTGCCCAAGGGCATTTCATTACCAACACTAACTAAATATAATGGGGAGATGGACCCCAATGCACACCTCATAACATTTAGGTTAGAATGCACATTACTCCAGGCATGGCCCCATGCCATCTTGCGAGTGTTTCATATGTCCCTTGCCGGGAGAGCACTCGATTAGTACCGGGCCTTGCCAAGGAACTCTATATTCTCCTTGGAAGAGTTGCTACACCAGTTCGTGACTCAGTTCAAGTATAACTTGAAACTTGAGGTGACACTGGACAGCCTCATATAGGTTAAACAAGCACCCCTTGAACCTGTACAGAAATTCATTCAGAGGTGGAGTGTTGCGCTCAACGAGCTACACGAGCCAATCTCCCAAACATACCTGCTCACAATTCTAAAAGGGGTCATTAATGACTTCTTTAAATTCAAGTTATACTATCTTAACGTGCATAACCTTAATCAAGCTTTTGTACAGATCAAAAACATAGAAGAGGCAGCTCAAAATAGCCATGACCCTACATACCTAGCCTTTAAAAATCAACACACTAAAAAAGACAAAGAGAAGGCTAAGGCAACTATAGCGGCAATAGCGGGAACGCAACAACAAAACAAACTGCCAGTAACCCCTACTAACTATAATAAACCTACTCCCACAATTGCGCTGGAATCATCATCGCAGAATCCAACAACGAACTGTACGTGAAACTTCGAGAGGAAAGAACCCTCTCAATATACACCTTTGCCAATGAAGCCATCCCAGCTCTTCGATCAACTCCTGAAGGATGGCTTGATGAAACATAAATAGTTATCCCCTGCGGCCATCCAGAGACACGATCAGTTCTATCAACTCGTTCAGAACCCAAGCTTGGCAACACCGGATGAGCCTCCAGTGACCAAAGGTTTTAGAGTGGATTGCTTTTGTGATTATCACCAATGCAACGGGCACGGTACAGATTACTGTTTTATCTTGAAGCAGGATATACAACGAATGATCGACGAAGGCCAAATCACCTTTGACGAGGCCAATCTGGTCCAACCACAGAATCAAGCTATGGGGGTGTATAAAGACCCTCTGAACACCAAAGAGGCACCGTATGTTATCAATACAATCTACCTTGATGATGATTCCGAGACACCCAACATCAACACCGTCTATCCTGAGTGTAAACAACAAACACCTAATAAGTTTTTCATAGTTTGTCTTCCTCCCGCTGCATCTACACCCATGCCCTAACTGCCGCATGTGCCGCAGTGGCCATATGCAGTTCAAGTGCCTCCAACTGTATCAACGCCTAACGCCATGACACATGACAAACCATACGTGGTGCATGTCCCTCTTGTCATTCCCTCGAATGCATCCATCCCTTCTACTCGACTTGCCCCTTTCATAATCCAAGTACCACCAGTAGTCGCAATAGCGGAGGTCCAACCTTCGCCGAAACCAACCCCATATGTCGTTAGGATACCCGAAAATCCTAATGGTTACCAGGCCTCCACCTCACAAACACAAGGCAAACCCAACCCCTACATCATTAGGGTACCTGGTCAGCCTTCCACTCAACCACATCCGACTGTCCAACCGCAACCTCGCCTACCTCCGTATATGGTGCAAATCCCAAGGCAACCCGAAGCTCCGAGACTAGCTCCACCTCCACGCCACACATGAGAATGCTTAGCAAACAGGCTTACACATGAACGTGTGAAGAAGGAACGCCAACGATTAGCTTTGGGGCCACCTAAGCCCACTCCACTTAACTCCGTACCTATGTCATCACCTAACAACCAACCAGACACAAGTAATGAAGGTGAATCATTTGAAAAACATGAACCACTTAAAACAACAACTTCGGACAAAAATGACAAACCAACAAAACATGAAATAAAACTGTTGGGCCCAATGGACCCAGTTATCGTTGATAAAAACGTCCCCAATAGTAGAGACTTCGCAATAGCTTTGACAAAAGTCACCCAAGTATTGAAGCAAAAGAACACTTCACTAAGCTTGTACAACTTGGTTCTAGCATCCCAAACATATCAAGAAGCTTTGGTACGTATGTTAATGTTGATCCCAGTAAGCGAGGACTTGCCCCCAAATGAACCCTCCATTCATGCAGTAATGTACTTGCCTCACGGGGCAACTCCTAAACCGTTAAGCTTCCATAACGACAATATTAAGGTGGACAAGAAAATAGGGGAGATAACAACAGCCCCCATGTTCATAATGATACGTATAAACCAGTTCAAGATACATAGGGTCCATGTCGACGATGGAGCTGCCACAAACGTAGTACCATACCCCATCGTTGAACAACTAGGGCTTACTGAGTTAATCCAACCAACTGCAACTACATGTTTAAAATCATTCAGCGGGTCATGCATGATGGTCAAAGGCATAATAACCTTAGACTTCATAGCGGGGGACCAGTTGCCCACATTTGCTGACTTTGTGGTGGTCGATGAAATGCCAGGATTCAACCTGATACTAGGAAGGCCCTGGTTGGCTCAATTGAAAGCAGTCTCCTCCCCTATACATCAAGAGATTCACATACCTTATCAGGGTGGTGAAATCATCATACATGGGGAAGCGGCTACACCTATTATTTCATCACACGTGGACATGGACCAAGGCTCAGAGGTCAAGCTTGAGGAGCCTAAGCGAAGAGATAAAAATGTGCAACAACTGGTAAACAGTGAACCTTTGAACACGAAACAAGGTCCGCCTAAAATGGAAACACTTGCATCTGACATTGTACATACACCATCTCGATTAGGAACTAACACAGAACCCCCGCCAATTACCGCAACATCTGAAAACACTAACATAGAAGCCATTCCATCCGACATCCCTTGGATTGAATTACCATTTAATGTGATCAGCAAAGAAGACGCCGAATAAAAAATCGTACCAGCTAATATATCTCCTAAAGTAAAAATAAAAAGGATTAAAAAACTATTAAAATAATGCCATCTCAAACATGTCCGAATTGACGTTAAACTACAAACCATCCGAAATGATGTTAAACTATAACAAATCAAAATGTTAAGCTACATTCCAAGTCTGGAATGACATTAAACTATCATGTCCACAAAGACGTAAAACTAGCCATGATCAGCAATGATCGGTTAACCGAAAAATCCACCCATGTCATCCGAAATGTCCTTTGCCTACATTGGGGCCCGAAATGGCCTTAAACTTGTTCCTACAACCATACTTTGTTTTCCTTTTCACCTATCATTTATGATTACTCTAGTGCATTATGCTTAAAACAAAAAAGTAAACCAAAAAAATTTTACATTGTCAGGGGCCTCTGTTCCACTGGGGCTAGCCTCTTGAGCATCGTCACTGCCTTCATCTTGAAAGTACAAAATGAGACAACCAATATAAGAACAAGAGAGTGTTAAAGTTTCAAACATTCTTTAGCAGGTCAAGATCACAATGACAAAATACTTACCATAGGAGACCTCCCCAAACCAAACTCCAATCGACGAAGGATTTCCTCCTTCGAAACACTAGCCCAATCTGTTTCACCGAGGCCTAGGTCGATGTCTGCCAAGACCTTTCCCTTGTCAATAGCCGACCAGATAGGATGTTTTATAGGAAATTCACCCACAGTAACTTCCCTAGAAGCAGTGGTAATAACCCTCTTAGGAGATTCCATCTCAACTATGGTGTTCTCCGCAAAAGTATCGAACGCAGAACGTAAGCCCAAACCCTCTACGAACATCTCAAGTTGTCGTTTCTCTATAGAAACTTCTTTCAACAATTTCTTATAATGGTGCTTATGATTCTTCTCATCTTGACCCCACTTACGCACCTTGGAGGCAAATGCCTTCCAATCCTGACACTTAAGATTCAATAGGTCTATTTGGGCTTTACGTTCCGTGAACCTCTGAGTTAGTGATGCATGGCGATTTAACAAGTTCCAATATCTATTATACATAATCTTGGATGTTCACCAAGAACTATCACCTGCTAGTCAGGCCGAAGCAAACTCATAAAGAGCTTTGAGGTCATCGCGTTCGGCTGATAGCTCGGAGACTTCCTTCTCCTTTTCCTAGATCTGCAACCATAGTTATTCGATGGATCGCCTACAGGTCCATGCTGACTTGGCGTTATGGACAAGGCTTTCTGCCACCTCATCATAAACTGGCCTCGGTACCTGTTCCACTTCTGGGGGGAGCATAGGCAAACTGTCGATGCTAATCACCTCGGAGGGATCCCACCTCAACTTGGTACCTATGAGTACAAAACAATCAAATGGAAAGACAATAGAAGCAAGGTGTAACAGTCTAAAATGCCAAACTATTTAAAAATCATATACCTATTTCGGGGTGGGTCTCCTGAATTCGCTCGACGACTTCTTCTGCAATCCCAGCCACAAAATCCATCTTACTTGGCATTTCAGACGAAGTAAATGGCTCACGGGTGCAGGAACTAACCTCAGCGGTCCTCTCAGGGGGAACCATCTTCATCGGTACATCTAACTGCACCGTCCTGGTTTCGCTCCCTTCGTCTGAAAAAAATGAAAATCTAAAGATAAAATACCACAAAAATGACAACTAATAGGAAAAGTTGAAATAAGATAAAGAGAAAACATACCGTGCCCCTTGTCACCTTTTGGGGGAGCGCCTAAATCTAGATCTCCCTGAAGAAACCTGCAGAACATTTGATTGACACCCCCTGGTCATCTAGCAGCTCAGTTTCCATGGTGTTCTCCTTTAATTCCTCAGTTCCTCCTCCCTGATCTTTACCCACATTTTCCCCTTCATTATTTCTCTCCGTATTCATCTCCCCATCCTCCGTAATGGTTTCTAGCGTCTACTTCCTCACTTCTCGAATCAAGCCAAAGATGTTAGTGACATGTAAGCGATTGAAAAGAAAAATTATGAACAAAACAAAAACAATAAAAATATAAGCTGGCCAAGGCTACATACCAGGCATCTTAAACTTTATGCACTTCACTCGTTGCTCGCTTACACTTGAAACTTCTCTAGTTGGGCGTTCATGTCTCTTCAGCTTTGTCTTTGCCTGGCCCACGATTTCTTTGATAACCCGCTCAGCCCTTCTTGCAGTGAGGGGCACATTATCTGGCTCTAACCCTAGACTATCGCGAGTATGAATGGACGTGCTCGATGATCCCCCAGTCGTAATAGTCACAGACTCATCGATGCCTTCAGGTGCATCCTAGGATTTGGCTGTGTCATACAAGTGGTTGATCCATGGGCGGGATAGTTGACCCTGATCCTGTAGAACAAACTTGTTCCTTGCATGGACTACCAAAAACTCAATGAAGCGATGAAGGTAACTGGTGAAGAAGACAAAGGTGAAGTGGGATTGCACCTCGAAATTCAAGCGCAACCACACTATCTCCTTGTGCATGCCTAACAATAGAAATTCAGCTCAGTTATAATGCACGCCAGTCTCCAGAATAGTGTGCATAATGTGCACAGCCTCAACCCCAAGGCTCTTCACCTGGGAAAGGGTCATGGGAAACACCCGTTCCCTAAACAAGGGATACAGTTCATTTACCTCCTCCACCTTATCCTTCCCTTGCATCAGAAACCCCTTTGCACCCTTGGCCAAACCCAACCAGTCCTCTAACTCGTGCACTGTATGAAGCTCTTTATGAGCTCTGTCTAATACTACACTTATGCCACTTGCTGGTACCCCAAATAAGTCTGAAAAGAATTATGGAGACAAGAGGAAAATTACCTTAACACCCTTAATTCAGGTGCTATAGTATGAGATAGACTCATTAAAAGAATCTACGATCCCAATCATTTCCCCTATGGACACATCAGGACTTGGGGTCATGAAGAGCTCCATCAGGCTAGCATTATCCAAGCAGTGAACAATAGATGGTGAAGCATGGTTGCGTAACCATTTTTGAGCCTTAGCCACCTCCTTGAACTTCATTGACAGTGTGGTCTCAGTTCACCTGGTTGTGATAGGATCCCTGCCAAGAGGTGCATCAACTACAAACGCAATGTAAAATTGTCATATCAGTATGACTTTCGGCAGTTAAAACACGTTGGCACATCCAAATGGCATTTTCGTTTACCTCCCATTGTAGACTTGGATGTGCTACCTGGACCAGAGTCACGAGGTAAAACTGGCCCCTTGTCCAACCAATCTTTATCCAGCCATCCACGTGCTTGGCACAATGCCAACGCTCTAGAGAATCGCTGGTGAAAATAGATGATATCCCACTTCATCAAACCTAATACAGTTTTACGAAGGGTAGAACCCACCATGAATGCCTCTACAGTGGTGCAAGTTAAGGCAAGCCCATCATCTTCGACACATATCCCGTCAGCATTAGTTTTAGTCCTACAAACGAGCAAATGTTAAAACTGAGACACATGCCAAACGGCGAAAAGAAGCAATAAACTTCAACGGTCTTACCTACCCACTCGGTATACTGTGCTGGGAGGAATCTAAAATAATGTATGCACGTGCGCGGCTAAGAATAGGGTGTTGTCAAGGTAGTCCTACCCTCGTGGTAATCAGGCCCACACGCGCTCTAATAGGTATGTTGACTTAGACCTGCGGGAAGAACCGTCCTCATTCATAAACAGCCTGTCCTTGATGTCTTCCATAAAGACAAGGATGCCCTCCACGGCTCCTGGTAGCATTGCCTCAATGATGCTCCGCACCACCAGTTCATTCAGGTGTGACCAGATGACTACCTCGAAGTTGTCCAATATGAAGGATAAGAAATCAGGCGCACCTTCTCTAAACCAAATCCCGTTGTGTTCCACGGGTAGGCTCATTCGCATCCATGGGGCCAAACCACGTTAACACCCAAACAAGCTCAAGCACGAGGAGAAATGGCTTACTGTCCCTGCAAACAACCAGAGTATCAAAATAAAATTAGCCATGCACCAAAACAACGCGAAAAACCAAAGTTCACATTGTAGAATGACACTTAGAAAATTTTTCAAACTGTTTACGCTCAGCATATACACTATCAAAACCTAGCGTAGATGTTACCAAAATTTGTTTACGCCCAGCGTAAACGTCAGTAAACATAGCATATACACTGCCAAAATCTGTTTATGCCTGGTGTATACGCTACCTGACCCAGCGTATATGCTGACAACCAACTGATTATATTGACGCCCGAACCCCTTACGCTCAGCATATACACTGAAGAAACCCCCGGCGTATACGCCACAGAAGTGGCCAACATAAATAGTCTACGCTATACACTGAGCAAACACTTTACACCAGAAATATGAAAAACAAGTCTACGACTGCATCATAATTAAAAGAATAGCTGTGTACATTCAGCGTATATGCTGAAGAAACCCATCAGTGTATAAGCCATCACAATGGAAACAGAACTTACACTGACAGAACAGAAAACTTACGTTGATAAAACTTCGCGCATAGAGAAATTATTACGCCGTGGTTTACGCTGATATAATCGTGCAGGAAAAGTGTTTACACTGATAAAACCGATTACGCCCTAACAGTCTACGCTAACCCGACTTTACGCTACGAATTTACGCTCGGCGTATACGCCGAGACTATACAAGACCATCTACGCTATGAAGGTAATAAATAGAGTTAGGATCAGAGCCTACCTGTGCGATGTTCCAGGCCATGATGGAATCCTTGGCCAGGTCAGGCACTGCAACATGGCTTCGCTCTCCTCCGCGAAGGTCAAGTTAGGACTCTTTCTTCCCTGCCCTTCCACCTCCTTGCCCTTGCCCATCTCGACGTCTACGCTGGGAGTAATAGTTCATGCTAAGGGTTGAAACTCTGTATGCCTATGATCAGCATCTACGCTGGGGTTTGATAATCAGTGTCTACGCTGGTGTTTAGGTCTGGCATCTGTGCTGGGGTTTGGGTCTGGCGTCTACGCTGGGGTTTGGGTTTTACACTTATGCTAGGTTCCGCAGTTTACGCTTACGCTCGCTCAGTCGCTTACGCTAGAATGCAATGTAACAAATGAAATGCCCCCCCCTTTTATAGCGCTCTGTTGACGCCGCCGCCGCCGCTTACGCCACCGTTGCTCCCTTTTTGCCATTTTGTGCCTTTTTACTTATTTTTCGCTAAAATTTTCCTAGGAAAAATAATAAAAAATATAAAAAATAGAAATTACTACATGCTGGTTCCCCCGTGGACCCCATTCTAGATGTTTACGCCAAACACTCTGGCGCAAACTACCACATATCGCCCAGTAAGGCATTAAACTACCACTTATCACCCGGTAAGGCGTTAAACTGCCACACATCGCTCGGTAAGGCTTTAAACTGCCACTTATCACCCGGTAAGGCGTTAAACTGCCACTTATTGTCAGGTAAGGCATTAAACTGCCACCTACAGCTTGGTATGACCTTAAACTACCATCCTCCAATCCAGTAACGGCCCGGTAAGGCGTTCAACTACCACTTATGGCCTAGTAAGGCCTTAAACTGCCATGCATCCCGGTGTGATGATAATCGACCATTATGCATGTACACATAATTCAAAATTACCAGAAAAACATAGAACGATGTCCATTAGCTTATTCAACTCTCCGTTTATTAGCAAGAGCAAGCTTGATGGATTGCCAGCACTTAACCGCACCATTAATCATTGATGGACCATATGGAAAAATTACAAGAGACACTGATATAAACCTTATCCATTTGAGTTTAGGAACAAATGATGCAGTCATCGCCTCAACACAGCAAATAATAGACGACTACAAAGGCATGACAAAATTGCTTGACATAGAAGTCAAAAATATCACTGAAGACCCGTTGACCAAAACCCCCATCACCATGCCCGATGAGGAAATTAAAATACTAAAATTAAGCACATTACTAAAACTACACCTAGCCAAAATCATTGAGGATATGCTTAGGGAAAATATGAAAGCATTTGCTTGGTCCTACACAGACATGCCTGGGCTAGACCCCCGAATTGTCCAACACAATATATCCTTGACCCGAAGTTGAGACCGGTAGAACAAAAAGCACAAAAGGTTAAACTCGAGGTGGCATTAGTAGTTCGCAATGAGATCATCAAGCTTTATCAAGATGGCTTCATTTGAGCTGTTGATTACACCGAGTGGGTGTCTAACATGGTCATTGTTCCAGAGAAGAACGGAAGCATTTGCTTATGCATTAACTTTCGGGATTTGAATGTTGCAACCATAAAGCATGATTTTCCTTTACCCAGCATCGATCAACTTGTTGACTCCACTGCTAGGCACGCACTATTCTCCTTTATGAACGGCTTCTCGGGATACAATCAAATATGAATCAACCCAGAGCATCAGCTTTGGACAACCTTTATGACATCATGGGGAACCTTTTGTTACACAATGATGCCCTTTGGTCTCAAGAATGCTGGGGCAAAGAGCGATGACATTTATCTTTAGTGATTACATATTACACTCACTCAACGACTACGTGAATGACATTATGCTTAAGTCAAAAATAGAGGAACAACATGTACAAGATCTCAACTTAGTATTAAAACGTTGTTTGAAGTATGAATTGAGACTCAACCCAAAAAATGTGTCTTCGGAGTTAAGATAGGCAAAATGCTTGGATTTATAGCCTCAGAAGCAAGGATACGAGTAGACCCCGATAAGGTTAAGACCATAACAAACCTGAAACCACCAGGCAACCTTACCAAACTTCGAGGTCTACAAGGTAGATTGCAGTTTATCAGGCGCTTTGTAGAAAAATTGATAGACAAACTGAAACCTATGAACCACTTGTTACGCAAGAACGTCCATTTTGAATGGACTCTGCAGTGTCAAGAAGCATTCAATAACATTAAAATGGCACTTGCCCAATTACCCACGGTTTATCCTCCTCAAAACGATAAACCATTTTACATCTACCTTGCTACTTCGGATTCATCAATTGTGTCTATGCTTTGCTAGAAATGCGATGATGGAACCGAGGTCCCTGTATATTACCTAAGCCATGCATTAGTGGCTCACGAGAAAAAGTATAATGACGTGGAGAGGTCATATTTAGCTTTGGTCTTTTCCTTGAAAAAATGCCGACATTACCTCTTCTGTAACCAAGTTAATATAATTTGCAAGGACAATGTGCTAAGGGCCAAAACAAGAAACATTTACGAAATGAGTCGATTAGCCTGCTGGAAAGCCATGATAGCTGAATTTGACCTGCACTACATAGCACAATCATCAGTTAAAGGTCAAGCCATAGCAAATCAAATGGCCACGTCACCAATGCACGATCAAGCCATAATAGAACCAAAGTTCCTGGATGAGAATATAAGTGTAATAGATATAGTTCCCAAAGACTACGACGCCATCTTAAACTTTGATGGAGCATCCACCTCTCGAGGAGGAAGTGCAGCCACTATCATTACCTACCCCTCCGGGGAGATCCGACCCTTTGCTTACCGTTTCAATTTTCGTTGTACCAACAACATAGCAGAGTATGAAGGTCTCCTTAGAGGCCTCATGGAAGCATTGGCTTCAGACATCACATGACTAGTAGTCATTGGAGACTCACAACTAGTCTTAAACCAAATCATAGATGTTTATACATGTAGAGCCCAACATTTGCAACCGTACTGTGACTTGGCAAAACACCTAATGAGGCAATTCAAAAACATTGATGTGCAACATGTTTCTAGAAATGATAACACCATCGCAGACACGTTAGCCACATTAGCATTAAAAATATCACCGGACATGTTCCATGCATTACCGAGCTCCGTGACCAGTTGTGCCGAACCAATAACCAATACTCTTGACACATTACCGATTGCATCTGTTAGTACAACACATGCGATAGAATGGTACGATGACATAAAAGAATACCTTCTACACGGTGAAACACGACGACATCTAACAAATGCACAGAAAGACACAATGCGGAAATGTTCTAAGCAGTATACCCTGGTAGGGGACACACTGTGTCGTCGATCCTATGAAGGCATATTGCTAACATGTGTCAATAGTATCGATGCCCAAACCATTGTTGAACAAGTGCACAATGAACTATGCAGAGGACACATAGCACCAAAAGACATGGCAACAAAGATTAGATGCCTAGGCTATTATTGGCCACACATGGAATATGACTATCTCTTCAAAGTCAAAACATGTAGTACTTGTCAAAAACATAGCAATCTGATACATGTCCCACCAAATGAGTTGCATACAGTGCAAATCACATGGCTCTTTCAAAAGTGGGGGTTGGACCTCATTGCCTAGATAACCCCCTCATCTTCCACGGGTCATAGTTTCATTATAACTGCAACAGAGTACATCATGAAGTGGGTAGAAGCTGCTCCCCTTCGAAAAACTACATCCAAACATGTATGCAATTTCATTCTCAAAAACATTCTAACCCGCTTTGGCATTCCCATGACAATCATCACTGACAACGGGCCACAATTTAGCAGTGCCAAGACCAAAACCTTTTGTGAAAGTCTAGGGATCAAACACTCGTTTTCATCCCCTTACTATCCTCAAAGCAATGGGCAAGCACAGGTGACGAACAAAACGATTATTACGATACTCAAAAAGATGCTCACCCAAAGCAAGTGAAAATGGCATGAACAATTGGTGTATGCATTGTGGGCATACTGTACTACACATCAAACTTCAACAGGTAAGACGCCATACAGTCTTATTTACGGTTAAGAAGCTGTTTTATTTTTGGAATTACAGGTACCATCTTTAAGGATAACACTTTCCAGACTCCTCGACGAGGGGCAAAATAATGATCTGCGCATCATTGACCTCAACTTGGTGGAGGAAGAACGTGTGTGTGCCCTCGATCAGATCGAATGGTATCAAAAACAACAACGGCAACGACATCAACATGACATCAACAAGCACCCTATCAAAGAAGGTGATCTTGTGCTTAAAGCTGTTCAGGAACACCCAGACAATTTCTCAGCCAACTAGGAAGGGCCTTACTTGGTCACTAAAGCATTTGAAAATGGAGCATTCAAGCTAGCCGATATGGATATAAACAAATTTGCCAATCCAACCAATCACTTGTTCCTAAAGTCGTTCTACATTTGAGTACAAGCTCAGGTACATGCAAGTCCTAGGATCACGACTATAAACTGATACCACAGAATAGTCCTGGATTATGAATTAAAATCAATACCATAGCTCATCCTGGCATCATGACGATAAAATGATACCACACAGTGTCTACAATGACGATAAACTAGCATCTGTCCGACATGACAAGTAAACTGCCACAGTCACATTCGCTAGAGTCTGCTAAGACTATAAACTGGTTTGCCTCTTCATAGTCCGCTAAGACTAGAAACTGGCAACATAACGTCCGCCACGACACTAAATAGGCAATGTCCAATAGGTTATGACATAAAACTAACCCATGATAGTCCGCTAAGACTATAAACTGGCAAGTTCATCTCCAGTTCCACAACTTGCGGCCACATTTAGTTATCAGAATCACTGCATCGCCTACCATCAGCCAATCTCACCAACATTGCTGCCATTAATATACAATGCTTGAAATCACCTCCAACATCTTTGTCCCACCGGTAACCATGTAAGGCTAAGCTTGCTTATTCACTCATGGTTTTCTTGTTTCCTTAGAGTTATGTTTGCAGGATGATACCTAGAGGTTGTCGCACAAGAATGCATTTCATCAGAAGCAGTAAGATGGGATAATGTTCACAGCACACATGGTCAGATGAAATCAAACCATTCGCTAAGTACATCCCCATCTCCTGACATACTCTATCAGTCACACCTTTGATACACCTAGTACATCCAAAACTTTGAGCATGCTATTGCATACTGTAACACTTTGAAGCAATTGCAACACACAACATAACACTTGTGCATGAGTACAAAATCAAAGCAACATATTCCTCGAAAAAAAAGAGCAAGACCTCTGGCACTTCCCATACAAGCCCCAGGCAGGAAGGCAGTTGTCTTGGAACTAAGTACTCATGTCAAGAACAATCGACGAACATCCGGTTGCATAGCTTTGGCTCTTCGCCAATAGGCTTCCCCTAAAAACTAAACAAGGGCCCTGTTCCCCCAAAGAGTATAAAAAATCCTCCCATGGCTTTGGCCTTGCCAACAAGTTCTCTTGCACATTACCCAATAGTCTTGTTCTGCCAAAGGACGCACATTACATGTCTGAATTCCGAGTCCGCTAAATCATGGCTATTGACAAGGATCAGCGTGACCCACACACTAGAGCATCCCCTTTTCACCAAACACAATCTCTTGGGTAGTTACTAGGCCCCACAATCCCCATTCTCCTATCAGCTACAAAATTCCACTTTCTCGATCCCATGTACTACCGAACACGGTGCAATGACATCTAGTCAAGTGGCGAAGGAGAAAGTCTCCATCAAGTTTCTTGTGGTGTTTTGCACTTCTTTGTCGACACTTCTCAGGTCAATTCCTCCAAACTTCAACAAAGAGGGGCCAATGAAACACCACAAAATTTTGAACTTAGCACTTGTCAAACACCAAGCAGATCCTTGGGACGCACAGACGACCACAGCTACATCAGGTGTCACAGTTAGCAATTTTAGAGATCCAATGCATAATTTTCACTAAGTGTCCAATTCCAGCGTATACGTCCAAGTGTACATTTCTAGCGTATACGCTCAAACCCTCAGTGTATACGCCTAGCGTGTATGCTCAAAGTCACAGTGTATACGCCCAGCGTACACACCCAGCGTAGACGACTAGCATACACGCCTCATATGTATGCTCAGAATATACAACAGATGTAGACATCTAGCATGAAACATCCAAAGATGGCATGAAAACAGCACTACAGAGCGAGATTTGGCACAAACCAGCAATCTTCAGCATATACGCCCAACACACCAACGTATACGCCTGGCGTATATGCTTAGCATCCATCAGCGTATACACCCGGCGTATATGCCCAGCGTATATGCCCGCCAAATGTAACATATTGTATGCTTGTAAATTTTACGCCCTTGCACCCGGTCAACGCGCCACGTGTCGCCCCACCCGAGTCTGCCGTCAAAACCTGTATAAAACCCCAAACTTTGATGAAATTCAGATAGTTTGGAAAATTCCCAGAGCACACCAGAGAGCAGAGATGCCACAAACCAGAGCTCCAAACCTCTTACACTGTACAACTCTGTACGCCAAGGATACTGTCTCTACGTCGTGCTTACAGTGAACCAGCCGCAATCCTCCCTGCATCCACCGAGGCTTTTGTCTACCTTGTGTTCTATTCACAACTGCGTTTGATCGGTGCATTGTACTTTCATTCTGTAATGCCATTGTTACATTTTATTTCCATAATCATTCACAATTTGCATTAATTCTTATACGTACTTTGTTTACGTCTGTTTACGTTTACACTTTGTTTGCATCGTTTACATTGTTTACACTCTGTTTACGCCCGTTACACCATTTATGTATAACCCAGCGTACAGCACTTCAGTGTACGTTCAGGGAAATCCTTGTCTAATCCGCATGCGGACCACCCAAGGTACTCTGCCTTCATGCATTCCAGCTCACCCTTAGACGAAGGCAGGGTCTTCTATGCTCGCCCTGTGATTCCCACGGTCTTTGTTTCCTTCCAGCCGGAGATCGACGATTTCAGGCGGTACACCTATTTTGTTGTTACCTCCTAGGATGCCACTTTTCCATTTTACAAAATATAATGGGGAAGACGATCCCAATGCCCATCTAGTCACTTTCAGGTTAGAGTCGTTATTACAACAATGGCCACATACCGTCATCCATGTCTTTACTATGTTCCTAATGGGTAAATATTTAGACTAGTATCGAGCACTCCCACGCTCTTCTATCTCAACCTTGGAAGAGCTGTTAACTCAGTTCGTGACTCATTTCAAATATAACTTGAAACCAGAAGTCACATTGGATCAGCTCATGGGAGTTAAGCAAGATCCTCTCGAGTCAGTCCAAAAGTTTATCCAGTGGTGGAGCGTCACCTTGAACAAAATCCATGAACCTATCGTAGAGGCTCATTTGTTGGCAATTTTCAAGGGGGAAATTAATGACTTTATCAAGTCTAAATTATATTACCTCGCTCCTTCCTCCCTCATTCAAGCCTTTGCTTAGACTAAGAGCATCCAAGACGTGGCAGAGGCTAGCAAGGACCTAGCGTATATGGTCTATAAAAATTCCCACGGCAAGGGTAAAGACAAAGACAAAGCTATGAAAACAATAGTAGCAACGGTTGCCGAGGGGGCCAAGAAGAAAAATAACAAAAAAAAAGTATTTTTAGAGCCTGTTGAGCCCACAACCAGCTCAAATAATGCTGATCAAGAAATTTCATCCACCCTTGAAGCACCTCCACAACCGAAGCCTAATTTTGAGCATAAAGACCATTCAAAATATGCAGCTCTACCTATAAAGCCTTTTGAACTTCTGAAGAAATTGCTGGGAACTGGCCACATCCAACACAAGGTGGTGTCTAAGGAGGCTATGAAATGCCACAAACACCATTGCGATCTACTCAAGAACCCCTCCTTGGTCCTACCTAATGGACCGCTAGTTCCCAAGTACTTCAGGCTGGATTGTTTTTGTGATGACCACCAACTGTGTGGTCATGACACAAATTACTACTGAGCATTGAAAGATAACATTCAACACATGATCGATCAAGGTAAAATGATCTTAGATAGCAATAGTCTAGTCCATCCCAAAAACCATTCCATGCATGTGTACCAAGACCCATTAAATGCCAAAAATGTAGGGTACACTATCAATGCGGTGGGTACGGAAGGCAATGATCAGGCATAGCCAAAGTAGCCCTTTGTCTTATGTGTACATCCTCACTCATCTTAGATGACATGCCCATCAACATCAATGGGTGTGGCCTGCTATGGCCTAAAACTGGCAATTCTGTTTATTCTTTTATGCATACAATAGCCTAGCTCGAAATAGCCTTAAACTAGTTACAGCCCGCTACGGCCTAAAACTAGTAATTCTATTTATTCTTTTATGCATATGTAGCCTAGCCCAAAATGGCCTTAAACTAGTTACGGCCCATTACGGCCTAAAACTGGCAATTCTGTTTATTCTTTTACACGTATGATAGCGTGGCCTGAAATGGCCTTAAACTAGTTACAGCCCACTACGGCCTAAAACTGGCAATTCTGTTTATTCTTTTATACGTACGATAGCCTGGCCTGAAATGGCCTTAAACTATTTATGGCCCACCATGGCCTAAAACTGGCAATTTTGTTTTTTTTTTGTTTATGCTTACGGTGATCTAGCTCGAAATGGCCTTAAACTAGTTGTGGCCCGCTACGGCCTAAAACTGGCAAATGTAATTTACCCCTTTCACAATTATGATGATCTAGCCTAAAATGGCCTCAAACTAGTGATGGCCCGCTACGGCCTAAAACTGGTAATTTTCTTTATCCTTTTACAGTTACGAATGGCTCAACCCGAAATGGCCTTAAACTATTGACGGCTCACAATGGCCTAAAAAGTATAATCCTTCTAACGATATGCTTCATTTCTTGAAAACTAAAATCTTTATATCACACAGATTATATCATTTAGATCGACAAACATTGTCCTTTTTACGCCACTCCATTGTAATAAAAGGTTGGCTAGTATAACCACCTCACATGTTGTTGTTACCACCTCCACCTATGTCATCCAACTCCACCTCTGCCTCATGAAAATCATCCTCGTAGGGACCTTCTTCATGGGGTGTGTCTTCTTGGGGTAGGTCCTCTCTGCGGGGCTCTTCCTCACTAGATTTCTTGCCATGAGTTTGATCATCTTCATTATGCTCCTCCTCATGAAGAGCCTCTTTGCAGGGACCATCATCTCCATTACGCTCATCCTCATGAGGATCCTCCTCGTGTTGATCCTACGATTTGACATGATGTGCATGTTAGCATTGCCATCAAGACTATGCAAAACAAGAATGCAAAAGTTCTATAACTTACTTGTGATGGTCTCACATCAGCCACAAAAGGAATCTGTTCCAAACCAACCCACAAGCATTGCATGATCTTGTCCTCAGTAAGCTCAGACCAAACACCATCTCCTAGATTAGTTCGAGCCTTAACCTTCCCCTTCTCCATATAAGTCCATTAGGGTAGTTTAGGGAAGAAGGAAGGGATAGTGGTCTCCCCACCAGGGAGGGTTATTTCTCTCTCTGGGGAGGCGCTTACTGTTACTTTCTCCTACAACTTTTTGTACACTCTAGAAGCACCGATGACATTAAGAAATAGCCGAAGGGACCATGCTTCAATAGCAGAATCCCTATAATGTTGGTGGTAGGCAGCACATTCTTACTTATACATGTGCTTATGGTCTTTCTGTGTCTACCCCCATTCTTGGACCATTGCACTGAAATCCTTCCAGTCTTGGTTCTTCTAGGCTAGAAGATTCATTTGTATCTATTGCTCAATGAGCTCATCACTAGCTTGGATGTTATTTCTAAAAACCATCCAATAATGGATGTAGTCGATTACAGTCATCTGCCAATTCTCATCATTGGCCTCTCGAGCTAGCAAAAATTCATTTTGAGACTCCAGGTCCTCAACCCTACTGGTTAGGAGCATCTTCTCCATTTCTACTTTCTGCAGCCTTTTCCAAAGATCTTCATTGATGTTCTAACACTCCCATAAAGAGCAGGTCGAGCATAATTCACATTTATGCATTTAATCATAAAGGCTGCATAGCACTTTGGTCAACTTCGATGAGGGTTCAAGGGAGGTGTCTAGGTCGATGAGCTCTTTGGGATCCTATCTGAGGCAAGATCCTGTAACATAAAAATAATAGTTAGATGCAACAAAGATGATACAATGTCATAATACCAACAATCACTCATGTACCAATCTCAGGATCGATTCGCTCTAGACGGCCGATCATATTATTCGTTATGCCTTTCATAAAGGTAAATTTATCAGGAGTCTCATCCTAATGCTAAGTTGATGTTATTGACAAAAGCACAACACCAGCGTCAAAAGTGCCTATTACACGAACAAAAATGAGTTAGACATAGTATGGTAGACATAAAGAATAATTAAGGCATTACAATAATGCAAAACTCAATGCAAAAAAAACCCTCAAGTTAGTAACATGAGGTTTTCCCTCTGAGGAAAGTCAAACTCACCATTGCCAAGCTACTTCTCTCTTCTTGGTTCGTCCAAACCAACCCCAGCGTCCTCTACTTCCATCTCTTCTTTAGTCACAGGAAACTCTGTGCCACAAATGTTACTAAAAGGGGCCTCCTTTTCCAAAATTGGGGTCCCTTCTTCACACCGTATGACTATTGCCCCTGTTTCAGGGGTCAACTCCTCTACATTTTTCCCTTTGTCTACTAAAAATAGTTAATCAAAACACTTACAAATGCTATGCGATGCCACATCTATATGTAGCATAATAAATATATAAACTAATTATGCATCTCTCTACTTACCAGTTGGGGGATCGTTTCAGTGAAATTTAATTTGCAGCCTCTTTCCCTCAGAGTTAGTCAAACCAGGAGACTCCATGGCTAGATGATGTTTCTTCCACTGGACTGAAGAACTCACTATTTCTTCCACCAAGTGCTTCCCTCTTGATACACTACCAGTGTAAGAAGGGATCACCCCATCTACATTGTCCTAGCCTCACTTATGAGGCACCGCCAAATCCTTAGTCGTAAGTGAAAGCGAATCCCCGATGCCTTCAAGGGGGTTTTTCGATCGGGTGGTACTAAAAACCTAGGAAATCCATGGGTTGAAAATCTGGTTACGATCTTGCTACACCTAGATTCCATCCCTTTGAACCACCAAGAATTTATTAAAATGCCGAAAGAAAGCTATAAAAAATGTGAAATGCACATTGAAGCAGGACTCAAGCTTCTTGCGAAGCTTGCCCATTTTAGCCTACAGGCCTTCAGTGAAGTAGTTGGCCCAATTATATCTTGTTCCCTCCTCCATAACCTCTTGCATGATCCAAGCCTACTCTATGGTGAGGATTCTTCTCTGGGAAAGAAACTTGGGGAAGGCATGGGCCCAGAAGAGGGGATAAATGGTATGAGCCACCTCCAGCTCAATTTTATCAACAAGGATTCCTTTCACTTCCTTTTTGACCCCTAGCCACTCCTCTATCTCCTTTTGATGCTTAGAACTCCTCTTTGACTTTTCTTCTATTGGAAGGCCATCGGAGGGAATGCCAAAGAAGTCGACGAACAGTTGAGCATCAATATCAAAGCTTACATGCACGTTACACGCACGTATGTAAAGATGCTCAGCTTCCTCATTGAAGCAGTTAACTACGGTTAACATTTCACCCATGGTGACGTCAAGGGTTACAGCCAAAAATAGCTCCATCAATCTAGCTTCTTGGAGGTTATTGATTAGGATAGCTGGGACCGCACTATAGCTGAGCCAATGTTGCATTTCTTTTATATCGTCATAATGAAACAAAAGACTACTCGCTTCACTACTGGAGGCCATAACTGTGATCTCCCGTGATTCCCTAACTATAAACATCAAACAATGGTTTAGACAATATAGCAAAAATAAGACGATTTTATACATTGTTTCCATCCTGTAAGATTGTACACTGAACCACCATAGCATAATTTACCATGTCTGAAAGGTGAAGGAAATGGTGGAATTCTCTCTTGCATACCCGTGACGGTGAGAGGAGGATCCAAAGTCCACTCCTTATCTAGCCACCCAAGTCTTTTACAATTGACAAAGAATTCAACATAGCAAGTAGGGTAATGTGGGATTTCAAATTCTAGTTGTCCCATAACACCAGCACAAACATTGCTAATAGAAGTGAACTCCTTTATGGTTGTTTTAGCCACAGACAACGTATCTGTATCACCCTAGAGACCATCCTTATAGATAAAGAATCTACACCATAGAATGTAGACAATTCTTTATACTTGACACAAATTCAAACAATGGTTAGCATATTATAATGCCAAGGAAACACTTACCCACCTACATAATACACAATGCCAGGTGGATTCTGGAAGTAGGTTGTAATATGATAGGCCACAAATAGAGTGTTGTAGGCATGATAATAATTAAACCTGGGCATCTCCTAGATCCAAGATAAACACCTCAAACCCTTGGCACTCTATTCATGATCTAGTACCCACATGGTTTCGATTGAGCTGTCCACTAGAAACGCCAAGATGCTCTACGTTGATCCAACCAGTAGCATCTCCAGAATGGCGGCAGCTATCTTGGTCGGTAGATGCGACCAAATAATGATGCTGAAATTACGTAATAAAAAATGCAAAAATTCCTGTGTGCCTCTTCAGAACCAAACTATCTCCTCCTTTACATGAGCATGAGGAGGAGGAACATTTACCATAGGGACATGCAAACAGCATAGAACACCCACAATGTCCAAGACGATCAGGACGGGATTTAGCGTAATCCTTTACAATGAAACACACTTCCATTAGAAATAGAAATGTAGACATACTAACGACATAAGAGAAAAACACCAAAAAAAAGAGAGGCACATAAAAATTCATTACACAACACTAGATTTTTCATTACCTTGATTCCTAGAAAATTGTAGGTTATGCTAGAAATGCATTATGAAAATCACCCAAACCCTTGCGACGATGCAAGGTCTGTCCCTAAAAACGATGATAAAAGTAACACTGCATATTACCCCAGTGTCACATGCAACCATTATGGGCAAGATGACAGAATCCTATTTATACTACATAAGGGTATAGTACCTAGACTCCTCCAGTTATGCATTGCATTCGCACAATATTGCCCAAGATCACCTTAACCCTTGCAACTACATAAGGTTTGTATCTAACAACAACGATAGTAGTAATATTACAAACTACAATAGCTTAGCCCACACAACCAGGTATTAATGCCCGACTGAAACACCACAAAATTCTAAGCTTAGTACTTCTCCAACAAGAATTGAGCTAAATCATGATGCTCCTCAGCATGACTGAAGCTTGAGGGCCCCACAGATAGCTTCAAGCAGAGTCGAACTCAACAAGAAATGGTTCCCTATGTCTAGTAGAAGACCACGGCAACATCTGGCATCAAAAATGGCAAATTTGGAGCTTAAAATACTTGGTTTTCACCGAGTAGGCAGTACGTAGCGTGCACGCCCAATGTGCATGCCTAGCATGTATACCCAGCGTGCACACCTCACATGTACGCTCAATGTGTACTACTGACATGTACGCCCATCATGTAACTCCAAATACTGCATCGAAAAGGTACTTTAGAGAAAGATTTCGTACAAGGCATCAACTCATAGGGAAAGAGAAATTGTTAGGCGTCAACATGGGCTCCAGAAAATCAAATTTTGGCCTCAAAATCATGCACTTTGGAGTTCATATGCTAAGCATGTACATCCTGCATACCTAGTGTGTATAGCGAATACGCCTAGTGTGTACAGCGAATACGCCCAGTGTGTACAACGTATATGTCCAGTGTATACAGCGTATACTCCCAGTGTGTACGGCGTGTACGCCCAGTGTGTAGCACAACGTATACCAATCAAAGCTCTCCCAGAACCATGTCAGACCAAGTCCAAACGAGCTAGACATCCACAGGCAGCATTCTCGTGCGATCTGAATTCAAATTTGAGGGCCGAATTTGATGCTTCCTGTTACAGCAGTAGTTTGTAAAAATGACTTCTTTTGTTTTAGTTAAGTCTGTACGCTGAGTTCACATGCCCAGTGTGTACACGCTGGTGTACAGTAGTATACACTGGCATATAGCAGTATACGCTGGCGTGCAGCAATACATGCTGGCTACAACATGTTGTACATATGTAAAATTTCATTCTTTCGCACTCGGTCAACATGCCACATGTCACCCAACCTGAGAGTCCAGCATCCCATAGCCAATCATCCCATCTCAGATCCGAGTTTAACGTCTAAACCTGTATAAAAACCCCAATTTTTGACCAGATCGAGGATGAAAAAATTGAAAGATCGAAGTAACAAAAAATCTGGGGTAATCCACACAAATAGAACATCTAGAGACATTAATCCTACATACTGGACTTCTGTCCTGCACGCTGAGCATACAGCCTTTACGTTGTGCTTGCAGTCAAATCCAGTGAACAATTATCCCCCTACATCCACTGGAGTCTTTTGTCCTCCTTGTGTCAAATTCACAACTACGTTAGACTGGTGCATTGTAACTTTCTATTTTGCAATAATATTACCACCTTTCTTTTGCTAATATTTGTTATAGTTTTTCATTCATTATTGTATGCTTATTGTTTACATTCCTGTACATTTATGCTTCGTTTTACATTAGTTACACCATTTACATATAACCTAGCGTACAGTATATTGGTGTACGTTCAGGGAAAGCCTTGTTTGATCTGTGTGTGGACCACCAAGGTACTCTGCCTTTGTTAATTCCAACCTGCCCTCAAGCAAAGGTAGGGTCTTCTGTGCTTGTCCAGGGATCTCCTGGTTTTTGTTTCATTCTAGCTGGAGACTGATGATTTCAGATAGTATAGAAAATGACGCTAGAAGGAGGGCCATGAAATTGTTTAAGCTTATTTTGATCTCATATATGCACCCTCGCACTTGAGATCTGTACCCTGGTTTTCCTAGATTCACATTGTACCAGCACTAAACCTGGTTCTGAACTTCCCAGATCTGTACCCTATTTTGCAAAATTTCCAACGTCTAGACGTTGCTCAGTCTACGCTGTACACTGTAGACCCTATCTACATGCTGCTTAGCCCACTCACACACTATACATTGTAGACCCTATCTACACGCTGCTTAGCCCACTCGCATGTTGTACATTGTAGACCCTATCTACATGCTGCTTAGCTCACTTGCACACTGTACGTTGTAGACCTTGTCTACACGCTGCTCAACTCACTTGCATGCTATATGCTGTAGACCCTGTCTACATGCTACGCAGCTCACTTGCATGCTATATTTTGTAGACCCTGTCTACACACTACCCAGCTCACTTGCACGTTGTACGTTGTAGAACCTATCTACATGCTACCCAACCCACTTGCACGCTGTACACTGTAGACCGTGTCTACATGCTGCCCAGCCCACTTGCATGTTCTATGCACTAGACCCTATCTACGCATTGCCTAGCCCACTTGCACACTATACGTTGTCTCCATATTCTAGTCTTTAAAGCCTATACGCTGAGATCTAGTTTATACACTATACGCTGCGAACTTAGGTGTACGTTGATAAGTATACTCATTTCACACCCCTTCCACCATGTTATATTTACAACCATTTCATCATAAACACTATGAATCCCAACGCTTCAACCAAGCCCATCATAGATATCGTAGGCCCCATGGCCATTCAACAATCCATAGTACAACCCTCGGTGGGACCTCGCCGGTCTCTCAAACTATAAGGGAGGAACCCGTCATTTAACATTATAACACAGGATCAATATAATTTCATATGCATAAAAATACAAGCCAGCCTAGTAGTGGATCAAATTGAAATGAAGGTTAAGAGACAATATGAACTATTTCATAGGGGAGGACATGAGTTCATCTCTTCCCCACATGACATCATTCCCCTCCCCAAGCACTACTCTGAGCTCATCTCACAGCTCCTCCTGGCAAGGAATCAGCCTCTAGACCAGCCCATGTCAAACTCCCAAATAGAGGAGAAAGATAATTTCGTGGCTCAGTCCGAACATGAGGATTCATATCATACCCTTAGCCCACAAACTTACGCAAACCCGTTGTTTCACCCATTCATGGGGGAGACAACGTCCCTCTAACCATTTAAAATCACTCAAGCACATGTACCTCAACAAGAGGCATCCACTCTCGTCCCCACTCCTCCTATGACCAATGCATAATTCAATACACTTCCCCTCGCTATTCCTCCTGCTACCACAGTACCCCCGTTCTTACAAGTTCAACCCCCTCAAAATAATGTAGGAGTAACCTTCCCACCCTAAGTGATCAGGATGCCATATGTAATACTAGATTCTACATCAACACACTATATACCACGGATCCAAACCCAAGGAGCATCCTTTACAACTGTAACTCAACAAGTTCAGGGTGTTCCTACACAAAGCGTGACTAGGCAATGGCTGCGACTGGTGCTCAACCGCATCAACCCCTTCACTACAACGTACCACCTCATACAATTCCACCCATGAACGTTTCTCAAGTGCAATAGCAACAACAACCCCAGCAAACCTTTCCCTATAATGCACTGCCCTTAGTACCACCCACTACAAATATTCCGCAAGTACAACCTCCAACCAGACAACTTTCTTCCTTCCAGCCCACTGTGCAACAATCTAACTTGTATACTGTACAACATAATCCATCTACTATCTCATTTAGTGCCCAAGACTGGGCTGATGTCAAAAAATTGATGCAAGAGCTAACTGATGAGGTCAAGCACCTCAAAACAGCCACCGATGGAGAGCTTAGGGTAGTGGATTTCTATCACGATGATCCTATCAGCTCTTCGGTTCCACCTCTAACACTACCTAAGGGTGTTTACTTACCCACGTTAACTAAATATAATGGGGAGACAAATCCCAATGCCCACCTTATAACATTTAGATTAGAATGTGTGTTACTTCAGGCATGGCAACATGCCATTCTACGGGTATTCCCCATGTCCCTCACAGGGAGAGCACTTGACTAGTATCAGGCTTTGCTCCAAAACTCAATAGCTTCCCTAGAAGATTTATTGCACCAGTTTGTTACCATATTCAAGTATAACTTGAAGCCTGAAGCAACACTTGATAGCCTCATATAGGTCAAGCAAGCACCACTTGAACCTATTCAAAAATTTATTCAACGGTGGAGTGCTGCCCTCAATGAGCTCCATGAGCCAATCCTGAAGATGTATCTCCTCACCATCCTAAAAGGGGCTGTCAATGATTTTGTCAAGTCCAAATTATATTATCTCAATGCAGGCACTCTTAGTCAAGCATTTTTACAAATCAAGAACATAGAGAAGGCAGCCCAAAACAGCCATGACCCTACCTATTCAGCCTTTAAAAACCAACATAATAAGAAAGACAAAGAAAAGGCAGTGGAAACACAACAAGTGAATGCAGGATAACAAGGCAAACTACCTACTGCCCCTACTAATTATGCTAGACCCACTCCTATGACTACACCCGAATCGTCCACATCACAAAATCCTACATCGAGTCGTGCAAGAAACTTTGAGAGAAGGAACCTCTCTCAATACACACTTTTTCCCATGAAATCCTCACAATTATTCGACCATATCTTGAAGGTCGGACTAATGAAACATAAAAAATTTTCCCTCATAGCAATCCAAAGACATGATCGATTCTGTCAATTGGTTCAGAACCCAAGCCTGGCAACGCCAGATGAGCCCCCATTTCCAAAGGGCTTTAGAATGGACCATTTTTGTGATTATCATCAATGTAATGGGCATGGAACTGCCTATTGTTTCACCCTAAAACAAGATATTCAACGAATGAACAATGGAGGTCAAATCACTTTTGATGAAGCCAACCCGATCCAACCACAAAACAAGGTCATGGGCGTATATAAAGATCCTCTAAATACTAAGGAAGCACCATATGTAATTAACACCATCTACTTGGATAGCGAACTGGAAACACCTAGGATTAACACCATCTATTCAAATCATGAGCAGCAAGTACCTAAGAGACCATTTGTAGTGCATATTCTGCCCACTGCACAAACACCCGCACCTCAACCATCATACTCCCCGTGTACGCTGCTTACCCCTCAAAGACCCTATGTCATCTAGATACCTCCCGCAGTGGCAGCTCCTACCATACCACCAAAACCATACATAGTGCATGTACCCCCCACCGCTACTACCATAGACACACAACCTCTTACTTGGCCCAGTTCCTATGTAGTCCAAGTGTCACCTACGGTCGCAACTACGGAGGTGCAACCCCCAGCTAGAACAACTCCATATCTTGTTAGGGTACCTAAACGTCCTAATGACCACCAATCTTCCACTCCATGAACACAAAATAGATCGACCCCCTATGTCATTAGGGTGCCTAGGCAGCCTAACACTCAACTGCATTCAACCATCCAACTGCCACCCCATCCTACTCCATACATCATATGGGTTTCAAACAACCGGAAGTCTAGAAACCAACTGTTCCCCCGTGCCACACACGAGAACGCCTAGCAGAAAAGCTAACATGGGAACGCTTGGAGAAAGAACGTCAACGACTTTCCTTAGGATCCCCCAAGCCTACCCCATTAAGTGTAGTGCCCATGACATCACCTAACAATAAACCAAACACAAGCTATGAGGGAGAATCATCTAGAAAGCATGATACATCTAGATCAACGGTTACAGGTAAAAATGACAAACCAACTACGCATGAGATAAAACTATTGGGCCCGATGGACCAAATGACTATCGACAAACATACACCCAATAGTAAAGATATAGCAATAGCTCTAACATAGGTCACACAGGCACTTAAGCAAAAAAACACTTCATTAAGCCTATACGACATGGTGTTAACTTCTCAAACTCACTGTGAAGCCCTAGTACGCATGTTGACATCCATCCCAGTAAGCGAAGACTTACCTCCAAATGAACCTTCAATTCATGTGGTAATGTATTCGCCTCAAGGATCGACTTCTAAATCTCTAGGTTTTCACAATGACAACATCAAAATGGATGAGAAAATAGGAGAAGTGAAAACCACACCTATGTTCATAACAATGCAAGTAAATCAATTCAAAATACATAGAGTGCATGTAGATGATGGAGCCACTACAAACGTAGTATCCTATCCCATCATCGAACAATTAGGGCTTACAGAACTAATTAGAAGAACCGCCACCACATGCTTAAGGTCGTTTAGCGGATCGCACGTAGTAGTAAAAGGCACTGTAACTTTGGATTTTATAGTAGGGGATCAATTCCCCAAATCTACTAACTTTGTGGTCATCGACAAAATGACAGGGTTCAATTTAATATTGGGAAGGCCCTGGTTAGCCCAACTGAAAGCAGTCTCTACCCCCATACACCAAGAGATTCACCTACCTTATGAAGGTGGTGAAATCATTATACATGGGGAGGCTACTACACCTACCATCTCATCACACACGGACATAAACCAAGGCTCAGAGGTTAAGTTTGAAGAGCCTAAACAGGATGACCCAAAGAAAAAACAAAGTTGCATGCAATCAGAGGACGATGATCCAGTAGACACAAAAGAAACTTCATATAGCATAGAAATACCCGGACCTAAAAGTGTACATATACCGCCTAACCTAGAAACCACAACAAATGTAGCAACTACCATACATGCAGAAACACCAGAAAACACCAAGACGGGAACTGTTCCATCAAACATCCCTTGGGCTGAATTACCGTTCAACATGATCAGTGAAGGAGACGCTGAATATAGAATCATACCCATTAATGCTACTCCTAATGTTAAGATGAGAAAAATCAAAAAATTACTAAACCAATAAACGACATCAAAAGTTTGAAACGATGTTAAACTACATTTATCATCTGAAACGATGCTAAACTATCACATGTCTGCAATGACATAAAACTAGCCACGGCCAGAAATGGATGGTTTCCAAGAAACCCACCAGTATCACTTGAAACTTCTCTTGTTTACACATGATCCAAAATGGCCTTAAACTAGTGCATGGGGCCTAAAATGGCTTTAAACTAGTTCATGGGGCCCGAAATTGCCTTAAACTAGTGCATTTGCTTACACTTTTTTTCTCGCAAATTCAAGTTCATTGTTCAAATTTATGCTTACATTATCATGTTATTAGTTACAGTTTTCTTTAAATTTCCCTTTTCACAATTATCCTTCGATTATAATTACATTCTTGCTTGCATTTCTACTTCATGCATTTCACTTAAACAACAACAAAAAATAAAACATTTTACATTGCCGCATCATGTTTACATTTAAACAACAAGAGCCAAAAGAGCAAAAATATTTCCACTTTAAATCTACGTTTTTCAGTGTTCAAACAAACTCAAAATTCAAAAAAAATGATATATATAGTCATATACAATTTGACAATTACAACATTTAAGTGATTCCATTCATCAATTCATGTACAACCCAAGGAAAAACATTTAGTTTATGACTCATGTAAAAATATGAGCCATCATAATGTCAAAATGAAAACTAAACATCAGGGTCGAGAGGGTTGTCCCCTTCAAACTCTCTGGCACCATGGGTCCCCGCTCTGCTGGGGCCACCTTCTTGAACATCGTCATCACCCTGACCCTGTGAAAAGACAAAAGAAAACAATCAATACAAAAAGAAAAGAGAAAAATCCCAAATGTTATTCAACGAGCAAAATTCACAAGAATAAACTACTTACTGTAGGAGACCCACCTAAACCGAATTCCAATCGACGAAGAATTTCCTCCTCAAAGACACTAGCCCAGTCAATCCCATCGAGGCCCAGATTGACATTCACTAAGGACTTCCCTTTGTCAACTATCGACCATGTGGGATGTTTCAAGGGAAATTCACCCACAGAGACCTCCCTAGAGGCAATCATAATTACCCTTTTGGGCTATTCCATCTCAACAATGGTATGCTTGGCAAATGTATCAAATGCAGAGCGTAGGCCTAAACCTTTAATGAACATCTTCAGCTGATGCTTCTCTATAGATACTTCTTTTAATGACTTCTTGTAATGATGCTTATGATTCTTCTCATCTTGACCCCACTTCCACACCTTAGAAGCGAAAGCCTTCCAATCCTGACACTTGAGGTTCAGTAAATCTATCTGGGCCTTATGCTCTGCTAGCTCCTGAGTCAGTGATACATGTATATTCAGCAAGTTCCAATATTTGGTATAAGTGATCTCAAAAGTTCACCAAGAACGATCACCTGTTAATCTGGCCGAAGCGAACTCATAACGAGAGTTAAGATCATCATGTTCGGCTGATAACTTGAAAACCTCTCTTTCCCTTGCCTGTATCTACAACCATAGCTGTTCAATGAAGCGCCTACAGGTCCATAGAGATTTGGCGTTATGCACAAGATATTCTGCCACCTCATCATAGACTTGTCTCGATACTTGTTCAACTTTTGGCAGTAGTGCAGCCAAGCTATTAATACAAATAGCCTCAGACAGATCCCACTTTAGTTTAGCCCCTACCCACACGAAAAGAACAGGCATTAGACCTTAGATGGTAAAAAAGAATGTGAAAATCAAAGAAAGCAAAATTCTTGAGACATATGTACCTATGTCAGGGTGAGCTTGCTGAATGCATTCGACCACCTCATTGACGATACTAGTGAAAAAATCCATTTTTCTTGGCATTTTGGTCTAAGTAAATGGTTCATCAGTGCAAGATGGACTAGCTTCAGTGGTCATTTTAGGGGGAGCCTCTATCATAGGCACTTCTAACCACATTGTAGGAATCGTCCTAGTTTCAATATCTTCATCTAAAAAAAAACGAAAAATTAAAACACGAAGTAATGGAAATAACGAATTCACAAGGCAACACAATAAAACAAAAATAAATACTAGATTCTCTATTTCCTTCCCAGTTTGGAGGATCACCAAGGTCCAATCTTTCCCTGAGGAAGCCATCAAACATTTCATCAACACCATCCTAGTCATCGACCAATTCTGTCTCTGTGGTGTCTTGCGCCAGTTCTTTGATCACTTCCACCTGATCTTTGCTAACCTATTCCTCCTTAATTAAATCCGTTGGGACTTCCTCCTTCTTGATAATCATTTCTAGCTCCCGTCTTCTCACTTCCAGAGTTAGCTCTGAAGACATTCATAAATCCAACATTAGTTTCATGTAAATGGTCAAAAAAGAAAAAAATGAATAAGACAAAAATAATGATGATCGTAATAAAACAAGTGCATCAAGCTTACTTACCTCGTGCAAGAATTGTAAATCGTATACGCTTCACCCTTGGCTCTTCTATAGTTGGGACCACCTCTCTAGGGTGTTTGTGCTTCTAAGCCTTCGATTTGGCTTTCCCGATGGTCTCCTTGATCACCCAATCAGCCCTCCTAGCAGTGTAGGGCACATTGTCTGGTTCCAACCCCATGCTATCATGTGTATGGATTGAACCACTAGATGACCCCTCTATTGTGACGGAAACTGATTCATTGATCCCCTCGGGTGCATCTTGAGACTCAGCTACCTCGAATAAATGGCTAATCCATGGAAGAGATAATTGAGTATGATCCCGCAAAACATATTTGTTATCTGCATGAACCACCAATAATTGGGCTAGGCGATGTAGATAACTGGTGAAGAATATGAAAGTAAAATGGAATTGTGCCTCAACATTTGAACACAACCGCACTATCTTCCCATGGAAACCCAACAACAAAAATTCAGCCCAATTATAATGCATCCCGATCTCTAAAATGGTCCGCATGATGTGCATGGATTCCACCCCAAGACTCTTCACTTGAGACAGGGATTTAGGAAATACCTGTGCCCTAAATAGGGGATACAGTTCATTTACTTCCACCACCTTTGATGTTCCCTGCATAGGGAACCCCTTAGAGCCCTTGAGAACACCCAATCAATGTTCCAGCTCACGCACCACATGGAGCTCTTTCTGCACCCTATCCAACACCACATTCACACCATCTATCGGGACACCAAAGAGGTTTGAAAGAAACCTGACTGATAGATGAAAAACTATTTTGACACCCTTGGTACGGGTGTTGTAGTAAGTGATAGAGTTGTCAAACGAATCAACAATTCCAATCATTTCAGTTATAGAGACATCACGGCTTGGGGTTGTGAATAGCTCCATGAGGCTAGCATCATTCAAACAATGGACGATAGGTGGTGGGACACTGGTACGTAACCATTGCTACACCTTGCTGACTTCCCAAAATTTCATGGACAGGGTGCTCTCAGTCCGCCCTGTCATAATAGGGTCTCCACCAGGGGGGACGTTAATTGTAAGTACAATGCAAAATCATAGTACCAGTATAACCAACATTGTAGCCAAACAAACAAACTAAGGTGTCAAAGAAATATCATCACTTACCTTCAGTTGTGGGATTCACATTGCTAGGACCCAAATCATGTAGCCACCCCCGAGCCACGCATTGCACAAACATCCTGGAATACCGTTTATGAAAATGAACGATGTCATCCTTAGTCTAAGCTAATACAGCTCCATGGAGAGTGGGCCCCGCCATGAAGGTCTCTAAAGCAGTGTGAGCTAGTGCAAGTCCATCATCACCTACGCATATTCCATCTTTGTCAACTTGGGGCCTACAAAAGAATGATCGTTAGAACAGGAGCAAACACTAAACAATAGAATAGAAATGACAAATTAAACAACCTTACCTCTCCACCCTATACACTGTGCCCGGAGGGTTCTGAAATAATGTATGCGCACGAGCGGCCAAAAATAAGGTGCTATTGAGATAGTAAGGGCCACATGGCAATAAGTCCCATACACGGGATAACGAACAGGTAGATCTGGGCCCTCTAAAGGGACCATCCTCAATCGCAAGCGGTCCCTCATCAATGTCCATCATGAAGGCCATAACGTCGCTTGAAGATCCTAGCAACATTGTCTCAAGCATGCTCTATGCTAATTGTTCACTTAGATGGGACGATATTACTTCTCCGAATTCGTCTAAAATGATGGCATGGAACTCACAGGCCCCTTCCCTAAACCATACCCCATTGTTATCGATAGTCATATTAGGGGTAGGTTCATTGGAATCAATGGGCCCAATCCATGCCAGAACCCCAACCAGCTCAACCACTAAGAGGAAAGGCTTAGGATCCCTACAAATACCCAGAATGCCATGGTAAATCAGTTATACATGAAAATCAAATAATGAAACAAAGTTCCACATTGGGGGCCAATACTTTGAAAAAGTTGCAAATTGTTTATGCTCAGCGTGCAGACCCTGCATGCTGGGAAACTATTTACGCTTAGTGTGTAGACCCTTCATGCTCGGAAACTATTTATGCTCAATGTGCAGACCCTGCATGCTGGAAAATTGTTCACGCTCAACATCATCCCCATACGCTGAAACATACAACTAGAGACCTCGTGCAAATCCCGTAAGCCCAGATAGCAAATACAAAAGAAAGCAATTAACTAAGGTGAGATTAGAGCCTACCTGCATGCTGATCCAGGCCACAATGGAATCCTAGGCCTAGGCAAACACTAAAGCATGGCCTCACTTTCCTCCACGAAGGTCAAGCTGGGCTCCTTCCTCCCCTAGCCTTCTACTTCCTTTCCCTTACCCATCGCTTCACACTGAGCTAAACCTTGCATGCTAGGGTTTGGTCCTATATGCCAAGCTAAACCTTGCATGCTGGGGTTTGGTCCTATACACCAAGCTGAACCCTGCATGTTGGGGTTTGGTCCTATATGTCGTTCTAATCCTTGCACACTCAGGTTTTATCTCATACACTACGCTGAAATCCTACATGCCGAAGATAACTGTTCCTTCACGTTGACGCCGTAAATCCATGTTCACGCTGAAACTGTTGCCTGAAAAGTACATTCATATTGTGACTTGGGTTTATGCTCACGTTGCGATTTGGCTTAGGTTCATGTTGCCTTTGTTGACTGACAGGTTCATGCTCACACCTTGCATTATATATACCGCCACGTTGAGCCCGTCGCCTCTGCCGCCACCTTGAATATTTTATTCAACTTAATCCAAATTAATCAAAGTAGAAAGTATGAGCAAATGAAAAACAAAAATAATGAGATAATGAACACTACCACACACCATATTCCCTTGCAAAGCAATTCAAGTTGCCCACACTGAACATTTTGACGCAAACTCCTCAGTACAGATCATACATCAACTGGACATCATCAACGAACATTTTAAGGCGTGAACGTGGATTTACACCAACGAATGGTGTGATCAATGGTAGTTTAAGGCCTTACACCATTGATCATCGATGGACCATATGGAAAGATCACAAGAGAAATCAACATAAATTCTATCAACTTAGGTTCATCAATAGACGATACATTCATAGCCTCAACACAACAAACATTAGACAACTATGAAGGTATGACAAAATCCATGGGCATAGAAGCTGATAGCATCACTGAAGACCCTTTAACTGAAACCCCCATAGCTATGCTTGATGGTGAAGTTAAGGTATTAAAATTGAGCACACTATTGCAACCTCAACTGGCCAAAGACATAGAATACGTGCTTTGAGACAACATAAAAGCATTCGTTTGGTCTTACATTGACATGCTTGGGTTAGATCCTCGAATCGTACAACACAATATTATACTTAATCCAAAATTAAGGCCAGTAAAATAGAAAGCACAAAAGGTTAAGCCTGAGGTAGCATTGATAATTCGCAGTGAGATCACCAAACTTTATCAAGCTAGGTTCATACAGGCTATTGACTATGCTGACTGGGTATCCAACATGGTCATTGTCCCAAAGAAGAACGGAAGCATTCGCCTCTGCATTGACTTCCGGGACCTCAACGTTGCGATCATAAAAGATGATTTCCCCTTTCCTAGCATTCATTAACTAGTTGATTTGACTGCTAGACATGCCTTGTTATCTTTCATGGATGGCTTTTTAGGATATAACCAGATACATATTAACCCAGAACATCAGCTTAGGACTACCTTTATGACACCATGGGGTACTTTTTGTTACACGATGATGCCATTCGTTCGTAAGAATGTTGAGGCCACATATCAAAGGGAAATGAAATTTATTTTTAGCAATTACATACTTCATTCACTCAATAATTATGTGGATGACGTTGCAATTAAATCAAAAACACCAGAGCAACACGTCCAAGACTTAGATTTGGTCCTAAAACGTTGCTTAAATTATGAACTTAGGCTCAACCCAAAGAAATGTATCTTCAGGGTAAAAATGGACAAGATGCTAGGTTTTGTAGTGTCAAAAATAGGAATACGAGTAGATCCAGATAAGGTTAAAGCTATCATCAACTTGAAACCACCAAGCAACCTTATCGAAATTTGGGGTCTACAAGGTAGATTACAGTTCATCAGACGTTTCATAGAAAAACTGATGGACAAGTTGAAACCTATGAACCATTTGCTACGAAAGAATGTCCAATTTGAATGGACTCCACATTGCTAGGAAGCCTTCAACTACATTAAAATAGCATTGGCTCAGCTACCAATAGTGTGCCCTCCACAGAACAATAAACCCTTCTATATCTACCTCACCATGTCAGATTCATCGATCGCATCTATGCTTTGTCAAAAATGAGAAGATGGAACTGAAGTCCCTGTGTACTATTTAAGCCATGCATTAGTGGCCCACAAAAAGAAGTACAATGAGGTGGAGAGGTCATGTTTAGCACTTGTCTTTTCCTTAAAGAAATGGTGACATTACCTCTTCTGTAACCAAGCTAATATAATCTGCAAGGATAATGTGCTCAAAGCCGTCATGGGTAACATTTATAAGTCAAGAAGAATAGCGCGTTGGAAAGCCATGATAGCTGAATTTGACCTACATTACATATCGCAGGCATCAGTCAAGGGCCAAGCCATAGAAAACTAACTGACTACATCACCAACACATGATCAGGCAACAATAGAGCCAGAGTTTCCATACGAAAACATGAACATGATAGACATAGTTCCCTATGATTACAAAGCCATTTTGAACTTTGATGGAGCATCCACCTCTCGAGGTAAGAGTGTTCCCGCCATCATCACCTATCCCTCTGGGGAGATTCGACCCTTTGCTTACCGCTTCAACTTTCACTATACCAACAACATAGCAGAGTATGAGGGTCTCCTTAGAGGCCTTATGGTAGCATTAGCTTCCAACATCACACGACTTGTAGTTAGAGGAGACTCACAACTAGTTTTAAACCAAGTCACAGATGTTTATACATGCAAAGCGTAGCATTTACAACCATGTTGTGATTTGGCTAAGCACTTACTGAAGCGATTCAAAAGTATATATGTGCAACATGTTTCCAGAAACGATAACACCATTGCAGATGCACTTGCCATGTTAGCTCTAAACATATCACCAAGCATGTTCCACATGTTGCCTAGCTCCATAATCAGTTGTGCTAAACCCATAACTGATACTCCCAATGAATTATCGATTGCATCTGTTAGTACAACACACACGGTAGAATGGTATGATGACATAAAAGAGTATCTTCTACATGGTGAAACATCACAACACCTAACGAATGCACAAAAGGACATAGTACGAAAATGTTCTCAACAATATGCATTGGTAGGAGACACGTTGTGTCATCAATCCTACGAAGGCATACTGTTAACATGTGTTAGTAGCACTGATGGCCAAACCATCGTCGAGCAAGTACATGATGGACTGTGTGGAGGACATATAGCGCCTAAAGCAATGGCGACAAAAATAAGACATCTAGGCTATTATTGGCCACACATGGAGTATGACTATTTCGGCAAGGTCAAAACATGTAGTATCTGTCAAAAACATAGCAATCTGATACATGTTCCACCAAATGAGTTGCATACAGCGCAAATCACCTGGCCCTTCCAAAAGTGGGGGTTAGACCTTATCGGGCCAATAACACCCTCATCTTCTGTAGGACATAGCTTCATCATAATCGCGATAGAGTATTTCACGAAGTGGGTAGAAGCTATTCCCCTTAGAAAGACCACATCCAAACACATATGCAACTTCATTCTAGAAAATATTGTGACCCGTTTTGGCATTCCAATGACCATCATCACTGATAATGGGCCACAGTTCAGCAGTGTCAAAACTAGAAATTTTACTGAAATCCTAGGGATCAAACATTCATTTTCATCTCCATACTACCCTCAGAGCAATGGACAAGTTGAAGCTACAAATAAAATCCTCATCACAGTGCTCAAAAAGATGCTTACTCAAAGCAAGAAAAGATGGCACGAACAGCTGGTATATGCACTATGGGCTTATCGCACTACGCACTGAACTTCTACAGGTAAAATGCCATATAGTCTTGCTTATGATTCAGAAGCTGTTTTACCCTTGGAATTGTAGGTACCATCTTTAAGGATCACACTTTCCATACTCCTCGACGAAGGGCAAAATAATAACTTACACATTATTGACTTGGACTCGATAGAAGAGGAACGCACACGTGCACTCGATTAGATTGAGTGGTACCAAAAGAAACAATGACAATGCCATCGACACAATGCTCATAAGCATCCTATCAAGGAAGGTGACCTTGTACTCAAAGCTGTTCAGGAACACACGGATAAATTCTCAACCAACTGGGAAGGGCTCTACTTGGTCACCAAACCGTATGACAGCGAAGCATTCAAACTAGCTAAGATGGAAGGGAATGAGCTTGCACATCTGACCAACCATTTGTACTTGAAACTGTTCTACATTTGAATAAACTTAGGTATATAGCTTGTCCTAGCATCATGATGGTAAACTAATACCACAGCTCGTCCTGGCATCATGAAGGTAAACTGATACCATAGCTCGTCCTAGAATCATGATGGTAAACTGATACCACAGCTCGTCCTGGCATCATGATGGTAAACTGATACCACAACTCGTCCTGGCATCATGATGGTAAACTGATACCACAGCTCATCCTGGCATCATGATGGTAAACTGATACCATAGCTCATCTTGGCATCATGATGGTAAACTGATACCACAGCTCATCCTCGCATCATGATGATAAATTGATACCATGGAACATCCGCAATGACAATAAACTAGCACCTGTCCAGTACGACATTAAACTACCATAGTCCCATTCACTAGAATCTGCTAAGACTATAAACTAGTTTGCCTCTCCACAGTCTACCAAAACTATAAACTAGCAACGTACCGTCTACTACGATGCTAAACTAGCAATTTACAAAAGGTTATGACATAAAACTAATCCACAATAGTGTGCTATGACTATAAACTGGAAACTTCATCTCTAGCCTCTCGATCTGTAGCTGCATTCAAACTTCATCAGAGCTGCTTCCTCGCTTGTCATCAGTTGATCCTAACAACATTGCTACCATTCATATGCAGTGCTAGAACTCCCATCTAGTGCCTTTGTTTCATCAGTTGTTGTTCAAGTCTAAGCTCACTCACTCACTCATGGTTTTCTTATCTTCTTGAAGTTGTGTTTGCAGGATGACACCTAGAGGTGTTCGTATGAGAATGCACTTCGCTATAGCAGCAAGGTACCACATTTTTCCTAACACACATGACAAGGTTAATCAATACATTCACTAGTACATTTTCCGTTACATATCCCAACTATTCCTCAACATACTCTACTCAGTTGCACCCCTAATACACCCAGTGCATCCTGAAACATTAAGCACACTGTTGCAAATTGCAACACTTTTGAGCAGTTGCAACCCATAACATGGCATTTGAGCATGCGCACAAGATCAAAACGAATCTTTACACAAAAAAAACCTTGGCACTTCCCATACAAGCCCCAAGTGGAAAGGCAGTTGTCTTGGAAACAAGTACTCATGTCTCAAATGCTCAAGTAACATCTCATTGCATGGCTTTGGATCTCCGTTAATAATTTCCCTTTAAACACTAAACATAGGCCCTGTTCCTCCAAAGAATGCAATACATCATCACCTGGCTTTGGTTGTGTCGACAAGTCCTCTTAAACACTAAACAAGAGTCTTGTTCTGCCAAAGGACATACACATCATATCTTGGTGCCAAGTCTGCTAGACAATGGCTATTGATAAGGATCAACATGACCCGTACACACATACTAGAGCATCCCCTTCACCTCGCACAATCCCTTGATCAGTTTCCAATCCCCACAGTTTCCATTTCCTTGATCTAGCCACAAACTTCATTTCCCCAATCCTATGTACTACTAAACACGGTGTGATGACATTTGGTCAAGTGTCGAAGGACTATACTACTAAGTTGCTTGTGGTGTTTTGTACTTCTTTGTCGACACTTCTCAGGTCAATTCCTCCAAGTGTCAACAAAGAGGGGCATATGAAACACCACAAAATTCTGAGATTAGTACTTCTCCAACAAGAATCGAGCTAAGTCATGACACTCCCTAGCATGAATGAAGCTTGAGGACCCCATAGATAGCTTCAAGCAGAGTCAAACTCAACAAGAAACGATTCCCTGTGACCCGCAGAAGACCATGGCGACATCTGGCATCAAACAAGACAAATTTGAAGCTCAAAATACTTGGTTTTCACCAAGTAGGTAGTATGCAGCATGCACGTCCAACGTACACGCCCAGCATGCACACCCAACGTACACACCCAGCATGTACACCCAACATGCATGCCTCACATGTATGCTCAACATGTACAACTGATGTGTACACCCAGCATGTAACTCCAAAGACTGTATGGAAAAGGTACTTCAGAGTAAGATTTTGTATAAGGCATCAATTCACAGAGACAAAGAAATTGTTAGGCGTCATTATGGGCTCTAGAGAATTGAATTTTGGCCTCCAAATCATGCACTTTGGAGTTCATACGCTGAGCATGTACATCCTGCACACCTAGTGTGTATAGCGTATATGCCCAGTGTGTATAGCATATATGCCTAGTGTGTACATCATGTACGCCTAGTGTGTAGCACAATGTATACTAATCAAAGCTCTCCAGAACTATGTCAGACCAAGTCCAACCAAGCTGAACATCCACAAGAAACATTCTCGTGAGATCCTAATTCAAATCCGAGGGCCGAATTTGATGCCTCCTGTTGTAGCAGTTGTTTGTAAAAATGACTTCTTTTATTTTAGTCAAGTCTGTACACCAAGTTCACACGCCCAACGTGTACACGTTGGCATACAGTAGTATATGCTGGCGTACAACAATATACGTTGGCGTGCAGTAATACATGCTGGCTACAGCATGCTATACATTTGTAAAATTTCATTCTTTCACACTTGGTCAATGTGCCACATGTCACCCGACCCAAGAGTCCAATATCCTATAGCCAATCATCCCCTCTTAGATCTGAGTCTAACATCTAAACCTGTATAAAAACCTTGATTTTTGACCAGATCAAAATTCAAAAAATTGAAAGATTAAAGAAAAAAAATCTAGGGCAATCCACACAAAGAGAACATCTAGAGACATTAATCCTACATGCTGGACTTCCATCCTGCATGCTGAGCATACAGCCTTTATGCTATGCTTGTAGTTGAATCTAGCGAACAATCATCCCCCTGCATCCACCAGAGTCTTCCATCCACCTTGTAAAATGGAGCGTAAATGTACAGGAATGTAAACAATAAGCATACAATAATGAACAAAAAAATGTAACAAATCTTAGCAAAAGAAATGTGACAATATTATTACAGAATAGAAAGTTACAGATTACGGTCCAAAAAGACCCTAAACTAATGCGTAGCTCATCGTCTTGTAATCCGGTCGCATTAACTACAATCTACACAAAATTCTAAATTAGTTGTCTTGACACACTAGACATACCACGTTACACTTCTCATCATAGTTCACAGAAGTCTTATGCTAACATCTAGGAAATCGGGCTTACCGCTTTCTCACAAACCACGCACAGGTAATGGTCCTCTAAGACCTAAAACTGGCAGCCCCTTTAACACATACCATTAAAACAAGAAAACCTTCTATCATTTCAACAGATCAACAAAAACAATGTAACAACCTCCATTTTTGTAATTTTGTAGGTCAATTTGCAAATGGACGCAGCTTTATTTGCACCATTAGCCTTAACAGGCCCATACGGGAAAACTATTAGATAGCTCAACCACACATTGATAGGAACTAATACTCCCCTTTATGATACAACCATAGTGACATTAGAAATATCCCCAAACTATCCAGAACATTTGGCCAGAACTCTAAACCTAGAGGCTGGTGATGTGACTAAGGATCCCCTCACTAAGGTCCCTATGGTTACGCACAAAGGAGAAAGTAAAACTCTAAAGGTCAGTTCTCTCCTTGACCAACAGACATAGAGCAACATACTTTGAATGCTCCAAAATAACGTTGTGGTATTTGCATGGTCGTATGAAGACATGCTAGGTTTAGACCCAAGACTAATATAGCACAACATAGTTTTAAACCCAGATATCAAAGTAGTTAAATAGAAGGCATGAAAGATTCAGCATGAAATCGCACTAGAAGTGTGTGATGAAAACACTAAGTTATATCAGGTTGGTTTCATTCGTATGGTCGATTATTCAAACTGGGTGTCAAACATCATAGTTGTCTCTAAGAAAATAGGAGGAATACGCATTTGTATAGACTTTCACAATCTAAACAAGGCCACAATTAAAGACAACTTCCCATTACCAAGTATTAACCAACTTATCGATACAACAGCTGGCCATGCGTTACTATCCTTTATGGATGGGTTTTTGGGCTATAATCAAATTCATATCAACCCAAAACACCTACTGGCTATGACTTTCATGACCCCTTGGGGAACTTTCTATTACACCATGATGTCTTTCGGGTTAAAAAATGCTGGAGCAACTTATCAACATGCCATGACGCACAGCTTTAGTAATTACCTCTTAGAGAGATTGAACGACTACGTGGATGACATAGCTATGAAATCTAAGAAGTCTGAAGATCACTCAGAAGGCCTAGAGTTAATCTTTAAATGAAGTCTCAAGCACGATCTATGGCTCAACCTAAGAAAACGTGTGTTTAGAGTCAAAACTTGATGCATGTTGGGGTTGTGGTATCGGAGACTAGCACCCGAGTTGACCCCAACAAGGTTAAAGTCATCATTAATCTAGCACCACCTACAAACCTCAAAGAACTATGTGGGTTGCAAGGTAGGCTACAATTTATCAGGCAGTTCATCTTGAGATTAACAAACAAGTTACACCCCATGCAACATCTACTCAAGAAAAAGGTTAACTTCGAATGGACCAAGAACTGTCAAAGTGCGTTTGAAAATCTGAAGAAAGAGCTGTTACATTTGCCAACATTTTTCCCACCACAAAGGGATCAGCCTTTCTACATATACTTGATGAGCTCAAAGGTGTCTATAGCTATGTTGTTATGCCAAAGAAAGGATGACGAGTTAGAAATTCCTATCTACTATCTAAGTCATGCTCTATTTGTGTATGAAACATGGTACAATGAAGTAGAGCATAACTATTTAGCATTGGTGTTTGCACTAAAAAAATGTAGGCACTATCTTTTTCATAGCCAGGTCAATATAATCTATAAAAAAAAAATTCTATGGGCCATCACAAACAATTTATATGAAAGCAGTAGGATAGCCCGCTAGAAATCCATCATAGCAGAATTCGACTTGCACTACGTTGGCCAATCTTCCATGAAAGGCCAAGCGATAGCTGACTAGCTTGCAACATCACCTATTAACAATCAAGCCACAATTGAGCCCAAGTTTCTTGATGAACAAATACATAGTTTAAGCCCTATATTGACAGGCCTTGAAGCAACATTATATTTCAATGGAGCTTCGACTACTAGAGGTGGTAGTGCTACTGCGATTATTATGCTCTCCCCTGAAGACGTTCATCCATTGGCTTACCACCTAGAGTTTCCTTGTATGAACAATGTGGCAGAGTATGAGGGGCTCCTCAAGGGATTGTTACCAGCTATAGAACTCAATGTTCAACACCTGGCAATTCGATGCTCATCATCAATCAAATCACAGAGGTCTACACCTACAAAGTTGTGCATCTGTAGCCCTATTATAATATGGCTAAAGATCTCCTAAGACAATTTACGACAACTAATGTCCAACACGTGCCACATAATGAGAACGTTGTAGCTGATGCACTAGCCACACTAGCTTTAAATGTGCCACCACATTTGTTTGTCACCTGGCCCACTTTAATGATGGAATGTACAGACCCTGTCATTCAAGCGGTGCAATTTTCTTCTATAACCATGGGTGAAACACCAGAATGGTATGATAACATTAAAGCCTACCTTCTGCATGGTGAACCACGACATGAGTTAACACCTATACAAAAAGATGCAATTTGCAAGTGTGCTTGGCAATATGTCATCATTGGAGACAGTACTCTCTGTAGATGCTCTTTTGATGGAGTATTGCAAACCTATGTTAATAATGATCTAATTCAATGAATAGTTAGTGAAGTTCATGAAGGACTATGTGGAGGACACATAGCCCCACGAGCCATGGTTGCTAAAATCATATGCCTAGGGTATTACTGGTAGTACATGGAACAAGACTGCTTGACCAAGGTTAAGACATGTGACACATTCCAACATTATGCAAATCTAATACACATGTCACCAACTGAATTGCATACTACATAGATCACTTGGCCATTCCAACGATGGGGACTATACATCATAGGTCCCATCATGCCTAAGTCTTCTGTAGGAGATAGCTTCATCATCACTGCCACTGAGTATTTCATGAAGTGGGTCGAGGCTATTCCCCTACAAAAGATTACATCTCAACAGGTTTGCCATTTTATCTTGGACAATATAGTAACCAAGTTTGGGCTTCCCATAACTATTGTAACTGACAATGGGCCATAATTTAGTAGTGCCAAAACCAAATCTTTCTATAGTAACCTTGGTATTAAGCAATATTTTTCTTCACCTTATTACCCGCAAGCAAATGGTCAAGCTGAAGTAACAAATAAGGTGGTCATCAACTTACTGAAGAAAATGCTCAGCAGCAACAAGAAATGATGGCATGAAAAAATCCTCTATGTGCTATGGGCCTATCGTACGACATGCAGAATAGCAATGGATAGGACACCCTACAGCCTAGTCTATGCATCTGAAGTAGTGTTTCCCTTAGAACTATAGATCCCCTCATTGTGGATGGTCCTCTCTATGGTTATAAATGAGACTCAACACAATGAGTCTAGGAGCATAGATTTAGACTCAATAGAGGAGAAACACATCCAGATGCTTAACAAAATTGAAAGGTATCATGATAGGTAGAAATAGAAGCATCATCACAACTTGCATTAGCGACGGATCAAGAAAGGAGACTTGGTTCTCAAGGCCATTCGTGAACCAGCAAGAAAATTCTTTGCAAGCTGGGAAGGCCCTTTCCTGGTCGTTGATGCATACAGCAAAGGAGCATTCAGGATAGTAGACATCAATGACAACAAACTTCTGAACCCAATGAATCATATGTATCTGAAATGGTACCACATCTGGACATCAACTTGGTTCAAACGCAAGGTAACAAACATCTGCTATGATGTAAAACTAGAATTTCTTGCACGCGTCCACCATGACACTAAACTGGCAAAGTTTTTGACCATCTACCATGATGTCAAATTGGTAGGGTAAGTGTCCATCTGTTGAGATATTAAACTAGCATAGACTTGTCCCTCGGTCATGACACGAAATTAACATTCACAGCATGATCTGTTAGGACCATAAACTAGCTCTTTCGCCATCCGCTACGACATGAAACTAGCATGCCTCAATCTGCCTAGACTTTAAACCAGGACCACAGTCTGTTGAGACTTAAAACCAGAAATAATGATCCACCAGGACTTACAACTGGAATCTGCCAGTAGGCAGTCCATGAAGCAAGTGAGCGTGATCATTCCTGCACTGCATCCCTACTAGATGCAACAGATAGGGCATTGGAACAAATGCAACACTGCTACCTTGCTGGCATCCTACTAATTCCTAAGATATGCCGAAAGGCATACTACTGACCCCTTGGACATGTTGCTACAACAACCACTCTATAGTTGCAACTCTTGGGGTCAACTTCGTCACTTGGGGCCACAAGGAAACTATGGTCACCATAGCCTCGATGGTCTCCACTCGTCACCAGACTCTGGCTTAGCAAATTCATTTGACTGGTTCTTTGCCCAATCATTTGAGAAAGATGAATCTTGCTATCAATGGTAAATCCTTAAACTACATCATCAACATAGGGACCCTTGCTTCTTGCTACAATCCCTCCTCCATAGCCTGTGTTCTCCTTTTCGCTTCGGATGACACTTGTTTCAACAGCCTCCCTAGCGATTAGGAGATTACTTTTGCTTTCTATTCTCTATTACATTTTGCAAGTTACTTGCTACGATAGCGTTGTTCAAGAATGCACTTACTAGAAGGCAAGGCATCACAGCATTCTGAGGTGGCTACTCAGACTAGCTTGACTACTTGGAAGTGCAAACCCTTTCCTTTTTCCCACCGTCAAATAACCTATTTCACTTTGTCCTTCCTATATCCCTACAACTACCTTTACCCTTCCCTCCTAGTTGTATAGAATGTGAGTGTATAGGCACTCTTTCACATTTGATAATCATCCATGAATTGGTGTAATGCAACTTGCCTTATGAAAAGCATCCTTCAAAACAAAATGGGGGAGGGGCGAGGTGCTAGGCAAAATGGATGTAAAACAACTCATCCAGGCTATACGGGCGTAACACAACTTGTCCATTCAAGCCCCTCATATGCAGTATAGCAACATAACCTCTTGAAAAAACACTCGCAAAAAGATTCCTAATAACATGTTTGCAAAAGTTTCTTGTTCACATGCTTGAGTCTTCCCTAAACCTCCCTCCTCTCACTTCTTTAAGATCCCTCCTATCCTCATCCTCCCGCCTTCGCACTTTCAGGTTTGACAAAGCGACATCTAAGCAGTTGTCGATGGATGTTGTTGGTGTCTTTACCTCTCTGGTGTTTCGTATTCTTTGTCGACGTCTTTCAGGTAAGCCCTCGAAACATCAACAAAGAGGGGCCATTGAAACACCATGAAATTTTGAGGGCTTAATAGTTCAGCAAAATCTTGTGACTTAGGTAAGGATCTACAACATGTCGTACATCTCAGCAAGTTTTCATTTTTTGGCTAAGGGCCTGTTACGCTACATTATGCAGCATAGTGTAATAGACTCTAGAAAGACTAAACAGAAACAAAGGATGCACAGTGACAACACTTCAATTTTTTACAGGTTCACTATGTTACACTAAGTTATGCTATGTAGCGTAATGTAGCATAACGTAGTATAATGTAAGCATATGATTGATTTAGTTGCAACAATGGGGATAAAAAATTTAGGCATTAGCAGTTATTACGTCACAATACGCTTTCCAGCATATTACAGCATAACCACAGAACAGTTTGTTGCCAAAGTGTTGGTGACCATTTGGGACACGACCACAAATGAGTGTCCTTGAACAGGATTTAGNTTGTTGAGAGTTCCTATTTTTTTCAATTGCCTAGTCTATGTGGTCTTTATAATACCTACTTGTAACAAATAAAATTTTGCAAAAAAATTTGAGCACAAGTTCGTGAATCTACTTCTAATTTTCCCCAAAGAAAAAGATAGTTCCACAAGACAACTAGAAATATAGCAAGATTCGATAGAAATAGACAGAAAAGAAAGCAGATTTGTGTGGACCTCAAATATTTAAACAAGGCAAAATGACATGAGTAAACACTTCATAATAAAGCTATCCCAAATTTAATAACTACTAATTTTTCAAACTTCCAAGGCTTAAATAAGCAATTTCTTCAAGATAATCCTACTATGCTACCAAAAAATTGCTACGTAAACTACCACATACGAGACTCCATTTTGGTTAGATAATGGATGTCAAAAATTCCATTTAACAGAACCTTCAAAATACTTGCCAATTTCTGATTTAAATACCATGGAGATTCACTTTAAAGATAAAAATAAGCTATTCTGGTCCCATCAAAATACCAAAAATTTTCTAAACCCTCTTGACTATTGAATCATTCAATGGCATGACTACAAGCAAAGGCTCTCTTACAACGACATCAATAGAAATTCCTATATGTTGTACAATAATAAAATTTACTACTAAAATTCTCTTAAGGCTTTTAAACACAAGCACTTCTATGGTAAAATTTTAACAGAAATTTCCTATCGAGCAACAAGAATGATAAGAGCAATCTAAAAATCCCAAAATTACTTGCCAAGGATGATACTATCTAAACCACTAGCTAAACAATTTAAACAAAATAAAAATCAAACATAACTCACAGGACTATGACAAAGAGGATGAAATCTTTTCTTTAGCAAGCCATCTTACAAGTAATCATTCACAATTTCTTCTTTACAATGCTCTTCTCCCAAGACTCAAAGTGTGTCTCCAAGTGAGAGCCCAAGTATGTGAACTCGAGTCTTCCAAAGTGTGTGATGTGAGACCTCTTGAGTGAGAGCTCAAGTGTCATGGTCCCTCCTTAACCCTTGAAGCCTTTTTATAGGGTTCAAAGGTAGGTAGGTAAGTTACAAAATATCTTGAATGGTTATAACCACCATAGAGATAAAAAAGCTACAAGTAACAAGTGTCTCATGTAGTTGCCAAGTGGCCTCATTCAGTTGCCAAGTGTCTTCATTCAGTTACCAAGTGGTCACCATGGAGATAAAAAGGTTATAGTTGACAAGTGTTCCGTTTAGTTGACAAGTGGCCTTGGTGGTGGTTATAACCACCATTTCAATTGACAAGTGTTCAATTCACATGGGACTTTGAATAATTGTTGCACAAATTCCATTTTTAAATCAATATTAATACTTACTTGGTACACAACCAAGGGCTGTCAAACTTACATCAGTAATTAAATAATTTATATCAAAACCCAAAATAAATGTTGTATGGTTTTTAAATAAAGGAAATATTAGGGCCATGTGGCCTGTAAGTAGCGAGGCCCATGGAAGTGGTTGTACCACTAGTGGTGAAAACCCATGGATTACTCCCTTAACCAATGGACTAGTGGTGCATTCATTATCACTGGAAATTATTTGTAGATGCACTGTGTTCATGTGCAGTAGGTCACATGTTTTGTTGGTGGACTTGTAGTGGTGGTAGCTCCTGCACTCACTGGTGAATGTGATGTTGTTTTTGACGTCTGCCATCTTGATTTCTCATGGTCCTTGGATTTTTGCAATGAGGAATAATAGTGCCCCATTGAAAACATGACAATTTGGTTGTAGAAAACAAAGGAACTATTCCAAGACTATTTTCCCTGCACCTCTATGACGAAGTCTCGCTCACTCTTACAGCAACCAATTTGTTGCTTTCCAATAGTTTCTTAAACACACTTACTACACGTACTACATGTTTCATCAGAACATTGAAAACTAGAGCTTATCTAATCCAGAGCATGGAAAACAAATCTTGAATCCCTTAAATCCAAATCCTAAGCATTCCAAGAGAAATGATATGGCTTCAAAGCAACTAAACATCTAAGTATAGAATGCTTTATAACATATTCTATAACATGGCTACAAAATATCCGTGCACGTTAGCAAAACGCTCATAAGCTTCTTCCTCCTGCTTGCTCACTCGCTCTCTTCTTCCTATTCTCTACGTCCACGTCAGCTGCCTCTTGCATGATGGAGTTGCACTTGAACCCAGAATTGAGCGCGATCTACCACAGCTGCTCACTGCAATGGAGGCGCCTCTTCATGTCCAAATACGTAGCCCGATTGGCCAATACTTGAACCAAATTTGCAGTGTCCTGTTTTATTGTCAAAAGAACCTAGTAAAGCAGCCTATAATGAGAAAAACTACGCTGAAACCCTAAACCTAGGAGGGGAAAACTTGTACAGCTTTCCACGAAGCGAGAAAATGACAAGGCTGACCTCAGTATTTCACAGAATGGAGAGTTCATATGCCCTTTTTCAGTAGTCCGTTTTGGTGCTTTGAGAAAGTCACCTACTGCTGCTATTATTAAAAGTTACTGTTGCTGCCATGCCCTAATGAACTCACTCTTGTAGACGTCATCATTACTGAAAACCTCCATGCCTTCTCGGCGTCCCTGCTATTTTGTGGTTTTTGCCTAGTGGTGATTTTGCATAGGGTTTCGTAGGTGGAAATACGGCCAGTAGGCTCATTCTCCTTCCCTTATTTCTGGTTCATGGCCAAATTTTCCTGATACTATGTGCTACTGGAGTATCCCTGATTTTTGTTTTTTTTTGCATCTAGTGAAAATGGCCACACATAGCAATGCTGTCATAATTTGCAACCATAGAGGTTTGCTCAAGTTGCAGGCCATGATTGATCTTGTTTGCATTTTTGGAGAGACTGGAGACACGATTAATTTTTTCTTGCAGAATGTAGCTATAAATGCCGATTTACTATGAGACCTCCATGTGTGTTCTGCATTTATTGAATTTTTAGGACCAGATTCTTAGTAGGATGCCCTTGTCTTATTGGTTGTTTAGATAGTAGATGAAGCAAGAATCTCCAATGGACTCATAGGAAGAGGAGTAGATCTTATTAATTCTTTGAATATGGCATCCTAGTTCAACTAAGACTCTACTTCAATACATATGAGTGCCATGATTTTTATAGCCAGTTCAAGATATGCACCTACTGCACTCTTACCACTGAGCATTAAGCAATCAATACCATCGAGAATAGTATTTGCTGCATCAGTTGTTTCAGCTTGAGTTGGATGTGGAGACTTAATCATAGACTCCAACATTTGGGTTGCAATTACAACTAGTTTGCCTAAGAGATTGCACTTGTAAATCATCATTTTCTGTGCCAAGAATATTTTTTCAATCGGAATCTCCATACTGAGATATCCTTGAGCAACCATAAAAGCATTAGACTCTCTTAAAATATCATCAAAATTTACAACACCTTCCTCATTTTCGACCTTTGACATCAACATTACCTTTTGAAACACCACAAAAAATTTTGGCTAACACTCAAAGACAGAAATTAACCTAAGTCATGTTGGTCCTCAGCATGACCAAGCTTAAAAGCCTCTAAAACTCATCAAAACGTGCTAGAATTGAGTGTCCAAATCCCCCAAAACCTTCCCCAAGGTTCCCAGCAGCTCTTGGACACTTGAAAATCGAATTTTGGGCTCCAAATGATGATCTTCCATTCCTATACGGCTAGCGTGTACGCCCTAGCGTAATTGCTACAGTGCTCCGGTGTAAATGCTACAGTGCTCCGGCGTAACTTCTACAGTGCTCCGGCGTAACTGCTACAGTGCTCCAGCGTAATGCTACAGTGTTCCAGCGTAAATGCTACAGTGTTCCAGCGTAATGCTATAGTGTTTCAGCGTAAATGCTACAGTGTTTCAGCGTATACGCCAGCATCCATCAGCGTATACGCCCAGCGTATGCCAGCATCCATCCAAGTTCACACGCCCAGCAAGTCCAGCGTATACGCCGAGCGTATACGATGGCCTGATGTAGCATATACACCCAGCGTATACCATGTTTCTAAATGTGCACGCCCAGTCTATACGCCACGTGTCTCCCAGTCCGATTTTCCCGGTAACCCTACCCTTATAAATAGCCCAGTTTTCTGCGTTTTCCAGAAGGGGGGCGAGGACAGAAAAATTTCTAACAGAGCAGACCCAGAGCAATTACGCTGCAAACCAGAGTGGGGGCCTTTCGTCCGTCCTGTGTCAAAGCCACAACTGCGTTTGGATCGGTGCACTTTGTAATCAATTCTCAATACAAAACAGTTTACATTTCGCCCAGATTTATTGCAGTTTTCTTTGTTTTTCAGTTTACGTTTACAGGCTCATTTACATTATCGTGCTTGTTTACGGTTTACATTTAACGTGCATTGTTTACATATAACCCAACGTGTTGTAGCGGCAAATGTTGGGGAAGTCCTTGTTTGATCTGCGTGCGGACCATTCAAGGCACTCTGCCTTCGTCCATTCCAGCTTGCCCACAAGCGAAGGCAGGGTCGACTGTGCTTGTCCGTAGATCTTTCAGTGCTTATAACGTTCTAGCCTTGCACCGACGATTTCGGTCGGTACAGTTTTTGGCGCTAGAAGGAGGATCCACCGAAAACCTTGCTTGCAAAACTTACAGCGTCTACGCTGCCAAACTAAAACCCCAGCGTCTACACTGCTAACAAACTACAGCGTCTACACTGCCAAACTAAACCCCAGCGTCTACGCTGCTAACAAACTACAGCGTCTACGCTGCCAAACTAAACCCCAGCGTCTACGCTGCCAAACTGAAACCCCAGCGTCTACGCTGCTACAGTGTTTTACGTAGCTACAGTGTCTCAGCATAAGCGTAAGCTACAGTGTCAGCGTAAGCGTAAGCTACAGTGTTCGGGCATATACGCTGCTACAGTACTGCTACAGTACCGCTACAGTGTGTTTTCAACAAAAACACCCAAAATGAGCCCGTTTCAAAGCTGAATTCGCTGCGATTCGCACCAACATTTATCACCTTGTCTAAGGCATACAATACACACAACATAACGATTCCGAGATGACTTCCTCTTACCCGAAATCGCCATCCGCGTACGACTACGGTTCATAATTTTATACTTAGCCAAATTTTTTCCCGTTTGCATTGTACACACTAGACACTTAGAAAAATTTTCAGTGTTCACACACCGGACACTCTGCACACTTAGCCCAAAACACACTCGGCACTTGTTAGCTAGCTCATAAGTTGCCCCGTCATACATTACCATGGAATCATCCCAAAACTCCAATGCACGTGCCCTCATAGTCCCCACACAAGAACAGTATAACTACATTTGTGTGAAGATTCAAGCCAACCTCCCTCTTGACACCATAGAATAGGAGGCAAAACGAAACTTCGAGCACATATACATGGGAGGTCACGAATTCTTCCCCTCTGTATATGACATCATCCCCCTTTCTGAACCTCAGCATAAACTCATCTCCCAGCTCCTTCTGGCAAGGAGCCAAAACTCACGGCGACCTAATGAGGAGCCCCAAAACCAACATGAAGTAGATGACTTCGAGGCACACTCTGAACCTGAGGATTCACACCACACCCTCAGTCCCCATACTCACGTGAACCCATCGTTCCATCCTCGCATGGGACAGGCAGCCATTCACCAAGTGTCAACGAGCATACAAGCACCAGTATCCCAATAGAGATTACCCACCCCCATCTCCACCCAGTACATACCGCACATGCAAATGCATGGGGCCACCTTCACTACATCGGCCCCACACATCCAGGGTGTCACTTCACAGTTTGTGGCTAGGCAAGGGGCCATACCCCTTGTTCAACAACCCACTCACTTCAACGTGCCACACCCTACAACCGCAACTCTAAACATCGTTCCACAGTAACAACTGACAACCCAACAACCTCCCCAACTAACTAATCTACCTACCGCTCAAGAGTGGGCAGAAGTAAGACAAATGATGCAAGCATTAGCGAATGAGGTAAAGCAACTCAAAGCCGACAACACTGAACAAGTTAAAGTACTGGATTTCTACCGCGATGATCCAATTAGTTCTTCAGTGCCACCATTAGCTTTACCCAAGGAAATCGCATTGCCCCAGTTAACTAAGTACAATGGGGAGGGAGATCCAAACTCTCACTTAGTCACATTTCGATCAGAAACTCTATTACTTCAAGCTTGGCCCCACGCAATCTTGCGAGTGTTCGCTATGTCCTTAACGAGCGTAGCCTTAGACTGGTACCGAGCCTTGCCTCATAACTCCATATCCTCTCTGTAGGATCTGTTACATCAATTCGTTACCCGGTTTAAGTACAACCTCAAGCCTAAAGCCACACTAGACAGTCTGACACAGGTGAAACAAGCACCACTTGAGCCTGTGCAAAAGTTCATCCAACGATGGAGTGCAGCCCTTAACGAACTTCATGAGCCCATCCCTGAAATGTATTTGCTTACAATTCTGAAGGGAGCCGTGAATGACTTCGTTAAGTCAAAACTGTACTACCTAAGCGCTCAAACGTTGAGCCAAGTGTTCACACAGATCAAGAACATTGAACAAGCTGCACAAACTAGCAATGACCCCGTCTATGTAGCTTACAAGAACCAACACGTTTCCAAACAACAGACAACAATGGAAACTATAGCCGCAAGCACAAAAACAACTAACACTAGTACCAACC
>MNCI01017421.1:1527375-1652757 GCA_015680685.1 Gnetum montanum
AAAGCAATCCAAAAAGTGATAGTTTTATGCCGTTCTGGGCCGTATGCTAGTTTAAGGCCTTTTCGGGCCATGTATTTTTTGTAGTTTTATGTTTTTTATTGTTTTTCTTTATTTTCTAGAGTATATGTGTGCAACTAAATGTAAGTTTGAAAAAGAGGGAAACAACTGTGCATGAATCTAAATTGTAACTTGTAACTTGTAAACGGAAATTCAGTGTAAGATGATGAGAGTTTGTAAATATGTAATTTGTTGGCTCTAGTTTAAAGCCATTTTGGGCTTGGTACATTAGTTTAAAGTCTTGATGGACTGTTGCATTTGTTGTTAAAGAAAGGATTACCAGTTTTATGCCATGATGGGCCAAAGGTAATAACGTTTTCAAGAAGTTTTAGATGGAACCGGTCATTTCTGACTGTGGCTAGTTTAATGTCATTGCGGACAGTTCGTAGTTTAACGTCATTTCGAATAGTTTGTATCATTCCTTTTAGTTGTTGAGTTGCTTCTTGATCTTTTGTAACTTAATGTGTGGGGCTGGGTGTATGGGTAGGATCTTATATTCACCTTCCCCTTCATCGGTGATGTCAAAGGGTAGTTCTGACCAAGAAACATCAGTAGGAATGGCTCCTATATCTGTCTCTTCTTGATTTTCTTCAGTGTTAGTTGGGTTGTGAATCAATTTTGGGTTCCCATTTTGATGTATGTCTATGGTTTCTTGTTTAGGTTTAATGAACTCAATTTCTAAACCTTGACCTACCTCAAGGTGTGAGGAAATGATTGATGATGTTGTATCCCCATGTATGATGATCTCACCACTCTCGTATGGTAGATGTATCTCCTGATGGATTGGTGAAGATACGGTTTTAAGTTGAGCTAACCAAGGACGTCCTAGGATTAGATTAAACCCTGGCATTTCATCAACCACTATGAATTCAGCTGATGTAGGGAATTGGTCTCTAGCTATGAAATCTAAGNGCTTAATGTCCTTAATATGGAATTCTAAGGATGTGGTCTTTGATTCCTGAATTTATGGGGATAATACCGCACAAATGGATGGTTCGTCTACAGGGAGATCCTCACTAATAGGAATTGAATTTAACATTTGTACGAGAGCCTCTCGATGCACTGGTGAAGTCATTACTAGGTCATACAAACTTAAAGAAGTGTTCTTTTGTTTTAAGGCTTGTGTGACCTGGGTTAATGCATTAGCTAGGTCTTTTCCATTTGGAACATTCTTATCTGTAGAGATTTTGTCCATTTGACCTAGTATTTGTATTTCTCGTGGAGGGGTTTTTACATTAGTAGTTGAGAACATTGGGCTTGGGATATGACTTGTACTAGGCTCATTAACCTATGAACTCATGGGAACGGTGCTCAATGATGTAGGCTTTGGCAGTCCTAATTTATGTCCATGATTTTCTCTCTCTATACGCTCTCTTTTTTCTCTTTCTAAGCGCTCTCTTATTACCCTATCGGCAAGACGTTCTCGTGCAAGTCTTCAAGAAGTGGAGGTGGGTTGTGTGCTAGGGTGTTTTGGCACCCGGACCACAAAGGGAGTGGGTCGGTTTTCAGATGGTATGTTTTTTGTGGTGGCAACCAAAGGAGGTATGAAGATGATGAATGGTTTTGATGGTGTGGGGGACGTGTGTGTGGTAAAAGGGGTTTGAGAAGATGTTGGGGTAGGTGTGTTTTCTGAAGGCCTCTGAATCATAAATGGTCTGCGTGGGACGTCTTGTTTGTTTTCCATATGGATAGTATTAATCACATATGCGGAATCGTTGGTTTTGGTATTGAGAGGATCTTTATAGACTCCCATGGATTGATTTTGGGGCCTTACTAGGTTTTTCTCGTCGAATACTACTTCACCCCCATCTATCATGCGTTGTATGTCTTGCTTCAATGCATAGCAGTAATCAGTCCCATGACCACACCGTTGATGATACTCACAAAATATATCCAACCTAAAGCCTTTTGGGATAGGGGGTTCGTTGGGTGTTGCTAAGGCTGGATTTTTGACCAATTTGCAAAAGCGATCATGTCTTTGTGAGGCCGCAGGAGACATTTTTTTATGTTGAATTAACCCAACCTTTAGAAGTTGGTCAAGTTGTTGTGAAGGCTTCATGGGCAGTGGTGTGTGCTGAGTAGGGTCTTTCCTTTCGAAGGTTCGTGCATGACCTGTGTTGTTGTTTCTATTTGAGGAACTTTCAGGTGTATGAGTGGGTGTTGTTCTTTCATATTTGTTTGGGATAGCAGGTTGTCTTCCCTCAGCCATTGTTGCTACCATTTTTTTGGGTTTATCTTTCCTTATGTGTTGGCTTCTAAAGGTTGAGTAGGCTGGGTCATTACTTGTTTGTGCCGCTTCTTCTATGTCTTTGATTTGTACAAATGCTTGGCTCAATGTGCAGGCTTTTAGGTAGTAAAGTTTTGACTTAATAAAGTCATTCACGGCTAACTTAAGGATAGTGAGTAAATATGTTTCGGGGATAGGTTCATGAAGTTCATTTAAGGCTTCACTCCACATTTGGATAAATTTCTACACTGGCTCTAATGGTTCTTGTTTAATTTGAATCAAGCTATCTAATGTGGCTTCAGGTTTCAGATTGTATTTGAAACATGTGACAAATTGATGCAACAAATTCTCTAAAGAAGATATGGAGCTACGGGGTAGCGATCAGTACCAGTCTAAGGCTTTTCCGGTTAAGGACATTGCAAACACTCGCAAGATTACATGGGGCCATGCTTGAAGTAAAAGGCTTTCGGTTCTAAATGTTACTAGATGGGCATTTGGGTCCCCTTCTCCATTGTACTTGGTTAGTTGAGGTAATGAGACTCCTTTTGGCAAGGTCAAGGGTGGAATTGAGGGGTCAATTGGGTCATCTTGATAGAAATCTAGTACCTTGACTTCCTCATTGTTGAAAGTTTTAAGGCGTTCTAATTCTTCTGCCAACGAGTGCATCATTTTTTATGTGTCTACCCATTCTTGGGCGGTAGGCAAACCAATGGGTTGAGTTAATTATGGATGATAATGGTTTAATTGTTGCATTGTTTGTGGAAAAGCATGTTGTTGGGCTAACATTTGTTGTAGTGGGATGGTATTCGGGACTGAGACTACGGGTGGAACCCAATGCCCAACCATAGGTTGTGAGGTAATACCTTGAACATGTTGGGTAGGAGTAATCAATGGTGCCCTATGAATTTGTATTTTGGGTATGTAATAGGTGGATGTGGAAGTTGGTATGACTGATGGTATTCCAACTACTTGAGGTTGGGGAATTGACCCTACATTGGTTTGGGGGAATTGTTGACACTGTGCTGGTGGAGGAATTATGGAAGTGGATGCATCAGAGTGAATGTTATTGAGCACGGAGAAGATAGGGATGGAATGGGAAACAGGTGCTTGAATATTTGTGGATGAAGAAGGAAACATAGTTTCTTCTAGGAAAGGATGGGATAATAGGTTTGTATGGTCATGGGGGCTAACAGTATGGTATGATTCTCCATGTTCATATTGGGCTGCAAAGTCATCTTCTTCGTGTTGAGGCTCTATGGGAGGTAGTTGTAAGGCTTGATCTTTAACCATGAGAAGTTGGGATATGAGTTTATGATGGTTTTCAGATAGTGGGATTATGTCAAAAGCTGAAGGGATAAACTCACGTCCTCCTTTGTGGATGAATTCATATTCTCGCTTAGCTTCCCTCTCTATACGATCAATGGGTAGGTTGGCTTGGATCTTAACACAGATAAAATTATATTGTTCAGGTGTAAGAGTTGCATGAATAGGGCCTTTGCCTTGTAGCCTAAGGGATTGGTGTGTAGGGCCTTGAGGATTTATGTGTTCAATGACGGTTATGGATTCCATAGTAGTCATAGGATTTGAAGCAATTGGTAGTGTTACTAGGTTGACTTGGGAAGATTCCATGATAGATGTGAATGGACTAGGATGGAGTTTTGATAGGTAGTGAGGTTTTAATCAATAACAAGAAAGTGGCCCTCCTTTTAGCGCCAAAAACTGTACTGACCTAAATCGTCGGTGTAAGGCTAGAAGGGAAACAAACACCAAGAGATCGTTGGGCAGCCACAGTGGACCCTGCCTTCGCTTGAGGACAAGCTGGAAAATGGAACGAAGGTAGAGTGCCTTGGATGGTTTGCACGCAAATCAACCAAGGACTTCCCCGAGCGTAAGCTACGGCTAGCGCTGGGGTTATCGTGAACGATGTAAACAAGATGTAAACGGAATGCAAACAGCGACACAAAAATGTAAACAGAGCGTACTAAATTATAAATAAAGCGCAAATCATGCTATATTGTAAACAAAGCATAAACCAAAGTAAATAATGTAAATAGGAGACAATGAATTTTATTGTATTGCTTAATAAAAATGTATGCGCCGGTCGAAGTGTAGCTGCACATGTGGATGGAAGGTCAAGCACTAAGCCCCAGGATGATGTCTGAAGTGATGATGCGATAATGTGATGTGATGAACGTGAGGAATGCTTGGATGCCAATGGTCAGATGTGCCGAGCACCCAAGGATTGCCAGTTCTGTAATTTCTCAGAATTGTCAATGTCTCTGATTTTTTCCTCCAATTGCCCCCCTTGATTTATGTGAATTGACAGGGTATTTATAGGGTTGGGCCATGCTCCGGCACAGAATTTCAGAATGGAATCAACGGTTGAGAGATGAGAGGAAAGTGGATCTGGTAACATGTGTCCAATGGACAGTTGTGCTTGGGTTGGATGCATGCTGGCGAGAGTTGGATGTGTGTCAGACAGTTGTGCACGAGTTGGATGTGTGCTGACAAGCTACGTTCTTGACCAGGTACATTGCATTTTACAATTTATGGGTTATTCAAGCCCATGAAAGTACATTTAATTTAAACATGAGGGCCTAACACGCCCACATATGTCGATTTACAATGAAATGTACAACAAGAGAAATTTGACCCCCGTTTGCGTGAAACTTCCTTGTTCTTGAGTCTTTCTGAAATTTTCTGGAATGTTCTAAAAGTTGCTGATGCTGGTAATTCTCTGCCATTTTTTGAAATATTTCTGGAATTTTCTAAAACTTCAATGAATAGTGTTCGTGCGATGAATAGTGTTTTACGTAGTAAATAGTGTTCACGCGATGAATAGTGTTTTACGTAGTGAATAGTGTTCACGTGATGAATAGTGTTTTATGCTGATGAATAGTGATTACGCATCTTACGCTCTGCAGCGTAAGATGAATAGTGTTTTACGCTGATGAATAGTGATTACACATCTTACGCTATACAGCATAAGATGAATAGTGTTTTATGCAATGAATAGTGTTTCACGCAGTGAATAGTGTTTTACGCATCTTACGCTCTGTAGCGTAAGAAAATGTAGCTGCAGCATAATCAACTGAAAACACCTCATTTAAGGCCTGAATCTTGATTTTCTGAAGGCTAGGAACCGCTGGGGACCTTGGCGAAGGTCATGGGGGGTCCTTGTGCTTGATTTTGGCTTGCTTTGACTTAGTTGCAGGGGTCCAAACATTGGTGATGCTAATCCTTATGCTGTGCAGCGTAAACACAACGCGAGCACATTGTACTTAGCCAAAATTCCACTTTTTGACCTTAAAATGGATGATTCTTGATACCGAGACTTGCCGTCGTGATTTGTGGGCACCCAGGGGACCTTGCTTGCTCCATGGTGGGCTGCTTAAAGCCATTTCAGAGGCTCTGAAGTTGTTTGGAAGTGTTGCCAAAATTTTTGTGGTGTTTCACTAGTTCCCTTGCTCAAATTCAAGACCTTCAACAATGTTCCTTTCCATCAGGAAGTGGCAGATCGTGTTTATTGCTACGCTACGCTGAGCTACATGGTGCAACGAGGCATAGCAATCCTTTGAAAGAGATAGAAGGCAGCTCAAAGAGCAGAATCAGCAAGTTTGCAAGTCTTATAACAGAAGAAGAAAATTTGCAAATTGGTAAAGTTTTCATTACTAAGGCCAGTTGCTACGCTACATAGCATAGCCTAGCATAGAAAGAATGCAACACACATGTAGTGGAACACACAACAAGATGCTACGCTATGCTAAGAATGCTACGCTACAAAGCATAGCAAGACATGCGGGTGGTTGTGCGACATCAATGCACTTCACCTAATTGAACCATTGGCACACGTCTCCAGAGATTGATGACACAATTATGATGTGGTAGGCTCATAGTTACCACATGGTAGGCTTGCATTACAACAGTCATGCATGTCCAATGGTCATGCATGGCACGTGCAGCACAAGCAAGTCAACGTGGGCCCAAGGCATGTGACGTCCAAACCACCCCTTTTTTGTGCCTTTGGTCCTATAAATACCTTGAAAAACTACATTCAAAGGGTTCAAAAAATTTTCCCTATTCTTCAACTTTTCCTCTCTCTAGCATTCAAGTTCTCTTCTCGGCACATCATAACATCAAGCATTGTATGTTTTCTATTTGATTCTACAAATAGTTAGCATTCACAACTGGAATTTTTGTTCATCCCACTTCTACCACCTTGGTAGAAACCCTACATTGTCAACACCCAAGTCCACACCCGAGCGCACAACCTGGTTTTCTCTACACGTCCTGGTTACTCTCAGGATCTCTGCACTCCACCACGCTGTGCAACCGATGGTATCCACTTTGATAGAGCAAACTTGTAGCTTCGGAGCAATGCATTTTTCTAACTACATTTTACTTCATTTCCTGCTTATTGTTGCATTTTGCACTATTTTTTTTGCTTTATTTACTGTCAAGCATTACTTCACATTTTCGTTACTGTTTTCAAAAGTACATGTTGTAAAAGGATATATAGATACCGATTAAGTTCCTGTTCGATCGACCAGACCGTTCAGGGCACCTCGTATCTGCTCATACCCAGCATGGCCCTCCTGGGGTACGGGATCAAAACTGTCATGCCTGCCAACCCCTTAGTGTCTTCTAGCCACTGACATTTTTGGTCACTACAGTTGGCACTCTCATTTAGCATTCTGCTATGCTCTTTCCTACTAGCCCCATAGCATTTTACATTGTTGACTCCTGAGTCTGCATTCAAGAATATAGTTGTCTTACTCTAAATGCCTCGATTACTCTTGGGATCCCTACACCCCTCAGCCCCGTGCAACCAATTATATCCACCTTAACAGAGTAAAGTCACATTCTTGAAGTAGTGCATTTTTCTAACTGCATTTTACTTTGTTTTCTTGCTTATCATTGCATTTTACATAGTTTTCTTTCCCCTTTGCATTTCAAGAGTACTTTATGCTATAAATCTTATTTTCAAATTATTCATTTGCAAAAGGTTATATTAACACCAATTAAGTCCCTGTCTGATCGACCAGATTGTTTAGGGTGCCCCATTTCCATTTTATCTAGCACGACCCTCACACAGATTTGGGGTTAAGACTATCATGACCAACAACCTCTTGGTGTTTTCTAGCCACTGATGTTTTTGGTTGCTACATAATCATTATTTTATTTATGTCTTAATGATAATAAGTCATACCATAGGGTGTTGAAAGGGTTATCTCTCAAAAATTGATGGTTTCATATCATTGTATTCATTAACCCTTTGGGGAAGCTACAAAGTTTTAAAAAAAATTTCATCATAAACCTTAAGGTTTCTGGTCCCCACAACTAAGAGCTTACCTATGATAGCTACACAATCAAGGAATGAAGTGATCAAGATAAACGATTGGAAAATTATGGGCTTTGGAATGTTTTGGGTACTATAAAATGACAAAAACTCCCCCCTTATTATGAAGCGAATGACAAAAAATTACAAGTATGTAGTGGTACATATAGATTTTTTGGCTTGCATCAATAAGGCCTAGTTGATGGGGCATAGTTAATGGGATCAACTATGTCAACTAGGACTAGTCAACATAGCTATTGACCACAACTAACTTTGCTCAAACTTTTAAAATACAAGGATTTTTTGAATGAAATTAGAGTCAAATGAAAGCTCAAAAAGCCATGACCATAATGAAAATAGTAGAAGAGGATGTTGGAGCTCATAAAATTTAAAGAATTAAGAAAATGGTTTAGAAAATGAATTTTATGAGAGTTTGAGTATAGAGTGGAATACACGATGGGGTATGTAAAATATAGAGTTGTAGCAATGTCTAAGGTAAGGAACTTAACTATCCAAACTAAGAGATATGCAAGTGGGTCCTCCCCATAATAGGTACATGCCCTTTTTACCCTTAAATAACCTCAACTAGGGAGTCATTGGGCCCCATAGTCGATTAATGATCATGAAAAGTTAAGGACTAACCAAAAAGAATCTATCCAAGAATTCCAACATATCAATATAAGTCATCAAGAATAAGATGAAAATCAATAGTGAGGTGAGTTACAACAGTAGAGATGGATGACTGAGAAGGTGGGATGAAATCCCAAATTGAGATCATAAGAAGTCCCTTGTGGATTTTGTATTTGAAATCACCTAAGGAGATCCATCATTAGTCTAGACCAAAACCAACCTCTTTCAGTGACTTTGCATTGCCACTCCAAGACCATTCCACACCCTTAAGAGATAAGAGCACTCCCCCAGAATAACCATCATCCCATAAAGAGAAGAGAAGAGATTAGAAAGTGAGAGAGGACCTTAGTTAGAGGGGACCTTCAAGCATGGGTTACATGTCTTTCTAGTCCCATAACTAGTGTTTGTAGCCTATTTATTTAAGGGTTGTGCTTTGAATTCCCATCATGTTTTTTTTCTTGTGTTTCTATCTTTTTGGATGGGAACCACATCATGCAAAGACTTTATTCAACTTCTTGTTATTATATGACATGAAAAGGTATGAAGTCTTATGAAAACACTCAAGCATCCAAGTAAGTAGAAGAGTACAAAGAGTATTGAGTCCCCTTGAAGTCACACCCTATGCAAACCTTTGAATCCTTTTTAATTCTGGAAACTACCAAGGTCATCAATTTATTAAAAGTTTATTTAATGAAAGGGACCTCAAACTTTCAGAACATAGAAAACTAGAAAGTTTTTGAATGGGTGATGACATGGACTCATTTCCTATTCTATGAAAAATAAACCATGTATTAGTCATTATACATCAAAATCCAAAAATAGAAACTAGACATTAAAAATCACAAAATTAAGCACAAACCACCATTAGTAAATAACAATAATGGCATTATGTCCTGTAGTAATAAAGTGCCTTTATTAGTAAAAATAGTGGAAATTCACATACAAAAAATAAAGTAAAATAAAATATAAAATATATAAGAAAGTAAAAATATTCAAGAAAGATAAAACATATGAACAAGGTTGTAAAATAAAAATTGAGAAAATCAATAGAGCGAAAAACCAAAAAGAGGTAAAAATCAACAAAGTGTAAAACAAAAATGTGTAAAATAAAAATTGAAGAAATGAGAAGCCCTGTTTGTGATTAGCATGGATGTCCATCTCCCCCAAGAATGAGTTGAAAGGAGAAAACATTGAATATAGAGTGTGGTTGTTCATCCAATGAGGTGGTAGTTGCACTGGCTTGTCTTAGCTCTATGAAAGGTTTCACTTGTTGGATGTTGACCAATTGCTTTCTGTGTGGGTTCTTTAGTTTATAGATTAAATGGTCCCAAAGGGAAAGTTTTTGCCAATTATATAAGGTTCCTCCCACAATATTTGAAACTTTATTTTCTAGGGTACACATGTGGGTTCTAGTAGAGAACCTTATTTCCAGGTTGAAATTTTACTTTCCGTATTCTAAAGTCATGCTGTTGCTTGTTGAATGCCTTGTGCACTTCATTCCAAGATAGGGCCACTAAATTATTTTCTTCTAGCAGGTTAAGATTCATTAATCTTTCTATTTGTGCTAAACTTAAGTCAAGGTTAAGGTCATAGGTTGTTGAGAGTGTACAAAGCTTAGATTGAATTAGGAGCGTTGATAGTTTTCCATAGACAAACTTATAGGAGAGAATCCAATAGGGAGTTTCCATGTGGAGTGGTAGGCCCAAAGGGCATCATTGAGTTTTGGGCTCCTATATTTTCTTATAGTCCTTATTAGGATCCTTGTGATTCCCCTATTAGTTACCTTTGCTTAACTATTGGCTTGGGGGTAATAGGGTGTTGTTAATTTATGTTCAACCCCCAAATGTTGCAGGAGTTTTTGAAAACTTAAACTTGTAAAATGGGTTCCATTGTTAGAAATTAGTGCATGTGGCACCCAAAACCTATTTACAACATTTTGTTATATAGATCTAGCAGCAATGGATGATGTACAATTGATGATAGATACTGCTTCTACCCATTTAGTGAAATAGTTGACTGCTTCGATGATATATGCCTTTTTATTGGACATGGGTGTGTTTGGACCCATGAAGTCTATGCCCCATATGTCAAAGGGCTCTAGTGATTGAATCCACTATTGAGGATCCTCCATTCATGTGGTCATCCCACCATCTCTTTGATAGTCTTCATAAGATTAAATAAATTGATGAACATCACTAAAGATTATAGGCCTCCTGCCATCAGGATTTTAATTGTTGTGCATCTCCCTGCATAGTGGCCTTTGGAAGGTCCTTCGTGAGCATCCTAGAGAATGTGAAATTAATCTACATCAGGGACACACCAATGAACTAGGCCATCAATGCACACTTTGTAAAGGTGTCTGTTCATTTCCATGAAGCACTTTTCCCAATGAAGAAACTATTGTTCCTTCTTATGATCCAAATCTTATGGCATCTCCTAAGTGAGAAGGTAAGTGAGGATGCCATCATACCATTTTGATTGAGTGGGAACTTGGTCATTTATTACTCTTGTAAAGAGGAGGTCACCTAGAAATTCATCAAAGAGCAGACTCTCCTCATATTTATTATTCCATCTTAACCAAGAGAGATGGTCAGTGATCACATTCTTAGTTCCTTTCTAATATATCATTGTAATAACAAGTTCCTACAAGATCACAAGCCACCGTATGATATGGGGACTCACCATTGGCTTATTCATTAAAAAGTAGATGGCACTATGATCTATGTGTGCAAATACTTTGTAGCCAAGCACATAGTTCCTAAAATTTTTGAGAGCATACACCATTACCATTAGTCCTTTCTTAGTTGTGGTGTAATTCAATTAGGCACCCACAATGATTTGGCTTGCATACTGCATGTAGTATGGACATTTCTTATAATCTAACTATGTAAGCCCAGTGCCCAAGGCATAATTAGATGCATCTATCATTATATGAAATGATCTAGACCAATCTGGTACCCATAGAATTAGAGTTTCTATGAGTTTTTCCTTTAGCTGTTGGAATGCATGTTCACATTCCTTGGTCTAGATGAATGGAACATCTTTCTTTGTAAGCTTGACCAACAACTCTATGATCCTAGAGAAATTTTCTATGAACCTTTAGTAGTAGCTAGTGTGTCCAAGGAATGATCGGACATCTTTGACTATCTCTAGTTGGCATGTGATTCCTTGGATGACCCTTATCTTTTCTAGGTCTACCTCAATCCCTTTTTATGAAACTTGGTGCTCCAATACTATGCCCTCCTAGACCATTAAATGTCTTTTTTTTTCAAATTAAGCCTAACGTTTGTTTCAACATATCTTTTTAAGACCTACTTAAGGCAATTCAGGGCTTGCTCAAATGTAGCCCCATATGTAGAGAAGTCATCCATAAAGGCTTCTACCCTGCTACTAATTTGTTGTTGAAAAATGCTAAGGATCAAGTGTTGAAATTGTGCAGGTGCATTGCACATATTGAATGACATCTTGCAATATGTAAAAGTTCCCCAAGGACTTATGTACGTTGTTTTGGCCTAATCTTCTGGTGCAATCTATATTTGGTTATAGCCATTTTAACCATCCAAGAAGCTATAATAGTAATGCCTGGGTATGGTATCCAAGACTTAGTCCACAAATGGTAATGGAAAATGATCTTTAAATATTGCCATATTCATCATTTAAAATTTGATGCAAAGCCACCACTTACCCCCTTTCTTTGGCATAATTACAAGTGTGATAACACACTGACTATTTGCAATGGGATAGATGAACTCTACCTTGAGGAGTTATTCTATTTCTTCTTTGACCATTTGCTTCAACTTAGGGTTCAACTGCCTTTGTGGTTGTCTTCTTGGTTTCATGGCTAAGTTAGTGAAAATGCAATACTTTCATATCCTTAGATCAATTCCAGTTAGCTCAAGATATGACCAAGCAAAGGTTTTTGTCCATTTGTTAACCACCTTCTATAGCTTGTCTTTTTGTTTGGAAGCAAGATTTGCATTGATTATGATCATCTTGCCATTATTTAAAAATGCATACTTCATGTCAATTGGTAGAGTTTTTAACTCTAGGGGCTCTTTCTTAAAATTATCAATAATTTCCAACTCTTCCCAATAGGTATCATCATCTTGACCATTAGAGAGTTGGTGATGAACTTACTTAAGTTCATTCATGCCTTTGACATAGGCATAGGTCAAGCTCTCAATAGGTTCTATGCATAATGTGCTACTATTAGATTTTTCCCTCTTGTTTTATGGTTTTTTTGTATAGGCACCTTTGGATATCAATTTCATGTACACATTGATGGTATGCTTTAAGGAATGTACTTTTAATGCAATAAATTCCTTTCACACAATTGCACCATTATCATTGTATGTGATACATGAAACTTGCTTCTTCTTAAGCTACCTAAATTTATTTTCCTTGGAAATTTCCAAGGAGAGGTCCCTAATGTCCATTTTTGCATTAATTGTGCTTAACCATGCATGTCCCATAACAATGGGAAATTCACCTTTGTAGTTTTCTACCTTGATCATTACAAGATTGATAAGATAGGACCACCCAAAAACTATGGTTAAAATGTCATCCACTAATCACAAAGGGATAGTGATTGATTGGTCTACAAATTCCAAATGGAGATTGCTCTTCTTGAGAGGTGGTAGGTTATAAGCCTTGTACATGCCATAGGAGATGAGATTGACACCAGAACCAGAATTGAGAAGAGCATTGCATGGCTCATGTCTAGTGATCTATAGGTAAATGAGAGGACTTCTAAGGTCAAATATTTTTATGAGAAGGTTTCCAGCCTTGATCTAATCAAAAATAGCATGAGTTAGCATCACAGTGTGAATCTAAGGCAGCATTTGGTTTAAAAAGCTCTCAAATATGTTTGATGTAAAGGATGAGGGTGTTGGAGATGCATGGCAACTAGTTGCATTAGGTTGTGAGGATTTGGGAGGACTATTTGGTCAAAAAATGATCATTTCCTAGATTAATTATCCAAACTACTTAGCTAGAAGGTTGATTGTAAATGTACAACCCTTGTAGCATTTTGTTGCTACAATTGTGGGGGAATTTTTCCCTACATGAATAGAGCAAGAGGTAACTAGGTTCAGGGCATAGGGATGTGTGCAGATGCATGTGGAGGATGGTATGGATATGGGTGCTCCCTTTGAGTAGATGGTGAATGAGTTCGATGGTACTCTAGAGGGTAATAGTGAAGCTACAATGAGGCATGGTTTGTAGAGCTTCATGGAGAAATAGGTTACTAAACATAGTACCCATATAGATCTAGTTTCCTATAAGGGTACTACTATCTTGGTAGTGGTATTTCCCATGACTATGGTTATTTCCACTATTGATATTGCTCATATGGTTGTGATGGAACTCCACTTGGATAGTAAGCTTGTTGTTGCTAGTGGAACTATCTTGGATTGCCTTGATGATAAGGTAATCATCTAGGTGCTTGCCTTCATGCTAGTCGAGGATTCAGTGTGTACATGCTAGACTGTTGCAAGTGTGACACCATAAGAAAACATCCCTCAGGATGATCATATTGACAAATGTCACATCCACCATCATCTTTAGAGTTTTTCTCCATAACTTCTTCTACTGCAATAGCTTTACCTTTACCTCTCTAGTAGGCACTTTTAGCTTCTTTTTCCCCCTACGGTTGCGATCACTATTCTTCTCTTTGGATTCTTCAGCAATCTTCATAGCAGTTTGGAAATTTTTTATTCAAAGAGTCTCATAATTTATTACCCTTTGTCAAAATTTCAGAAATAGATTTTTGGATGGACAAGGTTTTCTTGTTCACTACCTCATCAAGTGGTGACTCCTCTTCATCAAAGAATTGGACTCCATTTTCTTGATGGAAAGGCCTCTATTATATTCTTATGCACTTTCTCTTTTCTATAACTTACTTTCTTCTTTTGCTACATGCTCTTTTAGCCTTTGTATCTAATGAGCTCTTAGTTCACACAGTCATCATTGAGTATAAACCCCAAGAGTTCTTCTAGTTTCTACACTAAGCCCATTTATGATGTGTTGGAGTTGTTCCCTTTCAGAATAACCATGGCTAGGGCATTGATGTAAGAGAGAATAATATCTATCCATGGTGGCATCCAAGGGTTCATGTATTTCATTTTTCCAACCTTGGATTTTCCTTCTCAGATTAGACACTCTAGAGTACATCTAATACTTATCATTAAATAGCTCTAGCATTGAACTCCACCTATGGATGGATTTTGGCTCCAAGGACTGGTACTAGCTCTCTACATGTTTGATGAGTGTCCTTGGGAATAGCTTGAGTTTCTACCAATCATTTTCAATATTTTTCAAGGCATAGGCATTATGAAAAGATTGTAGATGTGTTTGTGGATCAGAGTTATCTCCCCCATCAAATCTTGGAATATTTTTCATGTTTAGGTGCTTGATATTACTATCTCTCACATGCCTAGTTGGAATCTTTGCAATATTAATCATGCTTCAAGTTGCTAACAAAGGCTCATCATCATCATTATTTTTTCATCATCAATGATTTCCTCTATTATCCCATTGTTCATTATGGACTTGGTGATTAGCATTGTTGTCCTATTATGCACCTTCATCATAGTTATTCTTTCTATAGCATTCTTCAAAATCAAAAGAGGAGGAGGAAGATGATGTCGACAAAGAGGATAAAGAGGGAGGAGGACTACCACCATCATGGTATCTACCAACTCCCCTTGGGTTTTCATGACCATGTTTTTCAAGTTTTGTATCATCTTGATGCTCTCCAAAGCCCTTGCCTTGACTACCATCTTTACTAGATCTTGTTTGTTGATCATGGAATGTAGATTCAGGTTCACATCCCCATCATCAGGAATGAGGTGTGGAGAATTTTCATGTTGAGAGCCTCTAGAGAAAGGGCCCTCATTATCATCTTCGTGAAGCATTTTCCCTTCATAAACTCATGATGCTTTTCCTAGTGTTGATCTCTTTGACGTTACGTTTCAGTGGGATGATAGTCCTAATGATTGTAATCATGCACAATGTACTCCTCTTAAAGATCTTGGATGCCTAACTTCTTAAGAGTTTGAAAAAACATCGTAAGCATAGATCAATCAAGAGGCATTACAATATTTCCTTCTATATCATGTCATCAAAGTTTCTCATCCTAATGTAGGATGAAGGTGAAGTCAATCACATACTCATCTAAATGAGTATATACCACTTTGCACTCCTATGGGACCAGTGGTTTGACATCATTACACCTATGAGAAGAAGAAGATATTTTGCAAAAAATAAAATAATTAGTGTGCTTTTGTAATTATACAATTCAAAATGATGTCGACCTTGGGTTTCATCCAATGATATTAATGATGTTTACTAATCCTAGATAGCACATGTTTCAACAAAATAAGTCCTTTGCAATGATGCCAATGATGAGCAGTGATGTACCCCTACACCTAACCATATGAATCATAAAGCATTCATACACGATCTAATAAAATTTTGTGGGCTCTATATTTTTTGGTGCACTAGTTCCCTAGGAATTAAACTTTTATGTTTAAGACATTTGTTGTGTTCCCAACTACACTTGTGAAGATCAAGGATATGGTTTAAGTGTAATTGAGGCATGCAATTTTTTTCATTTTATATTTTATGATTTGATGCTTGAAATAGGCAAGATAGATAATAAAGTAATTTAATACCTACTTTAATCTAATGGGCTAACTACTATTTAACTACTCCTAACATAAGGATCCAATTCCACTTACCATACATATCTTGAACATGTATAATGTTGTTGGGTTACCAAGCGTTAATCACTACTAGAATAACCTAACATCATACACATGCTCAAAGTGATCATACTTATGTGTTTACTTAATTACTATTTAGCTTATCTCTCTTAATTACTTAATTAGCTTAATTATTGGAAAACATTGAATAAATAGCTAAAAACATTACATGCATGAATGAAACATTTAAACTATCTAGAATGTTGCAAGGTTTATCAAGAAGTTCATCTTCATTGCTACACACACTATCATGCTTAGATACAAAAATGCTCGAATAAATATTCGTATACTCAATGACTCTTGTTGTAGGCACTCGGGAAAATATTCTAACTTTTGAATGAAAAAATTGCAAGATCTTTGCTATATTATGATAGAATAATTTCCTAAACATGGATGGTTAGCATGTATTTATAGGCAAGAATAGACCCTACATCAATGGGGCCTAGTTGATGAGGCCTACATGATGGGGCCTAGTCAATGTAGCCAATCCATCACTCATCCATTATCTTCTCTTTATGTTGATATTGCCTCATATGGAAGAATTTAGATGGTTTAGATTGAGTTACATTAGGGCCATTAGGCCTTGGTCATCTTTGGGCCTTTTGTGTCATCTTTCAGAATTACATATTCTTGTATTTTAAGCCATTAAATTGTCTTTAGCACTTGCAAAGTTATGTATGTTGATTGTATTTGATATAGATGCAAGTCTTTTTTTTTATCCCTCTAGATCTCAGGATTGTTAGACAGCTGCATCTAGAAAGCAAGCATAGTAGAATATCTCCTCTAAATTAAGATATATAATCATTATTTATTAACAGAAGTGATTTTTGGAATACCAATTCATCTTCACAAAGAAATTAGGTGTGGAGATTTCATATGTTGAACAAAATTAATAAAAATGTGCATAAGTTAATTAGACCAAATGCATTTTTTGTTTATTATATGGAACAACATGTAAAATCTATATGAAATGTAAAAGAACATCAAGAAATTAACCTATGTGGAAAAACTATTTAATAAAATGAAGAATGAAGAATAAAAATTAGTTTAGAATCACATGATTGTTGATAAAAAGATGGAATGGTATAAAAATGTACAATAGAGTAGGAAATGTTAAACCAAGACCACAACAATTGATGCAACCACAATCATAGAGAAATAAAGTACACTGAAATGCATGAAGATGTTGTATAATGTGAATGAACTTAGCTATTAACTCAAGAAGATTAGAACCAAGCCAAGGAAGAAGAATGCATGTTAAAGAATAAAAGACTTCTACTATAAACATATGAGAAGATAGTTTTCTTGATTCACAGATGTGTGGATTAAGATCAATATTTGGATTTTTAAATTTATATATGTTTGTGTTCATAATATTTGATAAATATAAAAGAAACTTATTATTGTTAACTTTCCCATATTTCCATGTTTAAAGATTATGATAATTGAATGTAAGGTTCGACATGGTATTAGAGCTAGAACATGAAGATGTAGAAAGTCATATCAATAGAGGCATCCTAAGAAGAAAGAAAATCAAAAGAATTTATCTAGAAGTTAAAAAATAAGAAAATATATCATGTGAAAGAGACTTCACAAAATTTTCAAGTTCTAATTGTAGAAAAATATAAGTCCAGAAAACTATGTTAACATGGAAAATAGAATGTAGAGAGTCTTTTCTTTGATGACCTAGAGCATATTGGAGATTTAGCAAAGCTCTAGTTCCCTCTTTTATTTCACCTGGAAATAACTAGTACCTAAGCACAAGTGAATAGCATCTTATCTTGACCGATTCTTTCTCCCCAAGCCATGTTGGATTGCTCACCACCTAGTTGTCAAGGCCTTGCCATGAGTATTTTCAAATCATAGACCCATCCTCTATGAATGTAAAAATAAGCCTTCTCAGTAATCACCTTTTAAAATTAAGAATTCTTGTATTTCTAAGGAATGCTTTTGGATTGAGCTAGTGAGGATTTGGAACATGGATAGGATTTTTCTTAGATCTCATGGAGTGTAAGAGAAGCTTACAATGTTTTGATGATTTTGTTCTTAGCAGTGGAGGTAAACATGGCTCTAAGTGGCACAAGTTACTTTGGACAAGGTGGGATAGATCTATGGAAAAACATATTCTTTACTAGAGTAGGACTCCATTATGCAAGATCTAGTTACAGCAAAGAAACTAGTGAGAATGGTGGCTCATGGAAAGAAGGTTAACTGGAAACAATGCTTCAAGGAGAGGTGGCTAAAGGAAGATGATCAACATTACACCTACTTCCATATGATCGCAAATAGGAGAAATAAAAATATGTCCTTGATCAAATTCTTCATAGATGCCCAAGATGATCTCTAGGTTGCGATTTCCTATTTTTGTAAATTATATGATTGAAATGAGAGGGTTCATCCTAGACTATAGGAAGGCATGATCCCTTGCTTGGTTTCCCCTATTGATAATGAGCTGTTATAGGGAAGACTTTTTGGAAAGAAGATTTTTTTGAATATGGCTAAGGCACCAAATCACAAGACACTTGATTTGGATGGCTAAAGCTTTGAATCCATGAAAGCCTATCATGGTGTCATATGAAGGGATTTTTTATGGTCTTTTTTGAGCAAGATTTAAGTGTTGTACTTTTTTCAAAGCTTGGAATAATACCTTCATTGTCTTACTACCCAAGAAGGAGGAGGTGAAATCCTTGGGGAATTGTAAGCTTATTAGTCTTTGCAATAGTTTTTATAGAATTATTTCCAAACCTTTTGTAAATCACCTAAAGCCCTTACTACCAAATATCATAGAGGCAAATTAGTCAAGATTCATCCGTAAGTGGAACATTATTGATAGTATCATTATGGAGAATGAGACTTTGCATTGGGCTTACATTTAGAAATAGGAGATTTTTTTTCTCAAATTTGATTTATTAAAATCATATGATAAAGTGAGCTAGGATGTTTTACTTTTCACCATGAAGGAATTGGGATTTTTTAGAGGATTCTGTGAAATGATCAAGTTCATGTTTTCTATAGCTAGATTTCAAGTTTCCTTGAATGGACATATATCTTAGCAATTTTTCCTAGCTTGGGATGTTTAGGAAGGTGACCTTTTCTCTATGCTATTGTCATCAAGAATCCTTGCATATGAATTAGAAATTTGAATGTCATGTTCCTATTTTCCTAGTACCTTTGTACTCTTTTGTATGTAGATGACACAACGATTTCTCCTAGCATTCATCCCTAAGGCCAAAACAATGATGTAAGAATTGGATGGATTTTATCTATAAATAGGGCTTTAAGTAAATTGGAACAAGATAGAGATTTTCCATGTAGGATTCCTGATAGAAACATTTGAGCATATTAAGAATATTTTTGGGTGTATTGTTGGCTTTCTCCTAGTTACCTATTAGGGGCAACATTTTTTCTACAAAAAGAAATCAACTAACTATTGGGAGGAAGTGTTGGAAATGATATAGAAGAAACTAGCCTCTTGGAGAGGTATGTTTCTTTCTTTTTGAGGTAAGTTGACTCTAGCTAAATGTGTCCACCCAAGCATTTTCATTTATAATGCATTGGTTTTCAATCCGCTAGCCCAATTTGTGTTATAAGTCAATTACATTGTAAGAAATTTCCTTTGGCCTAGTGGGGAGGAGTGTCACTAATTTCATTTGATTGTTTGGGATAAGGTGACTATCTAAGTTCATGTAGATGATTGTGGGCTTTGGAATATTGTGAGGAAAGCTTACATTCTGGCTACAAAGCTGGCTTGGGAGGTTTAGTATTGGGTGAACAAGCCTTGTGTCAATTATCTTTAAATGTGTTATCCTAATTTGTGAACTTGCCTGGCCAAATCCTCAAAGACATGGAAAATCATTAAGGATGGACTTTCCTTTAGTCACTTGGGGCTTTGGGATTTAAGGAAGTAGACATTCTAGTAGAAGGTCATCAAGTAGGACAAGCTCATCACAAAATAATTGGAAAAGCATTTTCTAAAGTAGTTACCTTATTATGTTCAGATATAGGACATATGTAAAGGATTTGTTTAGTAGAAGGTAGTGGATAATTCCATCATTCTTTCACAATGATAATAGACATGGAAAATTCACCAAAATTATTTACATCCTTAAAATACATAGCTTCCCTAATTCAGCCCATGAAGATACCTTGCATTTTTATTTAAGAAACCATAAATAGTGGATCACATGTCTTTATAGGCAACCATTTGGCAAAGTAAGTGGATGGAGCCTTAGAGGTTTCATTGTATATCAAATATGAGGTTTTTTGCCTGGCTATTAGCTCATCATGAAGTGCTCATTTAGGAAAAAATTTAGTGATGTTGTTTTTCCATGACCTCTTGATGTATTCTTTACTATAAGGATATTGAAACTATGACACACCTTTTCAAGGAATGTTTATTTAAACATGCTATAGGTTGATTTTTGTGCATGTGGATTAGGATCTTATGGGATCGATGCTTGGTAATGATTACAAAAGTGTCCATCGTCAAAGCCACTCACATGAGATTTTATTATGGATGAATGTTGCCTAGGAGATTTGGATTGAGAGGAATGCTTTCACTTTTCATGTAGAGTGCCTAAACTCTCATCAAATATGTGTCTTGAAAGCATTTTCCAACTTCCACTTGTGGAAAAATATCCATGAATGCATGATGATAATGTTTAACACTCATGAATCCTTGTAAGATGAGCCAATGTGGTGCCCATAAACTGTGTGTTCTTCTACTCTTCCAAATATGCATACCCTCTATTTTAAATGAACTTTATGATGTTGTACATGATCATTTTTTAGTCTTTAGTTTTGATGCCCTATGGGAATGCCTAGGGATTTTTTATTAGTCTAGGTGTTCATCTATTTTACTAGAGGATCTTCTACTTTCCATTATGGTATTGTTGTTGTAATTGCTAATTTGGGGGTTTACCCCTTGTTCTATAAATAACCAAACTTTCCCTCAAAAAACATGTAAAATAGAATTTCTTAGTTGTGTCATTATTTGATGTAAATACTATATTTTATAATACATCTATATAGTGAATCAAATACAACATAGAAACACTCAAGGCAATCGAAGTGTCTTTCTTTTGATTTCCTTCATTTTATTCTTTTTCTTTATGCTATTAACATTTATGATTTACCTTAATAAAAACATACCCTTTCAATCTTGTTTTCATTATACTCTTTATCCTAGGTGATGAAACATCAAAGTGTCATGTCAAAAAGCCCTTGTTGATGTGGCCATTTTGATGGATCCTCATTGGCATGATGCTGTTGATGTGGTGTTGCCTCATTGATGGGGTTTTGTCAATGTAGTGTCTACTACATTTATGAGGCCTTGTCAATGCAACTCTGCAATAAAGTCTATAAATACTTGCTCATCCACCATATTTATTGATGTCTTATCATAGTTGTAGCAAAGCTCTTGCAGTTTTGTCATTTGAAATTGGAATATTTTTCTAAGTGCCAACAATAGGAGTTAGAAAGTGTACAGATCTTTATTTGAGCACTGATGTACCTAAGCATACTAGTATGAATCATAATAAAGATGAGCCTTTTGATCAAACCTTGAAACACTTGGAATAGATTAATGATGTATTTTTGCATTTATTGTTTTCATTAATTACAAGATTAATTAAGATAAGTAATACTTTAATTAATTAACTAATTAACCTAAATAGATTAAACACATAAGTACGATAGCTTCAAGCATAACATACAATGCATAGTAATCCCAACAACACTTAATGCTTGGTAGCCCAGTAATGTTATAAGAATTTAGGATGTGTACAAAAAGTGGGATTGGATGCTTATGTTAGGATAGTTATTTATTAATTAGCAATCAGATTAGTTAAATTGGTTAATAAATTGAGTTTCAACTTGTTATCAATTGTAGGTGAATAAAATATAAAATAATAAAAATCATGTGCTCCAATTACACTTAACCATACAACTAAGCTTCACAAGTGTAGTTTGGAAGACAACAATTGTCACAATTAGATTTCACTTCTTAGAATCAACATACTTAGGAACTTAAGGTCTACAAAATTCGACTAGATTACATGTGACCACTTGTGATTCATATGGTTGGGCATGTCTAGTTTCTATTTTTGAATTTTTGTACTAATGGCTAAGTCATGGTTTCTTTTTAATGGAATAGGTAGTGAGTCCACAACATCCACCCATTCACAAACTCTATGGTTTTCCTTGTTTTGGAGGTTAGAGGTCCCTTTCATTAAATAAATTTTTAATACATTGGTGACCTTGGTAGTTTTGAAAATTGGGAAGGATTCAAAGGTTTGTACAGGGTGTGACTTGAAAGGGACTCAATATTCTTTGTACTCTTCTACTTACTTGGGTGCTTGAGTGTTTCTATAGACTTCTTATTGTTTCATGATGGCCAATAACAAGAATTCAAATAAAGTCTTTACATGGTGTGGTTCCCATAAAAAAAACAAAAAAGAAAAAAAAAACATGATGGGAATTCAAAGCACATCCCTTAGACAACTAAATGAACTACAAGCACTTGTTATGGGACTAAAAAGACATGTTACCAATGCCTAAAGATCCCATATAACTAAGACCCTTTCTCACTTCCTACTTCTCTTTTCTTCTCTTTATGGAATGGTGGTTGTTCTATGGATGCACTCTTATGTCTCAAGGAGGTGGATCGATCTTGTAGTGGCAATGGGATGTCACTGAAAGAGGTTGGTTTTGGTTTGGAATAAGAATGAATTTTCTTAGGTCATTTTTAAACATAAAACTCCAAAAGGGACTTCTTATGATCTTAATTCAGAATTCCATTCCACGTTCTCCATCATCCATCTCTACTAACCATAATTCACTTCATTGTTGGTGTCCATGTTCTTGATTTGGTATCTTGGTATGATGTACTTGAATTCCTAAATAGGATGTTTTGAGTTTTGGCCCTTAACTTCCACGAACCATTAATCACTATGGGTCCCATGGACTCCTTAGGTTGAGGTAATGTAAGAGAAAATAAGGCATGTGCCTACTATGGGAAGGATCCACTTTCATATCCCTTGGTTGGGTTTGTTAAGCATCTTATCCTTAGGCATTCTTGCAATTAGAATCTTTCATGCATCCATCTTCTACATCAAGATATGTGATCCTTTACATATTATATTCAAGAAACACAATTTTTGAGGTTTCAAAGATCCTCTTCAATGATTTCTTCATATTCTTGGCTTTTTTGGGACTCCATGGACCCCAAATTCATTGAAAAATTCCTTGTATTTTTTAAGATATTCAAATTTCAAAATTTTTTCGACGGGCTCTATATACAAGGCCCTATCAATGGAGTTGACCCATATACGAGGCCTTGTATACAGTGCCCCATCAGTGTAGTAGAAAAATTCTATATATATGCACAATCACATTTGGAAATTCTTAAATTTTCTCACAAATGCCAATGGATTTTTTGAAATTTTCAGAGCCCAAAACCTTGTAGAGCCCATAAATTCCTACCTATTTATCCAAATCACTCTGTTCTTTGACCCTATAGCTACTGGAGGTAAGCTCTTCATCATGGGGGCTGCAAATGTGCCATTTTTGATGAAAAAGTTTTCACCATTTTTCTAACTCCCATAAAAGTTTAACTAATAAATTAACTATTAAACACCAAATTACAAGAGTTAAACATTTTCAACAAGTTGCAATAATATTTATAGTAAAAATTAATAAAATAATAAGTCTACCATTTTCCAACCTTAGCCAAAGTGTAATTGACTAATGAGAGAAGATATTCAAAAATTTAAAGTTATACATTATATCTACTAATTCATGGATGTGTTGTGATTGCAATGGCACAAAAATAAAAGCACATGTAGGAAGCAAGATTGTCTCAACCAAGGGAAAATGACCTAGAATGGAAAGGGGCCAAAAATAGGCCTGATAAGAACCACTTGAAAGCCACACCATAGGTCCTCTTAGGGAAGAGGTTGAGGTGGACTCTATTCAACAAATTCTAGAACTAGTAGTAGCAATAGAACACTGTCACTAGGATGATGCACTAGCTCAACATGCAAATCTTGATGTGACATTGAAAAAATCTTACCTAAAATAGATCAGATCAAGGGAGGTTCAAAAAATAGTGCTCTAGGAGTTGAACTTTGGCTCTTTCTTGGAGTCTAAAGTGTATGCTCTAAATCCACGACTAGTAGGAGCCCCATCATGTCACATTTATAGGAGTCTAGAGTGTATGCTCTAAATCCACCACTAGCAAAAAGACAAACACCTATAAAATTACCTTATCCTCAAGGAAATTCTAGGCAATTCAATGAGTAATAAAAATATTATCCAAGTGCAATTCCACCACAATCGTACAAGGAGTATCAATAGTGGTAGTAATCATAGTCATGGGCACTACCTCCACCAAGGCAACCATACCCCTATAGAGTTTAGAGTATGAACAAGCAAAGGTTGTTGGCCATTTGTTGATCACTATTATGAACAAGCAAAGGAACTTTATATACAATATTCTCATAGCATCACATTTATATTGATCCATCCATGAAGCCAAGGAGGCAACCATGACAATAGTTGAATCCAAAATTGAAGCAAATCATTAAAGAGAAGATTGAGCAACTCCTTAAGGTAGGGTTCATCTACCCCATTGTGGATAGTGTAACGATGAAATATGTCGGTTGCTAGAAAGTACCAAATGAAAATCCATGTACACAGTCTTAACCATGGATCTGTGCTAGGGTCGTGCTGGAGAAAACAAATCCGTGGTGCCCTGAATGGTCTTGTCGATCAGATAGGGACTTACTCAATTAGTAAATTGAAGAATATTGCGATATTATGTGTATTATATAGATATTCCACAAAACAAATTGATTCAATGAATCAGAAGAGGAGTAGAAAATGATGTAAATCAATTGAAATAACGATGATGTCAACGTGACAAGGAGGATCGGATTTAAGAAGGATGTGCAATTCCAAGATCTATGTTTTGACTTGAAGACTGAGAATATTGTATATAAAGTTCCAATGGTAGACTTCGCTTATCTTGTGTGAAGCATACACAAAATAACAAGAAAACTATTCAACAAGGAGTATAGAATGAAGCTTGGTCTACCTTGTAAGCCAAAGATGGGATGCAAGGATGGTCAAGCTTGGATGTTTATCGATAAACTATTTCTGATCAATAGATCTTGCCAACCGCACCAGATGATCTCTCGATCTCTAATCTACTCCTTTTGCCTTGGGTAGTCTATGCTCAAAACTGCCAATGATTGCCAAAGCAGAGAACTGTATTTTTCGCCAAAGCACTGATCGCTCCTGTTGTTAATGCTCAAGTAAATGTCTTCTATCTCTACTCAAAAGTTGATAGTTGCCAAAAATGCCCCAGATGATCATGCCTCTCTCCCCTTCCACCAACTGGAGTATTTATAAATTCGGTAGTATGTAGAGAAGGCATGGCCTTGATGAAGGTGTATTCACATTTTGCGTAAGGGAAACAGATGGTGGAGATGCAAGGAAGTAAGAGCTAGAGGTAGGATTATGAGGAAATTAGGGATGCACTCCTGAGTGGCTAGGCTAACCTAAGTAGCCATCTCAAAATGCTGTTTGTATTTCACCACTCAAATGAATGCACCTTTGAATGACATCCTCGTAGCAAGTAACCTGCAACCAAAGAAGAAAACAGAGGACACCATTTCTCGGTTGAATCACCGAATAGGTTGTTGAAACAAGTATCATTTGGAGCGAGATAGAGTGAGCGGGCCATGAAGGAGGAACTGTAGCACGAGGCTAGAGTCTTCAACGTTGACACTCGGCCCAGCATATCACCACCAAAGAGTATCTAGCTCATTGCACCTGACTAGTTATGCAAAGAACTAGCTAGGTGAATCTATGAAGCCAGAGCCTAATAGTGATGATGAGTGGAGATCCCCAAGGTTGTGGTTTATGTGAACTCCTTCGGGGCTTTGGACGGTGAAACTAAACTCTCAGAGGTGCCACTGCTATAGTGGGTGCAGTGACGGCATCTCTGAGGGGTCAGTAGTATGCCTTTCAGCACATATGTGGAATCAGCAGAATGCCTGTGAGGTAGCGATGTTGGGGCTGTCCCAACATCCCACCATATTTGTTTTGCAGCTGCACAGAGACAATTACGCTCACTTGATCCACATGTTGGCAGTCTATAGGTCCCGATTTTAAGTCCTGGTAGACTGCCGTTGCTAGTTTTAAGTCCCAGCAGACCATGGTCTAGTTTAAAGTCTTGGCAAACTGAAAAGTGCTAGTTTTACATCATAGCATACGATGGTAGAAATAATTTATGGTCTCAGCAGACCATGCTATGGATGTCAGTTTCATGTCATGACCCAGGGACAAATCTTTGCTGGTTTCACATCTCAGTAAACGGATACTTACCTGTGCCAGTTTTATGTCTTGGCGAATAGCTAGTGCCAGTTTAGTGTCATAGTGGACGCATGCAAGAAATACGAGTTTCACGTCTTGGTGAACTTGTACAACACTGCCAGTTTTATGTCATAGCAGATAGTTGCAACTTGCTAGTTTTACATCATGGCGGACGATTGTTTCTAGTTTAGCATCGTGGTGGATGCGTGCAGAAAGTGCCAGTTTTACATCGTAGCAGACGATCAGTGCCAGTTTAGCGTCATGGTGGACACGTGAAGAGAGTGCCTGTTTTACGTCGTAGCAAACGATTGTTGCCAGTTTAGCATCATGGCCAATGATTGTTGCTAGTTTAGTGTCATGGCAGATGATTGTTGCCATGCCTGATGTTAACACTTGATATGCAGCTAAATGTAGTATCGCTTCAGATATATATGATTCACGGGATTTGGTAACTCATTGTTGTTGATATCTTCTAGCTTGAATGTGTCGTTTCCATACACATCAGCTACCAGGAAAGGGCCCTCCCAGTTCGCAGAGAACTTGCCTACTGATTCGCAAACAGCCTTGAGAACCAAATCTCCCTTCTTGATCAGATGTTGTTGAAGATTATGACGGTGCTTCTGCCTCTGCTTATCTTGATACTTTTCGATGGTATCAAGTGTCTGTATTCGCTTCTCCTCTACTGAATCCAAATCCATGATCCAAGACTCGGTGTGTTGAGCCTCATTTATAATCATGAAGGGGATCATTCGCAGAGAAGGAATTTGTAATTTGAGGGGTAGCACCACCTTAGATCCGTAGACTAGGCTATAGGGCATACTGTCTATAGCTATTCTGCATGTGGTATGATACATCCATAGCACATAGAGGATCTTTTCATGCCACCATCTCTTATTGCTGTTGAGCATTTTCTTGAGTAAGTTGATAATGACCTTGTTTATCGCTTCAGCTTGATCATTCACTTGCGAGTAATAAGGTGAGGAAAAAGATTGTTTGATACCCAGGTTGTCACAAAAGGATTTGGTTTCCAGGCTACTAAATTATGGCCCATTATCAGTCACGATAGTCATTGGGAGACCAAATCTGGTTACAATTTTGTCTAGAATGAAATGACAGATTTGTTGGGATGTGATCTTTTGTAGAGGAATGGCTTCCACCCACTTCATGAAATACTCAGTAGCGGTGATTATGAAGCTATGACCTACGGAAGATTTCGGTGTGATAGGCCCTATAATGTCTAGTCCCCATCGTTGAAAGGGCCATGTTATCTGAGTCATGTGTAGTTCTGTAGGCAACACATGTATAAGGTTCGCATAACATTGACACGTGTCGCATGTTTTAACCTTTGTAAGACAATCTTTTTCCATGTACGGCCAATAATACCCTAAGCAACAGATTTTAGAGGCCATGGCCCATGGTGCTATGTGTCCTCCGCATAATCCCTCATGAACCTCTCCAACTATACATTGCGCCTGGTCTTTGTTAATGCAAGTAAGCAATACTCCATCAAAAGAGCATCTACAGAGGGTACTATCTCCTATGATGACGTACTACCTAGCTCGCTTGCAAATTGCATCCTTCTGCACGTGTGTTAGTTCGTGCGGTGGTTCGCCATGCAAGAGGTAAGTTTTAATGTTGTCGTACCACTCTGGCGTTCTATCCTCGAGCAGTGAAGATATTTGCACCACCTGAATGATAGGATCTGTAAAATCTATTATTAAGGAAGGACAAGTGTCGAATAGGTGCAATGGCACATTTAAAGCTAATGTAGCCAGTGCATCAGCTAGTGTGTTATTGTTTTGGGGCACGTGTTGGGCATTGATCATTGTGAACTGCTTCAGAAGATCTTTAGCCATATCGCAGTAGGGCTGTAAATGTACAGCCTTGCAGGCATAGACTGTGATTTGATTTATAACACGCAGTGAATCACCCCTAATTGCCAGGTGTTGAATATCGAGCTCTTTGGCTGTTAATAATCCCCTAAGGAGTCCCTCGTACTCTGCCACATTGTTCGTACAGGGAAAGGTCAAGCGGTAAGCATGAAGACATACATCCTTAGGTGATAGTGTAATGACTGTGGCGGCAATTCCGCCTCTAGTGGTTGAAGCTCTATCAAAATATAACATTGCTTCAGGGCCTGTTAAAATAGGGTTTAAACTATGTACATGCTTGTCTAGAAATTTAGGCTCTATGGTTGCCTGACTGTCAATAAGCGATGTTATTAGTTGGTCAGCTATCGCTTGGCCTTTCGTAGAGGATTGACCAATATAATGCAGATCGAATTCTACCGTGATAGCTTTCCAACAAGNTGTGTCCTCCACATAATCCCTCATGAACCTCGCCAACTATACATTGCGCCTGGTCTTTGTTAATGCAAGTAAGCAATACTCCATCAAAAGAGAATCTACAGAGGGTACTATCTCCTATGATGACGTACTACCTAGCTCGCTTGCAAATTGCATCCTTCTGCACGTGTGTTAGTTCGTGCGGTGGTTTGCCATGCAAGAGGTAAGTTTTAATGTTGTCGTACCACTCTGACGTTCTATCCTTGAGCAGTGAAGATATTTGCACCACCTGAATGATAGGATCTGTACAATCTATTATTAAGGCAGGACAAGTGTCGAATAGGTGCAATGGCACGTTTAAAGCTAATGTAGCCAGTGCATCAGCTAGTGTGTTATCGTTTTGGGGCACGTGTTGGGCATTGATCATTGTGAACTGCTTCAGAAGATCTTTAGCCATATCGCAGTAGGGCTATAAATGTACAGCCTTGCAGGCATAGACTCCTGTGATTTGATTTATAACACGCAGCGAATCACCCCTAATTGCCAGGTATTGAATATCGAGCTCTTTGGCTGTTAATAATCCCCTAAGGAGTCCCTCGTACTCTGCCACATTGTTCGTACAGGGAAAGGTCAAGCGGTAAGCATGAAGACATACATCCTTAGGTGATAGTGTAATGACTGTGGCGGCACTTCCGCCTCTAGTGGTTGAAGCTCTATCAAAATATAACATTGCTTCAGGGCCTGTTAAAATAGGGTTTAAAATATGTACATGCTCGTCTAGAAATTTAGGCTCTATGGTTGCCTGACTGTCAATAAGCGATGTTATTAGTTGGTCAGCTATCGCTTGGCCTTTCGTAGAGGATTGACCAATATAATGCAGATCGAATTCTACCGTGATAGCTTTCCAACAAGCTATTTTACTACTTTCATACAGATTATGCGTAATAGCCCTAAGGATGTTATTTTTGCAGATTATGTTGACCTGGCTACGAAAGAGATAGTGTCTGCACTTTTTGAGTGTAAACACTAATGCTAAGCAATTACACTCTACTTCATTGTACCTCATTTCATATGCACATAGAGAATGACTCAAGTAATATATGCGCACTTCTAACCCATAATCTCTCTTTTGACAGAGTAATGTAGCTAAGGCTACGTCTGATGTTGCGAGGTAAATGTAAAACAGTTGATCCCTTTTTGGTAGGAATATTGTTGGCAAACGTTGAAGTTCTTGCTTCAAGCTATCAAACGCATGCTAACAATCATCTGTTCATTCGAAATTAACCCCCTTTTTGAGCAAGTGCTGCATAGGATGTAACTTATCTGTTAGTCTCAAAATGAACCTCTTGATAAATTGTAACCACCCTTACAATCTACGTAATTGCTTGCGATTTGTAGGGGGTGTCAATTCAACAATGGCTGTGACTTTGTCAGGGTCTACTCGTATACCAGTTTTCAATACCACAAACCGCAGCATGCATCCGGTTTTGACGTCGAATACGCACTTCTTTGGGTTGAGTCGGAGGTTGTATTTAGAGCATCTTTTGAGGACCAACTCCAGATCCTCCGAATGATCTTCTGACCTTATATACTTAACAGCTATATCGTCAACATAATCATTCAGTCTCCCTAGGAGGTAATCGCTAAAGATGTACATCATAGCTTGTTGATACGTAGCTCTAGCATTTTTTAACCCAAAAGGCATTATGATGTAGCAAAAGGTCCCCCAGGGTGTCATGAAGGTAGTTGTCAGCTGGTGTTCTAGGTTGATGCATATTTGATTGTAGCCTGAGAAGCCATCCATGAAGGATAAAAGTGCATGCCTAGTAGTTGTATCCACTAGTTGGTCGATACTCGGTAATGGAAAATTATCCTTGATTGTAGCTTTGTTCAAGTCTCGAAATTCTATGTAGATGCGTATCCCTCTAGTCTTTTTAGGAACAACTACAATGTTAGATACCTAGTCTGAGTAATCGATCATGCGAATAAAACCAGCTTGATACAGTTTAGTGATCTCATCATGTACTGCTAGCATGACTTCTGGCTTAATTTTTCATGCTTTCTATCTAATTTCTTTGATATGAGGATCTAGAATTATGTTGTGCTATATTAATCTTGGGTCTAGTCCTAGCATATCTTCGTATGACCATGCAAACACTGTGATGTTGTTCTGAAGGACCTGCTTTATGTTATCATGTACCTTTTGGTCTAGTAAAGAACTAACCTTAAGAGTTTTAGTCTCACCCTTATGCGTAACCATAGAGGCCTCGTTAAGGGGGTCTTCGGTTACATCTCCAGCTTCTAGATCTAGCATGCGCGTCGATTGTTCTGGCCAGTCTAGAGATGTTTCTGACATGGCTATGGTTGCATCATCGAGGGAAAGGTTAGTTTCCACTAGTGTGGGATCAAATTTTCTAATGGTTTCCCTATGTGGGCCTGTTAAAACTAGGAGCGCAAATAAAGTTTCATCCATTTGGCAATTGTCCTGCAAAATTGTCAAATATGAAAGTAATTAGAAAAATGCTAAGTTGGATGTGATAAACATTTAGCGTATAATGCTTGGTTTAGTCTAAAAAGAAACAAGATGTGATGTGACATTGCTTGACGTGAGAAGCTAACGGAATTTTGAACATTGTGAATAGCCTGTAATTAATGCAACCTGATTACGAGGAGATAAGATGCAGTAGTTTAATGTAATTTCGGACTGTAATGCATGCGATATCTGTCGTAATTAATGCCTTGATTTTTGGGTTCTAGCTCATACTGACACTAGCATTTGGGTAAGTTTCACGTAAATTGGGCATCAAGTCAATTAGTTTTGCATATAAGTAGGTAGTTCTTATCGAAAATAGGCTATTGGCTATCGTAAATTTGAATTCTCGACTGTCATAGAGAGAAGGAGAAAGAGCAAAAGACTGCAGTGCATTTTTTGTGAAGGTATTCAAGTGTGAAGGTGTTCAGGACTGTAACAATGGCACTAAAAGTAAGAGGAAAGAATACCAAGTTGGCTAAAATCAACGAAGTACAAGGGAGCCTATAGCATGCTTCGTAGGCCTTGGTCGAAGTGAGAGATGTCACTCCCCTGAATCGGTAGGTCATCCCTTACTTACTCGTGTTGCTTCATATGATACACTTTTTTTTTGTGTTTATCCTTTTGCATCCTCTGCGTAAACTAGAGTTTAGGCTATAGACCTCGTATTGAAGCAAGGGTTTAGACAACAGTATTACATCTATCGCCATTGTCTGAGACAGACCTTGTACTATTACAAGGGTTTCGGTGATTTCGGCTGTATGGCTAGAGTGTAATTTTGTAAATTTTCCTGTAGTTTAAACATGCAATCAGAATCTAGATGGTAATGTGTTTATTTTCTGTATAGTATCATGGTGAAACCCATCCTAACCATTTTGGATATAGTTGGGGTTTTATGTTGTATAAACCCTATCGTACCCAATGTTCCTCCCCCTTAGACTCGGTTGCAGGGGAAGGCTATATGGTTCCGAAAGGGTGTGCTGGACTTTTTGCAGTTTTTGCTACATAACCACAGTATTATTGTGTGGTTGCATTTGTCAAGCAATGTCACTGGTACTATTTTGGAACATTTGTTAGTGGGTTCTACGTAGGGCATCCTAGCTTTTCTGACAGATGGGGCTATTGATACTGGGCATCCCCAAGACCGCAAACTTAGCGTCAGAGGGTTGAGGCACTTAAGTTGGATCTAGGAGATGCCCAGATTTAGCTGCTATCATGCGTATAATACTTTGTTCATGGCTCGTCATGTCTTGACTTACTTTCAGAATCCTCCAGGCACGATGTATTATTCAGGTGGGTAAGTTATTTTACTGGCAGTATTGTCAACATGTTTCTAATGTTTGAATTTGCAAAACGTAGGCTAGTAATGTGTTATATGATACAGGTTTTTCATCAACAAAAATGGATTAGTAGGAAATAATGATACATTGTCTTGGACCGAAATGGCAATAAAGGAGTTTACGTCCACCAACAACATACGCGCTGGTGTAATGGGGCAAATGGCTTTCGACATTCATGAGTATTCCACCCATTATGCTGATTCCTTCAAAAATTATCAGAATCTCAGGTGGTTACATGTAGAATGGACTTTGAACCCACCCCTTACCCTCGTGGATGTGCAAAGGAAGCTCCCTTCATTTCCTTTGCCATTTGGACCTGGTAAGGTTTTGTTGCTACTATTAGTTACAGGGTATTATATTTTCTTTTTCTTGTTTTGAAATGTTGTGTAATAGTGTTTTCTCTATGTTGACATGTGCCATGTATTATCAGTCAGGGAATCCTGGGATATTACCATCACAATTTTCGGCCGCGAGGCGAACACCCTCCTTTTCCATTATGGCGACATAAAGGAGGCACAACGCTGGCTTGGCCATGCGGTGGCCCCAATTGCATTGGTCACCAAGCTTTGGGAAGCGAGGCTGATGCATTTATTTCTAGTTGTAACCCCTGATGTCCCCACAAGAGAAATGTTAACCCTAGTTAACTCCTTCAGCGAGGGAGCTAAACATTTTTGCAAGCATGTGCGTCACATGCGTGTAAACTTTGATATTGATGCTCAACTATTCACTGACCTCTTCGGCATCCCCTCTAATGGTCTTCCCATAGAGGAAAAATCGAGAAGAAGCATCAAATGTCAGGAAGAGCTAGAGGAGTGGTTGGGGATGAAGAAGGAGGCCAAGGGGATCCCTTGTGAAAAGATCGAATTAGAGGTTGCCAAGACTATTTATCCCCTTTTCCGAGCCCGAGCCTTCCCCAAAACACTCTCGCAGGGGAGGTTCTTTACTATAGAACAGGCCCATATTATGTGAGAGGTGATGGAGGAAGGGACCCAATTCAACTAGGCAAGCTATTTCGCAGAGGGGTTACGCACTAAAATGGTGAGGCTCCGCCAAAAGCTCGAGTCGCGTTTCAATGTGCACTTCACCTTCTTCATAGCTTGCCTTCGGCATTTTGCCGAATTTTTGGTTGTCTAGAGGAATGGGATCTGGGTCCTACAAGGCTGGGACTAGTTATCCAAACCTTGGATTTCTCATATCTTTAGCACTACCTGGGCACAGGATCCTCCGGAGGGAACTAGGGAGTCACTGTCTATAACGACTAGGGATGTGGTGGCACCTCGAATGCGGGGCCCTGACAGCGTAGGTATGGTGATTCTCACTTATACTAGTGATGCTTCATGGGGAAAGCACCTGGCTGCAGAGATAGTAGATGCCTCGGTTTAACGTAAAAGGTCTCGCTTAACCGAGGCCCCTATGGAACCAGCAGGTGGCACAGATAGAACTGTGCAAGTCAGAGTTCAGCGGAGTAAACCTCTGCCTGGTGAGAGTAAAGACATAGTGAAAATTATGGCAATTATTGTATTATGCAGCTTTATTCAAGGTATTCTGAATTGTTTAAATGTTTTATGTGGTATGAATAGGGAGACCTACGGAGTGGTTGACCCCTGAAACAGGGGCAGTGGTATTACGGCATGGGGAAGGGGCCCCAATTTTGGAAGAGGAGGCCCCAGCTATTAGAATAAGTAATGCACAGACCCTTGTGCATGAGGAGAGAGAGGTGGTAGAAAATGTTGATGCACTCCCCACTGTAACAGGTAGAGGTAATCAGTGTATTAGGATTTTTTAAGAATTCTGTTAACAATTAGAGATTTTGACTTAGTTACGCTACAGATGAACAAGGTGCATCCCCATCCGCCGTTGTCAGTAGAGTGTGGGGGGAATTCCCTGATAAGTTTTCCTTCATGGGAGGCACTGTCAGTGACATGATCAAGCACCTCAAGCACGTGGATCCTGGTGCTGGTATGTTACTGCTATTGTACGCTTATTTTATTATAAGGTTATAATGTTTATTTACATTTGAAAATATTTGTTATCAGGAGCTTGCCTTCGATGGGACCCTATGGAGCCCATTGATCTAGACACAGTCGAGCCTTCATCAGACGGTGTGGTCGTGCCACGTAACATTTATGAGGAAATGCGTAAATGTGCGTTACGCTTGACCCACTCCTTGTGGGAGAGTCAAAACATCAATGAAGACCTCTAGAAGAAGCTGCAGAGGTCAGAGAAGGAAAGGATGTCTCTAACCAAAGAGGTCGAAGACTTAAAATTGTGATGTGAATTCCTACAGGCATGAGGAATGGGTGAAGAGGACTAGTGGAAAGCTATTATCAACTATGCTTGCTACTGGACCACAATCAAAAATAGCATTCAAACCAGTCGAGAATTGGTGGAGCAAAGGATGCAAATAGAGCTCTTGGCCCAGAAGAACCAGGACTGGAAGGACTTTTGCGCAAGCATCCAAGAGTGGGGGCAGAAAGAAAAAGATCACAAGTATCTGTATAAGCGAGAAAGTCTCGCTTATCATCAATACTATTGAGATTCTGCCTTTGAAGCTCAATCCTTGCGGGTGTTCCTCGACATCATTGGTGCATCTAAGGCCTTCAAGAAGTTCTAGGAGCAAGTGACGGTAAGTGCGTCCCTGAAAAGGGAAATTACTCTTCTCGAGGAAGAGACTACAGTCTCTACTTTCTTTCCTAAACCACCCTGATGGACTAGTGTTGAGAAGGGGAAGGTGAAGGATGGAACTATTCTGGGGGATGGAGTTTGGGCTGAGCTAACCGAGGACGAAATCATGCAACACCTGTGGATCGGTTTAGACCAACCCGCCTTTGCTACGGATGCAGGACCATCGCGAGTAAGTTTGAATGTTATTGAATTTAAATTTTCTGGTTTATCCTATCGTGGCTTTTTCTTATGTATTTATTTTATGTAGGTTCAAGGAGTGGATGAAGAAGGTGAACAGGATGAGAAGCTTGTTTAGGAAGAAGAGCGTAATGACACATACCATGCTCTTGGGGAGTTAGTGTTAGTGCAAGAACCCCGTGAAGATGACATTCCTCATGAAGGAATACTCTCTAAAAAGGAAGGCCTACTCGAGGATGATTTGTTAGGGTTAGAGGCAAACTTAAGGGATACTGGTGAAAATGGTACTAGGGGGGATGCGTAATTGTGACTTACTCATGATTTTATTGATGAAATTGAACAATGGTAATATGAATGCTGGCAAGATTACTCATGAGATTTTGTTTATGGTTTTTATTTATTTTTTTTATGTTATGTTTAATTTTATGTTTGTAAGCATAAAGAGAATTTTTAAAGACTTCGGATAGGTTGCATTATCATGACTGTAGAATGGAGTGGCTAGTTTAAGGCCATTGCAGGTCGTCACATAGCGTTTGCGTAAGATATAGATGAATGAATTTGCTAGTTTTAGGCCATTGCGGGCCTTTACTAGTTTTAGGCCATTGCAGGCCTTTACTAGTTTTAGGCCATTGCGGGCCATCACTAGTTTTAGGCTGTTGTAGGCCGTCACTAGTTTTAGGCCGTTGCAAGCTGTCTGCATACGTTTGGGAGTGTAATTGATAAAAATGTACATATCTGCGTAATTGTGCTAATATGACTAGTAGAAGTCAAGAAGAGTAAATGGCATAAAATGAGGAATGTAAATAGCGTAATGAACAGAAGTGTAAATACATGTATGTATATTAAAGAAAATTGACAATCAAATTTGATAAGCGTATGCAAAAAACTAGTAAAACTGTAACGATGCGCGTAAATACCACTCAGATCAATCGCTAGCCCGCAATTATTTCTTGATGGCTTTTACGTTCAATGGTGCATAAGGATGAGGAGGTTTATGGCTAGATTCTTTCACATCATCCTCTTCTCCCTAAAATGGTAGGTCTACCCAGGCTAGGCTGTCATCATTCATTTCAACTTGTTCGAGGGTCTGGACATGGGTTTGACTTTCGGGCATCTTGATCTCCAAACCCCATTCCTCCTCGACGTTATTGATAGTCCTAGGAGTTATTTCATCACCATGTATTACTACCTCTCCCCCTGCATAAGGTAGGTGCATCTCTTGATGTATTGGTGACGAAACTACCCTCAGTTGGGCTAGCCAGGACATCCCTAGAATCAGGTTGAAGCCAGGCATCTCCTCGATAACGAGAAATGTGGCGTCTATTGGGAATTGATCCCCTACCACAAATTTGATATGCACCATCCCCTTGACTTGCACCTATGCCCCGTTGAATGAATTTAGGCACAATGTCGTTGTAAGACTGATCTGGTCGACCAGGCCCAACTTATCCACTATAGGATAAGGGATGACATTTGTAGCCGCGCCATTGTCAACGTGCACCCTCCAAATCCGATATTGATCAACCCGGATGGTGATAAACATGGGTTCTATCATTACTCGACCTTTCTCTAGATCATCTTTGATGGATTTATTGTCAAAGGTCAAAGGGGTTGGTTTAGGTTGCTCAGCGGCGGGAGGAAGCATGATACCATGTATCGCTTCCTCTTCCGTTGGTAAGCTTTCATCCATAGGTATGGATGTCAGCATATAAACCATAGCCTCACAGTGCTTTTGAAATGTCATAAGCAAGTCATAGAGGCTCAACATTATGTTATTCTATTTCAAAGCCTGCTTGACTTGTGTAAATGCGTTGAGGAGGTCCCATTCTCGGCTAGGTTGCTTATCTCCTCTGTCTTCTTCCATTTGCCCTAAGTGATGAATCTCCCGAGGCAGAACAGCATCAATCAGAGGATTGTGTTTCTTTTTGTCGAGGGGAGGTGGCTATATTCCTATACCCTTGGCTTGCCCACAAGGTGCAGGTGTAGGGATAGAGGCCAGGGGCCTAGGCTTAGCAAAGCCTAGCGTAGAGTTGTTTTTGGTAGCACTAACTAATGCATCTCCTTCCTTTTTTTTGTTTGGTGGCGGTTGGTGGTTTTGGTTAGAAGCTTGCCCCTACATAAAAGGGGCAGCTGGTGGTCTTGGTACCCTAAGGATAAAAGGCACCTTAGGAGTGGGCACGGACGTGGCCGTGGCTTTATCGTTAACGTGAGATCGGGTTATGGCTAGAGAGGGTGCCCGAATAACAAAGGGTGGCCTCGAGACACCGCTAACTACCGGTGAAGAACTTGCCCCCTGGAGTGAAGTGGTAGGTACACATAAAACAAAGGGTTGTTTAGGTGGTGCCTTCCCTTCACTATCAGTACTTACCATGTTGATTGTGTATGGTATGTTATTTGCATTTAACATGTCTTTGTACACATGCAACGCCTAGTTTTCAGGACGTGTTGGACTACTGCCGTCTAGTTTCAGAGAACCATCGTCAATCATGCATTGAATGTCATCCTTCAACACCCAGCAGTAATCGGTATCATGACCACACAATTGATGGTAGTCACAAAAATGGTCTATCCTAAAAGAATTTGGAACTGGTGGTTTGTTAGGTAGGGCTAAAGTAGGATTCTTCAGCAATTCACAATGACACATGTGATGCTGGAGAGCTTCTTTGGATACCTTTTTATTCTGAATGTATCCTACCCCTAATAATTGTTTCAACAGTTTTGAATGTTTTATAGGCAGGGTTGTATATTTTGAGCGATCTTTATGTTCAAAGTTTGGCCTCGACTGGGGGGCTTTTCAGGGGCAGGTGTGTCTTGGCTGGTGCTGCTTACACTAGCTGTGGTCTCAGCAGACACTGTGGGTGCCTTCTTGTTATTCTTGTTTTTAGCACCCTCAGCCAACACAGCTACTATCATCGTTGTTGCTTTTCCCTTGTCTTTACCCTTATTATTGGCATTTTTATAGGCCATGTACGCCGGGTCTTTGCTAGCCTCAGCAGCATCCTAGATGCTCTTAGTTTGGGCAAAAGCCTGACTTAAGGAGTTAGGGACAAGGTAATATAGTTTAGGCTTGATGAAGTTGTTAACTACTCCTTTGAAAATGGTCAGTAAATGGGCTTCCGCGATACGTTCATGGATTTCATTCAAAGTAGCACTCCATCGCTATATAAACTTCTAGACTGGTTCAAGTGGGTCTTGCTTCACTCCCAGAAGTTGGTCTAGCATGACTTCTAGCTTTAAATTGTACTTAAAGAGAGTCATGAATTGTGTTAGGAGTTCTTCCAGGGTTGAGATGGAAGAGCGAGGAAGTGCTCAATACCATTCCAAAGCTTTCCCTACTAGAGACATTGCAAAGACATGGATAATTGTATAAGGCCATTGTTGCAATAACAAGGATTCAGACCTGAAGGTAACAAGGTGAGCATTAGGATCTCCTTCCCCATTATATTTAGTAAAATGGGGCAACGACATCCCTGGTAGCAATGACAGCATAGGAACCACTAGGCTGATAGGATCATCCTAGTAGAAATCCATGATTTGTATCATATTAGAGCCAGCAGCTTTAAGATGCTTAACTTCCTCAGTGAGGGTTTGAATAAGCAAAAAAGCTTGATCCAGACTTGGTGATGAAAAAGTCTGTGCAAGAGGAGTAGGGGGTTGAACTAAAAGAGCAGTGCCAGGCAATGGGAATGGAGCGATGGTTTGACTGAAAGGTGGCGCTGCAGGGACTATCCCCATTGACGGAGTTGCCTGTGGAAGCCACCACCCACTAGGCTGAGCAGAGAGATTGGCTGTCACCGGGTGTGTAGGATGGAGATTGTAAGGGTATTGTGGGTTTATTTGTGGGACATGCATGGTAGGTGCGGCTAAGGGTTGCACACTGTATAACATAGATTGATTATGTGAGATGGGCAGGATCCACTGACCAGCCATGGGTTGTTGAATGGATTGCTGCGATTGAACAGTGGTTGCGATCTATTGCCTTGCAATGGGTTGCACCGGATTTTGCACCGGGCGGGTTATAGGTGTGGTATGAGATTGCAAGTGGGGAATAAAATGAGGTGCGGTAGATGCAGGTACCACCGATGGAATACTGATTGCACGTGGCGATGAGACTGCCCCCATGTTATTTTGAGATGGTATTTGTACTTGCAAGACTAAGGATTGCGTAGTGGCTTGCAGGATGAGAAGAATATGGGTTTGTGTAGTCATGACTGAGTTGAGATGGGAGGCTTCTCCGGTGAGAGGAATAGGGGATTTATGTATGTATGGGGGCTAAGGGTATGATATGAATCCGCGTGTTCAGATTGGGCTACAAATTCATCTTCCTGTTCTTCCCTATTTTGAGGTTCTAGAATGGACTGTGTAGCCTAACTCCTAGCCATAACCAGGTGGGTCAGGAGTTCATGAAAATGTTCAATCAAGGGGATAATGTCATACACGGTAGGGATGAAATCTTGGCCCCCTCTGTGGATCATCTCATAATTTCGTTTTGCCTCAATCTTGGCTTGGCTAAGAGGGAGCTTCGCCTGGATCTTGACGCAGATGAAATTATATTCTTCAAGAGTCATGGTGGTGAATATAGGATCCTTGCCCTGTAATCTCAATGAATGACGTGACGGTCCCTGAGGTCCTATTGCACTAGAAGTTGATCCGGTGGTGGCGATGGGATTTACAGATGTGGCACCCGAATCGGTGATGGTCATAGTGGTAGTGGTTGCATATGTAGAATCCATTTCTCAAAAAGGTTAATGACAAGAAACGACAGGATCTAGAAGGCGACAGCTAAACAAAATTATGATTGGGCTTTTTACCTTGCAGGATTCCAAAGGAATCATTGCTGTGACCAATCTACACCACACGATTTTTCGTAAACTTCCCTAAAGGTATTACGTTTACGTTTTTATGGATGTGGGTATAGATCGCTTACAGGGCTACCTGTAAAATATGGATCGAAGCTTTAAGGCCCTACTTCTAGTGCCAAAAAACTATAATGATGGAAAACGTCTGTCGCTAGAAAGTACCAAATGAAAATCCATGAACACAGTCTTAACCACGGATCCGTGTGAGGGCCATGCTGGAGAAAACGAATCCGCAGTGCCCTGAACAGTCTCGTCGATCAGATAGGGACTTACTCAATTAGTAAATTGACGAATGTTACGATATTATGCGTATTATATGGATATTCCGCAAAAGAAATTGATTCAATGAATCAAAAGAGGAGTAGAAAATAATGTAAATAAATTGAAATAATGATGATGTCAATGCGACAAGGAGGATCGAATTTAAAAAGGATGTGTAATTCCAAGATCTATGTTTTGACTTGAAGACTGAGAATATTGTATATAAAGTTCCAATGGTAGACTCCGCTTATCTTGTGTGAAGCATACATAAAATAATAAGAAAACTGTTCAACAAGGACTACAGAATGAAGCTCAGTCTACCTCGTAAGCCAAAGATGGGATGCAAGGATGGTCAAGCCTGGATGTTTATCGATCAACTATTTCTGATTAATAGATCTTGCCAACCGCACCAGATGATCTCTCAATCTCTGATCTACTCCTTTTTCCTTGGGTAGTCTCTACTCAAAACTACCAATGATTGCCAATGGAGAGAACTGTATTTTTCGCCAAAGGACTGATCGCTCCTGCTGCCAATGGTCAAGTAAATGTCTTTTGTCTCTGCTCAAAAGGTAATAGTTGCCAAAAATGCCCCAGATGATCATGCCTCCCTCTCGTTTCGCCAACTGGAGTATTTATAGATTCAGTAGTACATGGAGAAGGCATGGCCCTAATGACATGTGTCTCGAACCTTCAAAATAACAAGAAAATTGTTCAACAATGAGTACAGAATGAAGCTCAGTCTACCTCGTAAGCCAAAGATGGGATGCAAGGATGGTCAAGCCTGGATGTCTATTGATCAACTATTTCTGATCAATAGATCTTGTCAACTGCACTAGAAGATCTCTCAATCTCTGATCCGCTCCCTTTGCCTTGGGTAGTCTCTGCTCAAAACTGCCAATGATCGCCAATGGAGAGAACTGTATTTTCACCAAAGGACTGATCGCTCCTACTACCAATGCTCAAGAAAATGTCTTCTGTCTCTGCTCAAAAGGTGATAGTTGCCAAAAATGTCCCAGATGATCATGCCTCTCTCCCCTTCTGCCAACTGGAGTATTTATAGATTCGGTAGTACGTGGAGAAGGCATGGCCTTGATGACACGTGTCTCAAACCTTCAAAATACCATTGACTTGGAAAAATTTATGTTGAAACTGGTCATGTCGCATCACGTTTTTGGGAAGGAGAGCAAAGTACAGTCGACCACTTCCGCTGAAGCCTCTTCATGATTACGCACAATACGCTCATCAGCGTATTGTGTGTCTGGATAGTAGGTGTGTATCTAGTACTGCTTTAGTTGGCTTTACGTTGTATTACACTTGTTTACACTGCGTTGCATGGCAGAGCATAATAAAGCATGGAAGTAGTTGATTCAAGCTGTTTTACACTCATTTACACTGCAAAGTGTAATAGAGAGTAAAAATGGTCAACTTTACAATAAATTACGCTTTTCTACACTGCGTAGTGTAATGAGTGTAAAGTGACCAATCTGTAAAAAAGAAGAAATCAATCTATCGTGCTTCTTTGGACTCTGACTTTGGCTTTCTCAAAGCTCATTACGTTGCTTTGCGTAACAAAGCATAAACTCGGGCTTGAACAAAAGACTTAGTGGAACATGCAACAAGTCTTTCTGATATCGGGCTATGTTAAATAGAGTTATGCTGAGTGACACTACGCTATGTTGCGTAATGTAGTGTAGAGAGAGAAAACAAAGTAAGGTTGAAATTTGTAGGAAACTTGGAGACTTGATGCTGCGTGCCTCTTTGCCTTGTTCTGTCTTCTAGATTTTTGTCGCAAACTTTGGCCTGAATTATGAATCTTCGCCTTAGGCCAATTCGCAATTTCTACGGTATTTCAGATAGTGAGTGGGTCAACCCACTCATGATAGTGCTAAAGAGAGGTGGCAAATGATGAGTTTGTATTGACTCTAGGTTCTTAAACATGGCAACATTTAAAGATCACTTTTCATTACCATTCGTTGATTAGGTGTTAAATATCATATCTAAGCATTACTATTATAGTTTTTTAGATGGTTATAGTGGCTATAACCAAATCTAGATTGCACTAGAAGACCAGGCCAAAATAACATTCATGAGTCCCTAGGGAAGTTTTGCATATTGAAAGATGCCCTTTGGTCTATGTAATGCTCCTACCACTTTTCAATGCCTAGTCTTAAGCATCTTTTAATAGAAAATTGGTAATATATTGGAAGTCATTATGAATGACGTCTCCACTTATGATGCTACATTTGAGTAAGCCTTGGACCACCTTGAGAAAGTACTCAAAAGATGTATGCAAACAAACCTACAACTCAATTGGCAGAAGAACCATCTCATGGTCCAAGAAGGCATTGTATTAGGGCATAAAATGTCTCAAGTAGGGTTTCAGGTGGACCCTAAAAAAATAAAGGTCATCCAAGGAATAACTCGCCAACCAAAAACTATTAAAGATAATCAATCATTCCTTGGATACAATGGCTACTACTAGTAATTCATAGAGAATTTCTCTAAGATTGTAAAATCATTGGTCGAGCTAACAAAGAAAGGTTCTCCATTCATTTGGACCAAGGAATGCAAAAGGCATTCCAGAGCCTCAAGTAGAAGCTCATAGAGACTCCAACTCTATGAGCACCTGACTAGTCCAGACCATTTCATACAATGACAGATGTATCAAATTATGCCTTGGGAGCCGTGCTTACATAGTTGGACAACAAGAAATGCCCATATTACATTCACCACATAAGTCAAAGCATTGTGGGTACATAGTTGAACTACATCATAATGGAGAACGAACTAATGGTAGTGGTGTATGCTCTAGAGAAGTTCAGGCACTATGTACTTGGATATAAAGTATTTGTGCACATTGACCATAGTGTCAGTCACTTCTTCATGAACAAGCTAATGGTGAGTCCTCATGTCACATGATGGCTAGTGATCTTGCAAGAATTTGATCTTACAATGGTAGATCAAAAGGGGACTGAGAATGTGGTTGCTAACCATCTCTCTCAATTATTATTAGATGAAAAAGAGGATACAAGCTCACTCTCTGATCAATTCTTAAATGAACTCCTCTTTGCCAATGTAATTAATGAATAGATACCCATAGAATACAAATGGTATGAGGGCATCCTCACTTATCATCTCACTCAAGAGAGTCCACAAGATTTGTACTACAAGAAGAAAGAATAGTTTCTTCATTAGACCAAACTTTTCATGGAAATCAACGAATAGCTTTACAAGGTATGCACCAATGGCTTGGTTCATTGGTATGTCCCTAATGTGGATTAATTGTATGTTCTCTAGAATGCTCACAAAGGCCCTTGTAGAGGCCACTATGTAGGGAGATTCATAATCATAAAAATCCTAATGGGAGGATACTATTGGCCCACAATCTTCAGAGATGCTCCCCAATTTGTCCAATCCTGTGAACGCTATCAATGAGATGGTGAGATGACCACACAAATGGAGGATCCTCAATAGTAGATTTAACCACTAGAATCTGTTGACATATGGGGCATAGATTTCATGGGTCCCATCACACCCATGTCCAATAGAAAGGCCTATATTATCCTAGTCATTGACTATTATACCAAATGGGCTGATGTAATAGCTATCATTGATTGCACATCATCTCTTATTACTCAATTTGTATAATAGCATATTTTAAATAGGTTTGGGGTTCCATGTGCACTAATTTGTGACAATGGAACACATTTCATAGGCACCACTTTTTGGAAGTTTATGCAACACTTAGGGGTTGAACATAGATTAACAAGACCCTACCATCCCAAGCCAATAGTCAAGCAGAGGTTACTAATAGGGAGATCACAAAGATTCTAACAAGAACTATTATCAAATATAGGAGAGATTAGAACATGAAACTCAATGATGCCCTTTTGGCCTACAACTCAACATGGAAATTTCCTATATGTTACTCTTCCTATAAGCTGGTGTATAGAAAATTATCAACTCTCTCTATCCAATCTAACCTTCATACACTTTCAATAGCTTATGTCTTGAACTTGACCTAAGTCTAGCATAGAAAGAAATATTGATCAACATAAATGTGCTAGATGAAAATTGATTAGTGGGCTTGTCTTTGAATGAAGTGCACAAGGCATTTAACAAACAATGACGTGACCTAAGAATCAAAATGATCAAACTTCAACCTAGAGATAAGGTCCTTTATTGGAACCCCATACATGTTCCTCAAAAAACCAAATTCCAAACATTGTGGGAGGGGCCTTATATAATTTATGATCCTTTCCTTTTGGGACCATGATCATATACAAACCTCAAAGCCTAGACAAGAAGCAATTGGTCAACATCCAATAAGTAAAGCCTTTCCACAAGCCCAAGTAAGCCAGTATAACAAATACCTCAATGGATGGACAACCATGCCCAATTTTTTGGATCTCCTCCTTCCAACTCAATTGTGGGGGAGATGGCCATCCATACTAATCATATATGTGGCTCCTTAGTTTTTCTATTTTTTTTTTTAGATTTTTATTTTTGTTTTTGCAAATTGTTTATTTTACACCTTTTTGAATTTTTAAAACTTTTTTCAATTTTACACCATTTTTTATTTTACCCCATCGTTAGTACATTTAATTTTTTCATGAATATTTTACACTTTCTTATATATTTTACTTTGTTTTAGTGTGATTGTCTAAATTTTGTAAATAAACATGCTTTGTGCCAACACGACATAGTGGTGCTATAGTTGTTGCTAATACTAGTTTGCACTTAATGTTTTGTTTTTTTTTTGTTAATGTCTTGGTTCTATTTTAAAATTTTTGTACCAATGGCTAAAACATGGTTTCTTTTTCATGGAATAGGTAGTGAGTCCACGACACCCACCCATCCACAAAAACCTATGGTTTTCCTCATTTTGGAAATATGAGGTTCCTTTCATTAAATAAAATTTTAATAAATCTATGACCTTGGTGGTTTCTAGAATTAGGAAGGATTTAGAGGTTTGCACAGGGTGTGAATTCAAGGGGACTCAATACTCTTTGTACTCTTCTACTTACTTGGATACATGAGTGTTTTCATGGATTTCTTACCATTTTGTGTCAACTAATAATAGGAAGTTGAATAAGTATTTGCATGGTATGGTTCCCATCCAAAAATTCAAAAAGAAAACAAACAAAAATAAATGAAAAAATGGTGGGAATTCAAAGGACCCCCCTTAGATAAATCAACAAGCGATGAACACTGGTTATGGGACTAGAAAGACATGTTACCCATGCCTGAAGATCTCCTCTAACCAAGGACCTCTCTCACTTCCTACTTCTTTTTTCTCATCTTTAAGGAATGGTGGTTATTTTGTTCAAGTAGTCTTGTGTCTCAGGGAGGTGGATTACTCTTGGAGTGGTAATGTGAACTCATTGAAAGTAGATGGTTTTGGTTTGGATTGAGGATGGATCTTCTTAGGTCATTTAAACACAAATCCACAAGGGACTTCTTTTGATCTCACTAATGCTGTCCATGTTTTTGTTCAGTGTATTTTCCTAACGTACTTGAATTATTTGTTAGGATCTTCTGAGTTTTGGTCCTTAACTTTCATAAACCATTAATTACCTATGAGGCCCATGAACTCCTTAGGTTAAGGTTATGAAAGGGCAAACAAGGCATGTGCCTTCTATGGGGAGGAGCTACTTGCATATCTTTTGGTTAGGTTCATTAAGCACCTTATCCTTAGGCATCATTGCATTCAAAATCTTTCATGCATCCATCTTCTACATCCAACTATGTGCTCCTTTAAGTATTTTCTTTAATTCATACATCCTCCAAGAAAAATTTGTGATTTTTCCAAATCACAAACATCAAGATGACAAGCACTTGGAACAAGTACTTTTCAAGATGGAGACAATTAGTAACAATGACTATAACTAGAAGTCTTCCTTTACCATAAAAACAAGGAAAGGAATTTATTAGAGACATGCTAGTAGCAATTTAGTATGCTCTATGTAGAGTCACTATTCCTAGCAAATTCAACCACTTCATCATGACTATAAACATGCACTTGAATTTTTGAGCTTTCAAAGATCCTCTTCAATGATTTCATCATATTTTTGTCTTTTTTGGAACTCCATACACCCCAAATTCATTCAAAAATTCCTTCTATTTTTTGAAATATTCAAATTTCAAAATTTTGTTTATGGACCCTATAAATAGGGTTCGGTTGACAGAGCCCATGCATATATGAGGCCCCGTATACACTGCCCCATCAACACAGCACAAAAATACTATATATATGCATGACCCCACTTAGAAATTTTCACATTTGGTCTCACATTCCCAAGCAGTTTTTGCAATTTTTAGAGCCCAAAACTTCCTAATCATTTGTTCAAATCACTCCATTCTTAGACCCTATAGCTCCCAAAGGTAAGCTCTTCATTGTGGGGGCCACAAACGTGTCATTTTTGATAGAAAATTTTTCAACATTTTCTTAACTCTCACAAAGGTTTAACTAAGGAACCATCATTAAAACATCAAATTATGAGAGTTAAACCTTTCCAACAAGCTTTGGTAATACTTATAATAAAAAATTAATTAATTAATAAAATAATCAATCTGCCATGGTTCAACCATAGGTAAGTGTAACTAATTAATGAGATAAGGTATCCAAAAATTTTAAGTTACATATTATATCTACTAATCCATGAATGTGTTGTGATCATAGATGGCACCAAAAGGCAAACACACACAAGAATGAGGACCATCTTATCCAAGGGAAAAATGGCCAAGAATGGGAAGGGGCCAAAAATCGATTGAGGAAGAACCGATCGCAACCTATGGCACAAGACCTATTAGGGAAGAGGAAGAAGTGGAGCCTATTTCTTAGATTCCAAAATAGGTGGCAACAACAAAAAATTCCCACCAAGATGAGGCAGTAGCCCAACAAGTGAACCTTGAGGTGACCTTGACGGAAGCCTACCTAAACCGAATTAGATTAAGGGAGGTCCAAAAAATAGTGCTCCAAGAGTTAAACTTTGGCTCTTTCTTGGAGCAAGCATCTAAAGAGGTACATGACCAAGTAAAGACCTCTCCCATGTGACCAATTATCACTTATGGTGGGGAGTGGTATATGGCAGGGACATTCCTATTTTGGAATAATAGGCTAGCTAGTTCAATGGTCAAGATCAAGGACATTCTAGTGTCCTACTCGGTGTAAGCCATTACAGAGGCTCTTAGGTTGCCTAAAACTGGGGTGAATCTCATCGAGATTCTAATGTAGGTGGAATCTAGCATAAAAAATGAATGGATTGAGTGGTGCTATGGTGTCAACTATAAGGAGTATGACATGATCACATCGGCAGAAAGAATTCATTACAAGATTTTAGCATTTCACCTAAATCCTACAATGAGGCCTAGCAAGATCACTACATTTTCTACCTATGAATATTCTCCTTTGAGTGGAATGTTCCTAGTTAACCTTCTATAGTTAATCATTCTAGAGATAGAAAAATGATTCAAGGAGAATATACATTGAAGAAAATCACTCCCCTTCCCATGCCTCATCAGAAAACTATGTCAAAGTCAAGGAATAGTTTGCTATACTAATGATGTTTCCTAATATGATTCAATTGCTAATTAGGTAGAGATGATGAAGGATAAAACTCTTACAACAATAATCCAAGAAGAGGAGAAGTAGCCACCACCTCCACCTATCACTTAGAGAATAGTGATAGATGTCACTCCAACATCTTAACAGTTGCATGAGTTCTAAGAATGGCTCTTGAGCGAGAAAGAGCAACAAATAGGCATGAGTGGTGGAGATCCATCTATGTATCGGCCTATGATGAGTCACCTGAATGAGGTGGCCTAAACAGTTATCCTGATGGGAAGAGGTTAACCCATTTTCTTTGCCCAACAAATGTAGTTATCTGTGAGGTCAAATCCTAACACCAAAGACATAATGATATCTCTCTCAAAATAGTAGCAACTCCCAAATATTTTTGGAAATGCTACGACCTTTTTAATGCACTTCAAGGAGGGCAAGGGGGAAATAATATTGGTGATGCAACACCAAGGGTAAGAGACAGTAGTAGAGGTGGTTGCTGATAGAATCACTAAGACACTTAATGCACCTGTGGTGTCGATACCAAACATCACTGTAGTTAAATATGTGTAGACATCCACAAGGATCATAGGTGGTAGACTAAGTGTAACATAGCATGAACAACTACTAAATTGACTAGTAGGAACTAGCCAACTACTTCCAAATGTCTTTCACCTTTTAGATAATATAATTGCAACCTACTCAAAGTTGTTAGAGGTAAGGGACAAGAGTATTTTATTGGAATGGCAACTCAAAATAATCAAGGAGCTGAATGAATGCTTGGCTATGAAAGTTGATGAACTAAAAGCCCAAATTGCTAACCCTACATTTTGCAATCCAACATTGACAAGAGATGAAACTCTTGAACAACTTCACACCAACTTGAAAAGGGTTTAGGATGCAATGAAGACAACGGTGTTCTACCAATCCTTAGTAGAAACCACCCAGCATAAAATTTAGAAGGCCTTGGATCTAACCTGCTAGGAGAATGTTTAGTTGACCATAAAAAATCATTACCTATGAAACATTGATGTTCATAAACAATAATTAACTAATTTTATCCATCAACAATAAGAGAAAATAAAAATTTAAGGACATTGGTAGCTGAGAACAAAAACCTCTCCATGGAGGAGGTCTATGCCCTTGTCCAAAATACTACAATAGAGGTAGCTACCAAGAAATTTCAAGCTCTCAAATTTAAGAGAGTCAAAGAGCACTATAGAGACTAGGTAGGCCTACAAAAGGAAATAAATGAGAAACACATTCAAGTGGTAAAGAAAAAGGTGAATGAGACCCTCCAGCAACTCCAACAAGGATGCAAATTATGGAAATCCATCATTGATGGGATTGATCTATACAATAAAGCAAAAATTCTCTTGAAGGAGTTGAAGATAGAGGAGATGACTGATTATATGGAGCTTTCCAACATTTGGTATACAAACCTAGCCATGTTTACTCTTAGATGATCACTATCAAAATTGAAAAAGTAGGTTTCCAACTTATACTTGTACAAGGCAAAGTTCAAGCATCACAAGGACACCAAGCAAAAGCTTGCCAAGGCAAACATTGAACACAAGGTTCTCAAGGGTAAATATTCTAATCAAATATCCATTGTTGACATTTTAACCAAAAGAATGAATGACTACCATGAGCTACAAAACATAGTTAGTGAATTCAATGTCAAATGCAAACAATTCGTTGCTTGGTTCATTAACGTCAAGGAGTTGTTCCCAATAATGCCCCATCCGTGGAATATCCCCATTCTAGCCCACATTGGTAATGTTACATGGATTGTGAATGATCCCTAAAGTAAGGAGGAGAAGATGAAGGCATTAATGGATGAATTTTTCCTTTTACTAAAGGTACTAGTCACAATAGGATAGTAATAGCCTCCTCAGCCATTGTGCACACTCAAAGTTGACAAAGGTCCTCCGAAACCTTAGGAACCTCCACCACGTGGGACTATTTAATCTTCTCAACCATATTCATGCCATTAGAGGATGTGCTATCTAGTTTGAAGTAGTCATTTCATGGTGTTCAATTTTGAGTCATGAACACCACAAATTTTGTAATGATGTCAATCTGTACACCTAGGCACTTAGTTTTGTTATGTCAGTTTGTTGTGTCAAGTGTCAATCAATAATCCCATACCTTCCCAATTTTGTAAGAGAACTCAAGGACAAGTTTTCATTTAGTCATGGAGTTATGATGAAGCATCAAAGTGTCATGTCAATCGACCCCTGTCAACGTGGTGTTGCCCCACTGATGAGGCCATGTTGACATAGCATTTACTATGTTTATGAGGCCTCATGGACATAGCTCCATAATAAAGTTTATAAATACATGTTCATTCATCATGTTTATGGATGTCTTATCATAGTTGTAGCAAATCTCTTGTAGTTTTTTCATTTGAAATTAGAATATTTTTTTTTTTGAGTGCCTACAACAAGAGTCAAAATTTATACAAATCTTTATTTGAGCACTAATGTACCTGAGCACACCAATGTGAATGACAATAAAGAAAAGGCTTTTGATCAAACCTCGCAGCACTTGGAATAGATTAATGATTTATTTCTGCATTTACCATTTTAATTAATTATGTAATTAATTAGGATAAGTAAGACTTTAATTAATTAACTAATTAAGCTAAATAGATTAAACACATAAGTACAATTACTTCGAGCATAACATACAGCAATTGGTAATCCTAGTAGCACTTAACGCTTAGTAACTCAGTAGTGTTGTATGTGTTTAGGATGTGTATGAAAAGTAGCATCGAATTCTTATGTTAGGATAGTTAGTTATTTATTAATTAGTAATAAATCGAGTTTCAACTTTTTATCAATCATATGTGAATAAAATATAAAATAATAAAAATCATGTTCCCCAATTACACTTTACCATACAAATAAGCTTCACAAGTGTAGTTGGGAAGACAACAAACATCACAATTAAATTTCACTTGCTAGAACCAGTGTACTTAGGAACTTCAGGTCTGCAAAATTTGACCGGATTACATGTGAATGCTTGTAATTCATATTGGATTGTGTTTGAATTCTTGTGATTCATATGGTTGGGCATAGGGTATACTCATTTCTCATCATTGGGGTAGGACTTAGAGGATAATGAAAAATAAAAACCTAGAGTTTACTAGTTAGATAAATAAGAATGACTTATTAATGAGTTGATTGCAAAAGTTCTTACTTTAATGGTTGATTGCAAAACATCTAAGTAAATCTAGAAAAGCTTGGATTAAATTCTTCTTGGCATAAACAAAGATGAGGAAATACAATTGGAAAAAAAAGTCCATTCTTTGGAAGGTTATCCCAAAAAGTTTCAAACTATTCATGATAGTTTGGCCACAAAATATCAACCTCTTTTTGGTATCGATAAATTTTTTAAGTTATCTCATGGTCTTGGCGAAAATCCATTTTTTTTCTTCTAATGAAAATATTGTGAGCTTACAAGTTAACTCAAAAGGGAAAAGAAGAAAAAGAAGAACGTTGATTTTGCATAAGCATTTGTTGCACAACAAGATGACAAGATGAAAATCCAAGGGGAAAAGGAGAAAAATAATAATGGTGATTTTGCATATCCATTTGTTGCATCACAAAATGACAAGATGACAATCCCAGAGGGAGAGGAGAAAAAGAAGAATGTTGATTTTGCATATCCATTTGTTGCATAACAGGATGACAAGATGACAATCCAAGGGGGAGAGAAGAAAAATAAGAATGTTGATTTTGCATAAGCATTTGTTAAATGGTCAGGTGCACTTGTTTCTTAAGCCATTCAAAAAGAATTTAGAATTTCACTCATCCAACACTCCTCCAAGGACATTGTTTGGTGGGATAATCATTAATACTTCAAATGATAACCCTTTTATATGTTGCACAAAAAGAGGTGTTATTGCCTTCAAAGATCATCTTCTAGAGGTACAATGTGAATCCCATGGGGTCCTAGCAGGGTCATTGGATGAATCAATGCCTAACCTCTTTTGGACTAATTGTGCTAATAAGCACCTTACCATCACTCCACAACTTTCACTTTATTAGCTCCATACTAATAATTTACTTAATATTTTTATTATTTCCAAAAAATAAAACTCATAAAAAAGAACTTTAAATTATAGTTATGTGCATTTCAAAAAATAATTAATAATATTTTTGAATAATCTTATCATGTTAAAGTGTTTCGCTTGACCTTATCGATTGTTATTTGATTTATGGTTAAAATTTTATCATGTAAATGCTTTAAATTTAGTTCCCAAATTACTGAAAATTTCACAATGATAAAATAGGGATAATTTAGTAATTAAATGATTTGGGTTACCAATTGATTATTTATCATAAATAATTATTAAAATTTGCAAAATATAAATCTAACCAAAAGTTTACGATTTCAATTAGCCTAGGTGATGTGTAAGTTTATGCCTAAGGCTACCTAGGTGATGCCATGAAAAACTCCTATAATATCTTTTATGCAATGTTACCCATTTTTGTCAAAGCCATAACAAACAAGAAAAAATTGTTAATCAATGGTACTTACCTAGATCATTGAGACTATTAGGATTATAAACTAACATATTACAACTACTTTTTACTTCTTTAATTTTCTTTCTATATTTGAATATCTTGTTGATACTCTGCTATTTTATTTGTTTCATGCCTACAAAATTGTCATTTATGCCTACAAATGATGAATTTGTATATAAAATCTCAACTCTCCTATATTTCACCAAACCAATTCCTAGTTACAAGATCAAAGATGTCATAATCAATATAAAGATTGTCATAAATTAAATATAAGTGGATTTTAAAATGAGTTGTACATAATCAAATATGATTTTCTTTTCTTCTCGAAAAGATAGTTAAGAAATGCCATTTTTTTAAATGAAAAGGAGCATCAATTAAAGATTATGCTAAACATCTATTTTCATGTTATACCTAGCTCCTAGTATCAATGTGAAATGGAGCTTGTTGATTAAAGTTGGTTACTTGCATGCTACAGGTACAAGTTCAATCACAATGGGTTATATTCAAAACATACAATGTATGCAAAAGATATAGACAAAACTAAGTTTTTTTGATAGATCTCTATAGTCTCAACATGGTGCTAATGGAAAATAATTTTTCTCACTTTAATTTGGTGGATAGATTAGTTTAGTTTAGTTGTGTGTGTAGGATTTATAACAACTTGGACATGTGTTGGTGAAAGAAGACACTCATAAAATTTGGAGGGCTTTTCTTGGAAAATTTGATCTTTGGAATTTGGAAAATAAAATACAAAGCTTTTGAGGAAACTAAAAATAAACAAATGAGGTAATTTATAGAGTGAGATGTGTGTTTGCCACAACTTTTGTTATTAGCATGACAATTAAAAGGTGTAAATTGATTATGTTTGTTTTTGGTGAGTATAGAAGGCCTTCTTTTTGTTTTGTATTGAAAGATTTGGTAGCTCCACTTTTGGTTGGCCTCTTTTTTCCTTTCTAGTTGATGTTTTCTAGATTATTCAATTTTTCCTTCAGCATATTGTCCATTTAATTAACTTTCAATCTTCTGGATGCACCATAGTAATCATAGAACAAGGTTTGCTTTTCTTTTAAAACAATTTAAAATTTGAGGTTAGAATAGGTTTCTACCATAATAGTCATAGTTTTATTTTATATTTTTATTTCAAGTTAGATAATTATTTAATAAATCTTTGATTATGTTCCTTGGTTTATCTTTAGTACCTCAAGAAAATTTTGGTTATGCTTCTAAACTTTGTTAGTAATTGATGAGCAGTGAAGGTACCCCTATGCTCAACCATACAAATCATGAAACATTCATGCATGATCTAGTCGAATTCTACGAACTATATGTTTTCTGATACACTAGTCTTCTAGAAAGTGAACCCTTTCCTAATGGTCATTCATTTTTTTTCCCAATTACACTTGTGATGTACAAAGATATGGTTAAGTATAATCGAGACATATGATTTTTATTATTTTATGTTTTATGTTCCTTGGTTCTTAAAGTAGAGAGATGAAGTAATTTAACAACTAATTTAATTTAACTACTTAACTAGTCTCTAGCTAGTCATAACATAAGCATCTAATCCAACCTTTCATACATGTCCTGAACTCACGTATCCACTGCTGGGTTACCAAGCGCTATGCTACTGGGGGCACCAAACAATAGTGTTGCTGGGATTACTAAGCAAATATGTGTTTAGGCTCAAAGTCATCGTAATTATGTGTTTAATCTATTTAGCTTAAATAATTAACTAATTTCTTAAAGTCTAAGTTAGCTTAATTAATTACATATTTAATGAAAATAATGAACACATAAATAAATCATTAATCTATTCTTAGTGCTACAATGTTTGATCAAAAGGCTTGCCTTTATTACTATATACACTGGTGTGGTTCAGGTACAACAATGCTCAAATAAAGATCCATGCACTTTCTAACTCCTGTTGTAGGCACTTAAAGAAATATTCTAACTTTCAAATGAAAAATTACAAGAGCTCTACTACTACTATGACTTGATATCCTCATAAACATGGTTGTGAGCTTGTATTTATAGTTTTTATTATAAGGCTACATCAATGGGCCTTGTAGACATAGCAAACACTACATCAACGTGGCCCTGTTGATGGAGCAAACCATGTAAATGGGCCCATCAATGTGACACGTTGATGCTCATCATACCCCCACAACTGAATGAAAACTCATCCTTGAGTTCCTTTACAAAACTAGGAAGGTATGCGATTATTGATTAAAGCCTAACACAACAAAAAAAATAGTGTACGAATCAACACATTACAAAAATTATGGTATTCATGACACAAAATTGAACACCATGACATGATAACTCAAAATTGGATAGCATATGATCTAATGGCATAAAGGCAGTGAAGAAGACCAAACAGTCCTGGGCAATGGAGGCTCCTAGGATTTTGAAGGACTTTTATTAGCTTTGGACACATGTAATAGTTAAGGCGACTATGATTGCCTTGCTATAGCTGCAACCTCCGATGTAAGGCAAAAGGCATCCAGTAATGTCTTCATCTTCTCCTCATTACTTCGAGGATCATTCATAGTCCATGAAACATCACCAATGTGCGCTGGAATGGGGATATCCCATGAATAGGGCATTACCAAACACATCTCCTTTACATTGATAAGCTAAGTAGTGAACTACTTATATTAAACATTAAATGTCCTTACTATGTTCTACAACTCTTGGTATTCATTCATCCTTTTGGCTAGGTTCTTGGTGGTAGATCTTTGATCAATGTATTTACCCTTAAGTACTTTGAGTTCAACATTGTCCCCTACAAGCTTTTGCTTGGTGTCTTTGTGATGCTTAAACTCAATGTCGTACAACAAGTAAGAGATGGCCACCTACTTTTCTAGTTTTGATCATGGTTGTTTGGCAATCAACATGGCCAAATTTTAGTATCAAAGATTGGCAACCTCCATGTATTCCATCATCTCCTTAATCTACAACTCCTTCATGTAGATTTTTAGCTTGTTGTAGGCATCTATCACATCAATGATAGGCTATCAAAATTCTCTACCTTGTTGGAGTTGTTGGAGGGCTTCATTCACTTTCATCTTTGTTAACTAGATGTGTTTTTCATTCACTTAATTTTGTAGATTGAACTACTCTCTATAATTATCTTTGACTTTCTCAAATTTGAGAGCCTCCAATTTCTAGGTGGCTATCTCAATCATAGTTTTCTAGTGAAGGGCATGAACCTCCTCCATGGAGAGGTTTCTATTTTTCACTACCAATCTCCTTAGTTCTACGTTTGCTCTAGTTAGTTGCTCCTACTATTAATGGAAGAAGTTAGTTAATTGTTATTTATGCTCATCAACATTCCATATATGATCGTTCTCTACGATTAATTGTACATTCTCGTAATGGATTTGATCCAAGGACTTCTAAATTTTATGTTGTGTGGCCTTTGCTAAGGATCAGTAGAACACCACCATCTCCATTACATCCTCAACCCCTTTTAGTCTAGTGTGAAGCTATTCAATAGCTTTATCTCTTGTTAATGCTAGGTTGAGAAATGCAAGATCAATAATTTAGGCTCTTACTTCAATAACTTCAGAAACCAAACATTCATTTAGCTCATTGGCTATTTTAAGTTGTCCCTTCAAGATGATGGTCTTGCCCCTTGCCTCTAGCAACTCTAACTAGGTTGCAATAATATTTTCCAAAAGATCAAAGACATCTAGAAGTGGTTACCTGGTTTTCACCAGTCAGTCTAGTAGTTCTTCATGTTGTGCTACATTTATCCTATAGCTTGTGGTTCCTGCATATGTCTGCACATCCTTGAGTGTAGTGATGTCTAATATAGATGTCACAAGTGCATTAAGGATTTCAACTATTTAGTTAGCAAACACCTTTACTCTAGTCTCTTGCCCTTAGTGTTTCATCACCAATATTATTGTCCCCTTTCCTTTCTCTAAGTGCATTGAGAAGGTCATGGTGTTCCCAGAGATTTCTAAGAGTGACTACTATTCTACAAGAGATACTATAACCTTTCTAGCACTACGATTGAACCTTGCAAGCAACTACATTTTTTGGGTTGAGAAAATAGATCCACCTCCATCCATCAAGTTTATTGTTTAGGCCACCCCATTTAGGTGACTCATTGTTAATTTGTACACAGATGGGTCCCCACCACTTGTATCTACTTGTTGCTCTTGTTCACTCAAAAGCTAGTCTCAGTATTTGTGCAACTATTGGGCTATTGCAACAACATCCAACATAGTTGTCTTAGTGGCAAGTGGAGGTGGTGGTTTTGACTCCTCTTCTTGAATGGTAGTTGGAATAATCTTATCTTTCATCTTCACCCAATTAGCAGCCAAAGCATGCCTGACAACATCATTGGTATAATAGACTATTCCTCCCTTCTGATAGAGTTTTTTGATGATGCATAGGAAGGGAAATTCCTTCCTTCCATGTTCATTTTCTTTAATTTGCTTCTCCATCTCAAGATAGATTAGTTATGAAAGGTTAATAGGGAATCTCCCACTCAATGCGATGCATGCTTAGGTAGAAAAGGTAGTGATTTTTTTTGGCCTCACTGTGGCATTGAAGTGGAAGGTAGAAATCTTATAGTGGATTCTTTTTGCGAATGTGAGCATGCTAAACTCATTACAATTGACATCATATCACCATCACACCCATTCTTTCTTAATGCTAGGGTCCACCTACATTAGAATTTCAACAAGGCTTGCCCTTGTTTCTAGCAACTTGAGCACTTCAATAGTAGCCTGCACTGAGTAGGACACTAAGATATCTTTGATGTTTCCTATTGAACCAACTTTTCTGTTGTTTCAAAATAGTAATGTCTCTCCCATATACCACTCCCTAGTGAAAGTGATGATTGGCCACATGGGAGAGTCCTTTAGTTGGTTCTACACTTCTCTTGGTGCTTGCTCCAAGAAAAAGCCAAAGTTCAACTCCTAGAGCATTATTTTTTTAACCTCTCTTAATCTAATCTATTTTAGGTAAGCTTTTTTCAAGGTCACCTAAATATTTTATTGTTGACCTGGTGCATCATCCTAGTGGGAGTGTTCTATTGATGCTACTAGTTCTAGAATTTGTTGAATAGAGTCCACCTCAACCTCTTCCCTAAGAGGACCTATGATGTGGGTTTCAAGTGGTTTTTCTCAGGCCTATTTTTGGCCCGTTTCCATTCTAGGTCATTTTTACCTTGGTTGAGACAATCTTTCTTCCTACATGTGCTTTTCTTTTGGTGCCATTGCAATCACAGCACATCCATGAATTAGTAGATATAATATCTAACTTTAAATTTTTGAATACCTTCTCTCATTAGTTAGTTACACTTTGGCTAAGGTTGGACCATGGTAGACTTATTATTTTATTAATTATTATTATAAATATTATTGAAACTTTTTGAAAAGGTTTAACTTTTGTAATTTGGTGTTTAATAGTTAATTTCTTAGTTAAACTTTTATGGGAGTTAGAAAAATGGTGAAAAATTTTTCATCAAAAATGGCACATTTGTAGCCCCCATGATGAAGACCTTACCTCCAATAGCTATAGGGTCAAAGGATAGAGTGATTTGGATAAATAGGTAGGAAGTTATGGGCTCTACAAGGTTCTAAGCTCTGAAAATTTCAAAAACTCCATTGGCATTTGTGAGAAAATTTAAAAATTTCCAAATGGGATTGTGCATATATATAGAATTTTTCTACTACACTGATGGGGCACTATATATAGGGCCTTGTATATGTGTCAACTCCATTGATAGGGCCTTGTATACGGAGCCCATCAAAAAAAATTTGAAATTTGAATATCTTAAAAAATACAAGGAATTTTTCAATGAATTTGGGGTCCATGGAGTCACAAAAAAGCCAAGAATATGAAGAAATCATTGAAGAGGGTCTTTGAAACCTCAAAAATTGAAAAATTTAATGGAAAATGTGTTTCTTGAATAGAATATATAAAGGATCACATATCTTGATGTAGAAGATGGATGTATGAAAGATTCTAACTACAATAATGCCTAAGGATAAGATGCTTAACAAACCCAACCAAGGGATATGCAAGTGGATCCTTCCCATAGTAGGCACATGCCTTATTTTCTCTTACATTACCTTAACCTAAGGAGTCCATGGGCCCCATAGTGATTAATGGTTGGTGGAAGTTAAGAGCCAAAACTCAAAACATCCTATTTATGAATTCAAGTACATCAGACCAAGATACCAAATCAAGAACATAGACACCAACAGTGAAGTGAATTATGGTTAGCAAACATGGATCATGGAGAACATGGAATGGAATTCTGAATTAAGATCATAAGAAGTCCCTTTTGGAGTTTTATGTTTAAAAATGACCTAAAAAAATTCATTCTTAGTCCAAACCAAAACCAACCTCTTTCAGTGACATCCCATTGCCACTCCAAGATTGATCCACCTCCTTGAGACATAAGAGTGCACCCATAGAACAATCACCATTCCATAAAGAGAAGAAAAGAGAAGTAAGAAGTGAGAGAGGGTCTTAGTTAGAGGGGACCTCTAGGCATGGGTAACATGTCTTTTTAGTCCCATAACCAGTTCTTGTAGTTCATTTAGTTGTCTAAGGGGTGTGCTTTGAATTTCAATCATGTTTTTTTTCTTTTTTCTTTTTTTTTTATGGGAACCACACCATGCAAATACTTTATTTGACTTCTTGTTATTGGTCATCATGAAACAATAATAAGTATATAGAAACACTCAAGCACCCAAGTAAGTAGAAGAGTACAAAGAATATTGAGGCCCCTTCAAGTCACACCCTGTACAAACCTTTGAATCCTTCCCAATTTTGGAAACTACCAAGGTCACCAATGTATTAAAAATTTATTTAATGAAAGGGACCTCTAACCTCCAAAATAAGGAAAACCATAGAGTTTATGAATGGGTGGATGTTGTGGACTCACTACCTATTACATTAAATAGAAACCATGACTTAGCCATTAGTACAAAAATTCAAAAATAGAAACTAGACTTATCAAACAAAACAATAAGCACAAACAACCATTAGTAGCAACTACAACACCATTGTGCCCTGTTGGCACAAAGCATGTTTATTAGAAAAAATTTGAAAATCACACTAAAAAAAGTAAAATATATCAGAAAGTGTAAAATATTCAAGAAAGATTTAAACATACTAACAATGGTGTCAAAAAATGGTGTAAAAATAGGAAAAATTTTGAACATAAAAAATGTGTAAAATAAATAATTTGCAAAATCAAAAACATGGAAAAAAATAGAAAAACTAAAGAGCCATATGGATGATTAGCATAGATGGCCATCTCCCCCACAACTGATTTGGAAGGAGGGGATCTAAAAAATTGAGCATGGTTGTCCATCTATTAAGATATTTATTGCACTGGCTTGCTTAGTCTCATGGAAAGGCTTTAATTGTTGGATGTTAACTAAACACTTTTTAGTTTTACTCTTAGGTTTGTAGATTAACATGGTCCTAGATGGAAAGGATTCATCAATTATATAAGATCCCTTCAAGAATGTTTAAAACTTTGTTTTCTAGGGTACATGTGTGGGGTTCCAGTAGAGAACCTTATCTCTAGGTTAAAATTTTACTTTCCATATTCTCAGGTCATGACATTACTTGTTCAATGCTTTGTAAACTTCATTTGAAGATAAGGCCACGAATTGGTTTTTATCTAGCATATTCAAGTTTATCAGTCTTTCCTTTTGTGCTAAAATTAGGTCAAGATTCAGATCACAGGTTGTTGAAAGTGTATGAAACTCAAATTGAATTAGGAGCATTGGAAGTTTTTCGTACACTAGCTCTTAGGGAGAGTAGCCATTAGGGAGTTTCCATGTTGAGTGGTAGTTTTAAAGGTCATCATTGAGTTTTGTGCTCTAGTCTATCCTATATTTGTTGATAGTTCTTGTTAGAATCTTTGTAATATCCCTATTAGTAATCTCTGCTTGACCATTGGCTTGGGGGTTGATAGGGTGTTCTTAATTTATGTTTGACCCCCAAGGGTTGCATGAGTTTTTAAAAAGTGGCACCTGTAAAATGAGTTCCATTGTCAAAAATCAGTGCACATGGCATCCCAAACTTGTTTACAACATTCTTTTGTACAAATCTAGTAGCAATGGATGATATACAATCAATGATGGCTACTGCTTCTGCCCATTTAGTGTAGTAGTTGACTGCTATGATCATGTATGCCTTTCCATTAGATATGGGTGTGATGGAACCCATGAAGTCTATGCCCCATATGTTAAAAGGCTCCATTGTTTGAATCGACTTTTAAGGATGCTCCATTCAAGTGGTCATCCAACCATCTCATTGACAATGCTCATAAGATAGAACAAACTAGTGGATGTCCCTAAAGATTGTAGGTTAATAGTATCCTGCCATTAGGATTTTTATGGTTGTGCATCTCCTAACATAGTGGCCTTCATAGGGGCATTCATGAGCATCTTGGAGAACACATAATTTGTCCATACTAGGGACACACCAATGAACTAGGCCATTGACACAAAACTTATAAAGGTTTTCATTCATTTCCATGAAGTACTTACTCGATGAAGAAATTTTTGTTTCTTCCTAAAGTCCAAATCTGATGGCATCTCCTAAGTGAGAAGGTAAGTGAGGATGTCATCATACCATTTTGGTTTGGCAAGCACTTGATCATTTATTGCTCCTATAAAGAGGAGTTCATTTAAAAATTGATCAGAGAGCAAGCTCTCCTCCTCCTTGTTATCCCATCTTAACCAAAAGAGATGATCAGTGACTACATTCTTAGTTTCTTTTCGATCTACCATTGTGAGATTGAATTCTTGCAAGATCACAAGCCATTATATGATACAAGGGTTCACCATTGCCTTGTTCATTAAGAAGAGGATGGCACTGTGATCTATGTTAATAAACACCTTATAGCCAAGCATAGAATGTCTAAACTTTTCAAGATCATACGTCATTGTCATTAGTCCTTTCTTACTTGTGGTGTAATTTAACTATGCACCCACAATGCTTCATCTTGCTTTGTAGATGTAATATGGATGTTTCTTATGGTCCAACTGAATAAGCACAACTCCAAAGGCATAATTAGATCCATCCATCATTATATGAAATGGTCTAGAGTAATTTGGTGCCCATAGAATTAGAGTTTCTACAAGTTTGTCCTTTAGCTATTAGGATGCATGTTCATACTTCTTAGTCCATATGAATGCAACATCTTTCTTTGTAGGCTTAACCAACAGCTTTGCAATCTTAGAGAAATTCTCTATGAACCGCTGGTAGTAGCCAGTGTATCCAAGAAATGACCAAACATCTTTAACTATCTCTAGTTGGCATGTGATTCTTGGATGACCCTTATCTTTTTTGGGTCTACCTCAATCCTTTCCTAAGTAATTATGTGCCCCAATACTATGCCTTTCTAGACCATTAAATGGATTTTCTACCAATTGAGCCTAAGGTTGATTTCAACACATCTTTTTTGTACTTGCTCAAGGTGATCCAAAGCTTGCTCAAATGTAGCTCCATAGGTAGATAAGTCATTCATAAATACTTCTACTCTACTACCAATTTGCTATTGAAAAATACTAAGGACCAGGCATTGAAATGGTATCGAAGCATTGTAAAGACCGAAAAACATCTTGCAATATGCAAAAGTCATCTAGGAACTCACAAATGTTATTTTTTCCTAATATTTTGGTGCAATTTAGATTTGGTTATAGCCACTATAACCATCCAAGAAGCTATAATAACAATAACCATTTATAGTGTCCAACACTTGGTCCACAAATGGTAATGGAAAATGATGTTTAAATGTTTTTGTATTTAACAGCCTAAAGTTAATGTAGACCCACCACTTAACATCTTTCTTTGGCACAATTACAAATTTACTATCCATGATGGAATATATAAACTCCACCTTCAGGAGTCGTTCTATTTCCTCTTTGACGATTTGCTTCAACTTGGGGTTTGGTTGCCTTTGTGGCTGTTTTCTTGGCTTCATGGCTAAGTTGGTGTAAATATGATGGCATATCCTTGGATCAATTCTAGTCAATTTAGGATATGACCAAGCAAAGGTTGTTGGCCATTTTTTGATCACCTTCAACAAATTTTCTTTTTGTTCACAAGAAAGATTTGCATTAATTATGACTAGCTTGCCATTGTTTAAAAATGCATACTTAATGCTAGTTGGTAAATTTTTCAACTCTAGAGGCTCTAGATTGAAATGATCAGGGATTACCAAATCTCTCCAAAAGATATCATCAGCTTCATCATCAAAGAGTTGGTGATGAACTTGCTTAAGTTCATTCATACCTTTAATATATGTACATGTCAAGCTCTCAAAGGGTTCTATGCATAATGTGTTGCTATCAAAGTTAGCTATTAGCCATTTGATGCCCTCCTATTTTGTGGTTGCTATGTACATGCACCTTTGGATATAAATTTCATGTGCACATTGATTACATACTTTAAGGAATGTACTTTTACTAGACTAGATTTTCTACAAGCAATTGCACTCGTTATCTCTATATGTGATGCATGGAACTCACTTCTTCTCAAGCGATCCAAATTCATTTTCCTTAAAAATTTCCAAGGAGAGGTCCTTGATGCCCATTCATGCATCAACATTGCTTAACCATGCACATCCCATAATGATGGGGAAGTCACCTTTGTGGTTTTCTACCTTGATCATCAGAAAATTAGCATAATAGGACCACCCACAAACTATGGTTACAATGTCCTTCACTAATGCCAAAGGGACAACAATTCATTGGTCTACCAATTCCAAATAGATATTTCTCTTTCTAAAAGGTGGTAGATTCCAAGCCTTGTACATGTCATAGGGGATGAGATTGACGTCAGAACTAGAATCAAGAAGAGCCTTGCATGGCTCATGTCCTATGATCTACAAGTAAACAAGAGGACTTCCCAAGTTAGATTGTTTCATGGAAAGGTTTCCAACCTTAATCTAATAAAAAAACATGAGTTAACATCATGGTGCAGATCTAAGGCAGTTTTTGATTTGAAGGGATCTTGAATATGTTTGATGCAGAGGATGAGGGTGCTAGAGATACAAGGCAACCAGCTGAATTATGTTGTGAGGGTTTAGGAGGATTGTTGGATTGAGAAAATGATCATTTCCTGGATCAATTATTCAAACCACTTAGTTGGAAGGTTGTTCATAAATTTATAGCCCTTGTAGCATTTTGTTACTGTGGCTATGAGGAAATTTTACCTTGCATAGATGGATTAGGAGGTAACTAGGTTGAGGGTGAAGGAATGTATGCAAATGGATGCTAAGGGTGGTATAGATAAGGGTGCTCCCCTTGAGTAGATGATGGATAAGTTCGATGGTAGTTTGGAGGGTAATAGTGATGTTGGAATGAGGCATGGTTGGCAGAACTTCATGGAGAAATGGGTTGCTAAACATAGTGCTCGTATGGATCCAATTGCCTATATGGGTACTGTTTTCTTAGCATTGGCATTTCCCATGACTATGGTTACTACCACTACTGGTATTTCTCATATGGTTGTGGTGGAGCTCCACTTGGATAGTAATCTTATTGTTACTAGTGGAACTACCTTAGCTTGCCCTGAGGATAACAGAACCTTTTGGGTGCTTACCTTCTTACTAGTCTTGGATTTAAAGCATACGCCTAGACTCTTGTAAGTGTGAAATGACAAGACAACATTGCTTGGGATGTTCATATTAGTAGATTTCATACCCATCATCATCATTAGAGTCTATCTCCACAACTTCTTCTACTACAGTATCTTTTCCCTTACCTCTCTAGTATGCACATTTAGCTTCTTTCTACCTCCTTCAGTTATGATTACTATTTTTCTCTTTGGATTTTTTAGCAATCTTCATAACAATTTGGAATTTCTCATCCAAAGAGTCTCATAGTTTATCAACCTTTACTGAAATGTTAGAAATATATTTTTGTATGGGCAAGGCTTTCTTATTCACCACGTCATTGAGTGATGACTCCTCCTCGTCATGGAATCAAACCTCCCTTTTCCTAATGGAAGGGTTCCTATTATATTCTTTTGCACTTTCCATTTTTTGCAACTCACCTTCTTCTTTTTCTACTTACTCTATCAGCCTTTGTATCTAATGAGCTCTTAGTTCAGATAGTCTTCCTTGGGCATAAATCCTAAGAGTTCTTCTAGTTTCTACTCTAATACTATTTATAATATGGTAGAGTTATTCACTTGCAAAATAATCATGGCCAAGGCATTGATGCAAGAGAGAATACTATCTATCCATGGCAGCATCCAAGAGTTCATGTGTTTCCTGTTTCAAGTCTTGGATTTTCCTTCTTGTATTGGACACTTTGGAGTACATCTAGTATTTATCATTGAATAACTTGAGCATTGTACTTCATTAGTGGATATATTTTGACTCCAAGGACTAGTACTAGCTTTCTACCTCTTTGATGAGTGTCCTAGGAAATAGCCCAATTTTTGCTAGTTATTTTCTTTGTTTTGTAAGGTGTAGGCATCGTGAAAGGCTTGTAGATGATTTTGCATATTGGAGTTATATCCTCCCTCAAATCCTAGAATATTATTCATGTCTAAGTGCTTGATTTGACAATATTTCACATGCCTACTTGGGATCTTGACTGCCTTTGCAATATTAAGCATACTTCAAGTTGCTAATAAAGGCTTATCATTAGCATTATTTCATTATCGTCAATGATGTCCTCTATTGCCCCTTCAATTATTATGGGCATGGTGATCATTATTATTGTCCTACTGCCAACCTCCATCATGATTGTTTCTTCCATAGAATTTTTAGAATCAAAAGAAGATGAAGAAGAAGATGCAGATAAAGAGGACAAAGAGGGAGAAGGACTACCACCACCATGCTATCTTCCAACTCCCCTTTGATTGCCACAACCATGTTCATTATGTTTCTTATCATCTTAATGCTTACCCAAGCCCCTACCTTTACTGCCATCTTTATTAGAACCTAGTTTGTTAATAGTGGAATGTAGATTTAGGTTCACACCTCCATCATCAATAATTAGGGGTAGAGAATTTTCATGTTGAGAGACTCTAGAAAAAGGACCCTCATTATCATCTTGGTTCAGTAGAAATAAGAGATTGGTGAATAGTTTTCCCTTCACAAACTCATGTTGCTTCTCCTTCTGTTGATCTCTTCGGCATTGTGTTTTAGTGAGATGGTAGTCCTCGTAGTCATAATCATGCACAACATACTCCTCTTGAAGATCACGAATGCCTAACTTCGTAAGAGTTTCAAGTAGAATCATGGGCACAGATTGATTGGGAGGCATTACAATGTTGCCTTCCATATCACACCATCGTAGTTGTTCATCTTGGTATAGGATAAAGGTGAAATTAGGCACATACTTATCTGGATGAGTATATACCACCTTGCACTATTGAGGAACTAGCATCTTAACATCATCACACTTGAGAGAAGAAGACATTTTGCAAACAAATAGAATATTAATGTGCCTATATAATTATATTACATGTGAGAGTAATATTGACATTGGGGTTATTCCAATGATGTTAATGATGTTCAGTAATCCTAGCTAGTGCATGTTTCAAACAAAAAGAGTCCCCACAATGATGTCAATGATGAGTAATGAAGGTAACCCTATGCTCAAACATATGAATCACAAAGTGTTCACACATGTTTTGGTCAAATTCCATGGACTCTATGTCTTTCAGTGACTAGTCATCTACAAAGTGAACCCTACCCTAATGGTTATTCATTATCTTCCCAATTACACTTGTGATGTACGAAGGTATGATTACATGTAATTGAGACATATTATTTTTATTATTTTATGTTTTATGTTCCTTGGTTCTTAAAGTAGAGAGATGAAGTAATTTAATAACTAATTTGACTTAACTACTTCACTAGTCTCTAACTAGTCCTAACATAAGCATCTAGTTCCACTTTTCGTCCATGTCTTAAACCCATGTATGCACTACTAGGTTACCAAGTGATATGCTAGTAGGCACACCAAGCAATGATGTTGCTAGGATTACCAAGAAAATATGTGTTTATACTCAAATCAGTCATACTTATGTGTTTAATCTATTTAGCTTAAATAATTTAACTAATCACTTATATCTAGTTTAGCTTAATTTAGCTTGATTAATTGCATATTTAATGAAAAAAATGAATGCATAAATAAATCATTAACCTATTCTAAGTTCTGCAAGGTTTGATCAAAAAGCTCATCTTTATTGTCATACACACTGGTGTCGTTCAAGTACAATAGTGCTCAAATAAAGATTCGTACACTTTTTGACTCCTGCTGTGAGCACTCAAAGAAATATTCTAACTTTCAAATGAAAAAACTACAAAATATTTTCTCTAATATGACTTAATAACCCCACAAAAACATCTATGAGCTTGTATTTATAGTTTTTATTATATGGCTACATCGACAGGGCCTTGTAGACATAGCAAACACTATGTTGGGGTGGGCCCATCAATGGGGCAACATCATGTAAACGAGGTCCTATGAGACAAAATCATAATTCATGGATAAGGAAATGTAATTATTCTAGAAATTAGTTTAATTTCAAGACCATTGTCTTCCCACATGGAGCTAGTGAAGTCTATGTGTATGGTTTAGCTCACTATGAAGTATATGATATCTGATGTTGTTGTTCCATTCTTACTCTTAGCAAACATGATGAGATGGAAAATAGTTTCTAATTCTAAGTTTAAGAAATTGCAAGAAAATAAATATAACTTAGACTAATGAAATGGATATCCAACCTTGGTCTACTATACATGCCTTGGACTCATATAGTCATCACTAGGATTACCAAGTGGTATTAGTACTAAGTGAATCAAGCAATTCCACTACTAGGTTACCAGATAACTACTCTTAGAGCCTTGAAACTAGTTGTATCCATATTGCTTACTTTCAACATGTAAAATAAAGTGATTGTAAAGTAAATGATTAACTAGGAAAGTAGGAACAATTATTCTAAGTAAATGGAAAGAAAACTAAGTGGATGCTGCAGTGATGATAAGTAATCTCAATCTTTATTGCTAGTCATGAACTGTATTCAAGTACAATTCACTTGTACAAATACACCATAAAATCACTCAACACCACATTGTAGGCATACACTTCTAATTGTTAGATTACAAAAATAAATTAAAAAAATTCTATTACTATGGACTAAAACTTATTGTAGATCCATATGCCTAAGTGCTATATTTATAAGCTGGCATGCATCCCATGATATCATTTATACAATGACATAGCTTATGCTATGATATTGAATCTACAACATTGTAGATAAGATATCGTTATTGAAAAAAACATTTACCCCCACAACTAATTGAAAACTTGTCCTTAAGTTAAAACAATATGAGGATAGAGTCTCTTACAAAATTGGTAGGTAGATTTACATAATTGACTAACTATATACATGATAATAAATGCCACAATGGTGTTTTACAAAAATTGACATAAGGTATGATAAGAAAAACTAAGACAAAATAAACAAAACTTGATGAAGCTCCATGTAGCCTAAGTAGTGCTTGGGGATGGTGGCTCCTCCATCAGTTGCTTTCCCTTATCATCAAGCTTCTAAAACTTGAATCTGTTGAAGAACACTTGAAGTTTTTCTTCCTCCATTCTAGGGTCATGTACTATCCATGCCTATTGTGTAATGTGTGATGGAGCTAGTACATCCCAGAAATTTATTTTGTGCATAATATTTATTTTTATCTGTGTTAGCCTTACCAGAGGACTACCTTTAGGCATGGGTAACATGTCTTACTAGTGACATGGTAAGAAAAAACTTATTGTAGTCTTAATCTCATTTTTTATTAGATCTACAAGGATATAATACAACCTATGCAACAGGATAGAACTCACACCAATAATCCAAGAGAATTTACAAATCCCCTTAATGTCACACCCTTGACATTCCCACTTGGTTCTTCACTTTTTAGTCCTAACATAATGATCACAAGTTTATTCTTAGTTTTATGATGAAAAGAATATCATCATGTCCATGGTAAGAACCTCTTATTAATGGAATGGATGGAAGAATGTTGTGGTCTCACTATATAAATAATCAGTCCCTTATGACTTGATAACATAGAGAAATCTTTACTTTACTAGACTACGTCTTGCCTTATTCTTTGTGTGTTTTGTTAACAACCAAAAATAAAGTATGAAAAGGATGAAAAAGATAGTAAAAATGGAAAAATATGTAAAGAATGAAAAATTTTATAAGAACGAAAAATTATTAAAGAATGGAAAAATGTGAAAGAATCAAGAAATTATTAAGAAATAGAAAAGCATAAAAGAATGAAAAAGTAAAAAGAAAGTAAAAAATTTAGTAGAGTACCTACAAGTCCAAATAAACACCCCCACAACTATTATCAGGATTTGTTAAATGAAAGAGAGAATAGGTAGAAGATAGTTGGATAGATTGGGTAGATTCATTGGGATGTTCATAGTAGAATTTGACTTCTTGTATGTTAGCAAGAATAAGCTTTTATGGACAAAATGGGTGGTAGATATGTAAGGCACTAGATGGATAATTGTCTTAAACAATGTACCATCCCTCCCAAAGTGTCTAAAATTTGGCTTTTGGGGTAAATGATTAGGATTATAATAAAGGACCATATCACTTGGTTGTATAGTTACTTGCCTTATCTATGTATCATGCCTAAGTTTAGAGTAATGTTTGCAAACTTCATTGCTTATGAGTGCAACAAGCCTATTTTCATCTAAAAGGTTCAAATTCATGAGATGTTCTTTTTGGGATAAGCTCAAATCAAAGTTAATTTGGTTGGTACTAGTTAAAGTATGGAGCTCTTCCTAGATTGGAAGTGTTGGTAACCTACCATAAACTAACTCATATGGTGAGTATCCTCTAGGTAATTTCTAGGATGTCCTATAGGCCCATAGAGCATCATTTAGTTTAGTGCTCCAATCCTTTCTAAAAATACTAATCTTCCTAGTAAGTATCCTAGTAATTTCTTGGTTAGTCAATTTGACTTGACCATTTTCTTGGGGATGATATGATGTGGTTAGTTTATGGTTTACCCTAAGTTGTTGCATGAGCTTTTTAAATGTAGCACTAGTGAAGTCAATCATGTTATCTGATATGAGCATTCTTGGTACTCCAAATCTATTCACCACATGCTATTGGAAGAATTTAGCATCTATCTTTGCTTTATAATCATTTATTGTTGCTACCTTTTCCCACTTAGTACAGTAATCCACAATCATGATTATATACACTTTTCCATTCAACATTGGTTGTATGAACCCCATAAAATTAACTCCCCATATGTCAAAAGGTTTCAATGGCTATATCCATTATTGTGGTCCTTTAGATCTAGCTGTAATTCCTCCATCTCTTTGGCATCACTTACAAGATTGCACAAAAATGTAGGCATCTTTGAACAAGATAGGCCAAAAGTAGCCTACCATCAATAGTTTGAGTGTCATTCTACACCCTACATAGTGGCCACCACATGGACCTTCATTTTAATCCTATAAAGATCTATGTTGGTCATACTCAGGCATACATCATCTAACTAGCCTATATACATAGATCTTGTATAAATTACCATTAATTTCCATATATCTTTTTTCTCTATGAAGGAATTATTTCCATTATTTCTTACTCCAGCCAACAGAAGACTCTTGTGTTGATAGGTAGGTCAAATATTTTGTGGTCCATGGCTTTCCTTTTGACCTTACAACCTTTACTTTTTTCATAAATAGGTTATCATTGGGGAATTGGTTGGATAAAGGTTTTTCTTGATCTTGGGCATCCCACTGTAGCCTTGATAGATGATTGGATACCACATTTTCTGTTCCCTTTTTATTGATCATTGTGATGTTGAATTCTTACAAAATAATGAGCCATCTTATCATATTGGGACTCACCATTGGTTTATTCATGAGAAATAAGATGGTACTATGATTGGGATGGACATAAATTTGATATCCAAGCACATAATGTCTGAACTTTTTAAGTGCATAAACCATACCCATCAACTCTTTTTCTATTGTGCTATAGTTCAATTATGCTCTAGTGATGCTTTTGTTGGAATAGTGTATATAATAAGATCTATTTTGATCATCTAGTTGTGTCAATACTTCACCAAGTCCATATTTGGAAATATCATTCATGATATGAAAAGGCCTGGACTAGTTTGGAGCCTAAAGGATTAGTGTCTGAACTATTTTTTGCTTTAGAGCTTCAAATGCCTTTTCACATGGGACTGTCCTGAAACACCACTAATTTTGTCCTAACACTTTGAAACAAGAATGACTCAAGCCCTTTTAAGTTTTTAGGATGCAAAATTTGGCTAAGTCATGGAAACCACGCTTAGCTAAATCAAGCCAGCTTGCTTATCCCATCAAGTTGGAAGCTTGCCCATAGCATGACCAACTTTCAAAGTCTCAAAACTAAGCAAAAATGATCTGATCTACAATGTGCAAGTTATCCTCAGAGCACATCCTTGACGGCTTCTAGTTCCAACTTCTAGAATGCTAGATTTCAGCTCAAAATTGCAAGTTTTTGCAAAGATTTCTCATGTAACTCTGCAGGTCATGCCACATGTCATGCTACATGTCACGCTGCAGCATGACTATAGTGTGACATACTCAAAGTGATTCCAAACAAGGCACTTTCAAGTTCAATTCATCAATCACAGCCAAGTAATCCTTGCACTTCAAATATTAGTCTTCAAAATGAAAAATTTGGTGAAAAATTGCTAAGTCATGCTGCAGCATGAGTGTAGCATGACTATAGTGTGCGCATACTAAAGACATGCTACGACAAAATCAAGACACACTGCGAAAAAATCAAGGCACATTGGATGTCCTGGTTAGCCATAAGACACCTTAAACAGCCATGGAACCATGGAAACACTCAGATCAACATCCTACAGCAATCAAGTTAGAAATCCAGAAGTTTCAAGTGAGCTAGAGTCAATTTCTCTTATTGTACATTAACATTTCATTGTAAATTTTCATCATTTGTGACCTTGACAGGCTCTTACGCTCTGAATTGCATGTGCTTCCATGAGCATAAGCTAGCTTGGCAAGTTTTCATGCATTGTAAGCCAGCTTGGGCAACTTGTTATATGTTGTAAGATACAATGCACCTGGTCCAGAATTTATCTTGTCAACACACATCCAACTCTTGCACAGTTGTCCATTGGACACCTGTTGCTAGATCTGTTTTCCTCTCATCTCCCAGCTATTGATTCCATTCATGAATTTCATGCCCAAGCTCAACCCAACCCTATAAATACCCCTTCAATTCACATAAACAAGGTTGGCAATTTTGGAGTTGGATAGCTTAGGAAACTCAGACTAGCAATCCTTGGGCGCTTGGCACACCTTGAATCTTGATAGCATCCAAACACTTCTGAAACACATCACCTCAAGGCTTGGCACTTGACCTTTCATCTACACATGCAGCTACGCTTTGACCAGTGCACATCTTTTCTATGCAATACAATACAGTTCATTTTGCCAGCCATTATATTGTTTACTCTATTTTACATTCAATTCACATTTTGTTTACATTTTGATTATGATACCAATTTAAGTTTACATTTCATGTGTCTTGTTTTACATTTTAAAACATTAGTTACGATAATCCCAGTGCAAGCCGTAGTTTAGGCTTGGGGAAGTCCTTGGTTGATTTGCATGTAGACCATCCAAGGAACTCTACCTTAGTTTACATTTCTAGCTTACCCTCAGGCAAAGGTAGGGTCAGTTGTGTCTACCCAATGATCTTTTGGTGTTTGTTTTCCTTCCAGCCTTACACCGATGATTTAGGTCAGTATAGTAAATTGGCGCTAGAAGGAGGGCCTGACTTGCTTTTTCTTTGTTAAAACATCAATCATGCCACAAAACTTATTCATCTTGTCCCTGTGAATCTCCCTGTCATAGTTGTCACACTACAGTGGTCACGCTTTCCTATAATTTTCACACTACAGTTGTCACGTTGCAATGGTCACACTATCCTGCAATTGTCACGCTACAGTTGTCACACTGCAATGGTCATGCTATCCTATAGTTGTTATGTTGCAGTGGTCATGATGTCCTATAGTTTTCACACTATAGTTGTCACACTACGTTTGCTGGCACTCAGCTCGTCTAGCTCAGTTTACTCATGTTCATTATGGAATCCTCCCAAATTAACCAGATGACACTACCAACCTCTAACTTTGGGACTGAAACCTCGAAACCTATGACTACTACCGAATCCATAACTGTCATCAAACAGATAAACACCCAAGGCCCTACACACTAGTCACTCAGGCTATAGGGAAGAGACCCTACCTATGTGACTCTTACACCCGAACAATATAATTTCATCTATGTCAAGATCCAAGCCAACTTACCCATCAATCGTGTAGAGAGAGAAGAAAAGCAAGACTATGAACTTATCCATAAAGGAGGTCGTGATTTCATCCCCTCAACATTTGACATAATCCTGCTCTCTAAACACCGTCATAAACTCATATTCCAGCTTCTCATGGCAAGAAGCCAAGCCTTACAAACACCTTCGATAGAGCCTCAGGGTGGAGATGAGGAGGACAACTTCGCAGCCTAATCTAAACATGGGGATTCATACCATACTGTCAGTCCCCATGCCCATACAAATCCATTATTTCAACCTTTCCTGGAAGAGACTATATTTCCACCACTAGCTTCTCTATAGGAAGTAGCCATTCCCATTCCCATTCCCATCTTCTCCAAGTCCAAAATTCAATCCAACGCATCTACTTCCATCATACCTCTACAAATACAATCCCAACAGCATCCTCCCCAAACTAATGTAGAATCGAACTTTCAACCTTAAGTGATTGGGATGCCATCAGTCATACCAGATTCCACGTCTACCCATTACATACCTCAAGTGCAAATCCAACAAGCACCACTAACCGCTTCGCAACCTGTGACTGGGCAATGGGTCCCACTAGCTGTTTAGCAAAACCTATCTACCCATTATAGCATACCACATCCCATGGTCTTAGCCTTGAATGTTTTCCCATTGTAGCCAACAACAGTTCAAAAATCTCTCTTTCCACAAATGATGCCACAATCGAGTCATTACCAACCACCACTAGCTCAAACCACCAGTCTACCTACTACCCAAGAATGGGCCGACACAAAAAAATGATGCACTCATTAGTAGAAGAATTAAAATGCCTTAAAACTGTGAACATTGAGGAAGTTAAGGTACTAGAATTCTATCAAGATGACCCAATCAATCCCTCGGTCCCACCACTAACCTTGCCAAAGGGAGTTTCATTACCCCTTCTTACCAAGTATAATGGAGAAGGGAACCCAAACGCTCCCCTAGTAACATTTCGAACAAAATTCCTATTGCTTTAGGCATGGCCTGATGTAATTTTGTGTGTGTTTGCTATGTCCTTAACCAGAAAATATTTAGACTCGTATTGAGCGTTACCTCGTAGCTCTATATCTTCTCTAAAGGACTTGTTGCATCAGTTTGTCACCCATTTCAAATACAATCTGAAACCTAAAGCCACATTAGATAGCTTGATTCAAATTAAACAAGCACCAATAGAGCTAGCAAAGAAATTTATCCAAAGGTGGAGTGCAGCCCTGAATGAACTTCACAAGCCTATTCCTGAAACGTTTCTACTTACCATCCTTAAGGCAGATGTGAATGACTTTATTAAATCAAAAATTTACTATTTGAAACCCCGTACATTGAGCTAGGAATTTGTGCAAATTAAATACATAGAAGAGGCTTCACAAACAAGCAATGATCCAGCCTACTTGACCTTTAGGAGCCAACATACAAGGAAAGATAAATCCAAAATGACGGTAGTAGCAGTGGCTGAGACAACTCAACCTAGCCTTCTAGGAAAAAAGGGAAAACCACCTGCTATCCCAAATGCCTATGAAAGAAATACACCTACGCCTACACCTAAACTTCCTCAAATAGGAATACCAACATGGGTCACACCCATACATTCAAAAGAAAAGACCCTGCTCAATACACAGCCTTGCCCATGAAACCTTCAGAATTGCTCGATTAGCTTCTAAAGGCCAGGCTAATTAAACATAAACAAATGTCTCTCGTAGCATCTCAAAAACATGATAGATTCTGTGAACTGGCCAAAAACCTAGCCTTAGCAATAGCTAATGAACCACCCATTCCAAGAGGTTTTAGGTTGGATAGGTTTTGCGAGTATCACCAACTACCCAGTCATGGAACTGATTACTATTCCACCTTCAAACAAGATATACAACACATGATAGATAGGCGTGAAGTAGTATTCGATGAGGAAAACCCAGTAAAACCTCAAAACCAGCCCATGGGGGTCTACAAGGATCCTCTCAATTCTAGTGAAGCACCATATGTGATTAATACTATCCATGTGGAGGATAGGCAAGACATCCTGCGAAAACCTTTTGTGATTTGCAGACCTTCAGAAAACACACCTACCCCAACATCTCCTCAAACTTCTTTCACCATACGTGCACCTTGTGCACCATGAAAACCATTTGTTATCTGCATACCTCCTTCCATTTCCACAACAACCATACCATCTAAAAACTGAGCCACTCCCTTTGTGATCTGAGTGCCAAAACATCTTGGCACGCCACCCACCGCCACTCCCTCATGACCTCTATGAGAACGTCTTGCTGATAGGTTAACAAGAGAATCTCTGGAAAGAGAAAACCATTAGTACAAATTAGGACCACCAAAGCCTACATCGCTAAACGCTATTCCTATGGGTCTGTCTATCAATGAGCCTAGTACAAGCCATCAAAACAAGGATAATGTCATGGGTTGTGTCCTAAACCTATCATCCTTAATCACTAATGCAAAAATTCCTCCATGAGAAATATGAATGCTGGGTTAGATGGACCAAATCGTTGCTGATAAGAATGTCCCAAACAGTAAAGATCTAGCAAGAGCGTTAACCCAGGTTACACAAGCCTTAAAACAAAAGAATACTTCTCTATGTCTATACGACCTAGTAATGACTTCATCTGTAAATTGGGAAGCTCTTGTACAGATGTTGATTTTGATCCCTATTAGTGAGGACCTTCCTATAGATGAACCATCCATTTATGCAATATTGTCCCCGCAACTTCAAGAATCAAAGGCCACGTCCCTAGAGTTTCGCACTAAGGACATCAAGCTACCTGAGAAAATAGGAGAAGTCACCACTGCCCCTATGTCCATAATGCTACAGGTTAATCATTTCAAGATACGTAGGGTGCATGTTGATGATGGCACGACAAAAAATGTAATACCTTTTCCTATCATTGAAAAATTGGGGCTTACTGAACAAATACAACCCACGACAACCTCTTTTTTCAAATCCTTTAGTGCTTCCCGTGTTTGGGTGAAAGGTATGATCACCTTAGATTTCATAGATGGAAACCAATTCCCCACATCAACTGAATTCATAGTGGTTGATGAAATGCTAGGGTTTAATCTAATCCTAGGATGTCCCTGGCTAACTCAACTTAAGGTCGTATCTTCACCAATCCATCAGGAGATCAACCTACCTTACGAGGGTGGTGAAATCATCATACATGGAAAAACAACAGTATTGATCACTTCCTCACACCCTGAGGTAAGTCAAAAGTCAAAAATTGAGTTCGTTGAGCCTAAGAAAGAAATTGTGAACATACATCAAGATATGAACCCAATGTTAACTCACAACCCTACTAGGACTGAAGAAACAGAAGAGGATGCAAACATAGGAGCCATTCCTATTGATGTCTCTTGGTTGAAATTACCCTTTGACATCACCGATGAAGGGGAAGGTGAGTATAAAATCATACCTACATGCCCAAACCCACACGTTAAGCTACAAAAGATTAAGAGGCAACTCAACAACTAGAACAAAACTACCACATGTCCAAAATGACATTAAACTGCCAATCATTTGGTACGATGTTAAACTACAAACGAACGTCTACAATGACATTAAAATAGCCACAATCAAAAATGGCTAGTTCCTTTTAAAATCTTTCTAAAAATATTATTGCTTTTGGCCCACTATGGCATAAAAATAGCAATCTTTCTTTCCTTAGAAATAGAGGTAATAGTCCACCATGACTTTAAACTAGTATGAACAGCCTAAAATGGCTTTAAACTAGGATTCAGTACGTTACAAGTTTACAAACATTCACTATATTATGTCAAATTCTCGTTCAAGTGATACAAGTTACAGCCTTAATTTATGACTTTAATGTTACTTTCCTATTTTACAAGTATTGATTCACAATTTTTTCCTCCATTTTACAGTTAGTTACACACATATGTTCACTATAATACTTGAAAAGGAAAATAAAAAGAGAAAACAAAGAAAATAAAAAATAACGATGAGTCAATATGGTAGTAAAAATCCAACATGTTATGCCATAACTAGGTCTATGTTATTACATTTGTCAACCATACATTTCCATCAAAAATCAAAAAAAATTCTGAAAAACATTTAGTAGCTAAAATCTTATTAGTGATAAGCTCATAGAGGGGGCTACTCCCCAAGATCCCCTTCATCATCTGCTCTTGCTCCACTGGGGCTAGATCCATCATTAACATGTCCCTATAGCAAAAAATAGAAAAAAAATAGGTAAGAGTAGTAAAGCAAATCATGAGCACAAAAATTGATAAAAATAGTAACATTAACAATGAAAACAGAAAAAACATACAAAAATGAATGCCAAAATAAAACACTCATCAGTGAGGAAGGCCCTAAGTTGGCCTCCAAATGTCGTAGAATCTCCCACTCTGGCACATTTGCCCAATCCTCCTCCAGGCCAAGATCAATACCAACCAAGGTTTTACCCTTGTCCACTGATGTCCAAGTAGGATGCTCGAGGGAGAACATGCCTATTGAAACCTCCCCAAAGGGGGTAGTAATGGTTCTCTCTAGAGATCCCTCCACATCAGTGTACTCGATGAACCTATCATAAGAAGGCTGCAAGCCTAATCCATCGATGAACATCTCTGCCCAATGACGTTCAACCGATTCCTCCTTCAACCACTTCTTATAATGATGCTTGTGGTCCTTTTGGTCTTGGCGCCATTTTCATACTTTTGCAGCAAAGGACATCCAATCGTGACATTTCCTGTTCAGCAAATCTATCTATGCTTTTTGTTCTGCTAAGTCCCGCGTCACCTACACTTTGCCATTTAAAATCGTCCAATAACATTTTAGATGTGCGCCAAGTACTATCACCAGATAGTCTAGCAGTAGCAAGATCATAATGAGATTGGAGATCCCTACTCTTCCCCTTTTCCTTTTCTAGTGCTTCTTTCAATGAATGCACCTCATCCCATAAGTACTCAACCAAATGTCTACAAGTCCAAAGCGACTTAGCATTCTGTATGATGCAACCAAAAATTGCATCGTACATATTCCTTGGAACTTGCTCAATATTCCCTAGTAGTTCAAGGAGAGCATCAATTTGAGTAGCTTTAGAGGGATCCCACTAAAGCTTGATGCTTGCAGTTGTAAGTACTGCATATAGGAAACAACTATAATCAATGAATGCAAAGAAGCACAATAAACCCAAATGCTTGGCATAATACATAAAACACACATACCTAGTTCTGGATGAGCTTCTTGTAAGCAAGTAACCACATCATTAACAATGCCTTTAACAAATTCTATCTTACTAGGCATCTAAGGCCATGGCCTTAGCTGGTCAGTTAGTGTGGGACAAGCCAGGGAGGTCACTTCGATTGGAACCTGTGTTCCTGACATCTCTGCCCGAGATGCATGTGCCTCAGAAGTCTTAGCATTTACCTCTGATGTCGGAAACAATCAAGATAATTGAAAAAAATGCATGAAAATTAAAAGGTACAAAAACATGGATTGTGCTAAAAGAAATGTACCAAAAGGCCCTTTGCTATTTATCTCGGGCAGATCACCAAGCTGCAACGATGCATTGAAGAAGCCATTAAGGACATCTCTTTCATCATCCAAATGAACACCTCTTTCATCACTAGGTCACCTGAGTGCATCCAAAGCCTCTACAAGCCTCATCTCCATGATGTCTATCACATCCCCCTCTTGCAAGGTAGGAGGTTCTTCAATCTTTTCTTCTCTTTCCTTTACTTCTTCTTCCAACCCTGTGACAATCACTTCGGGATCAGCCATTGGGGCCAAAGTCTCCCTCTCTCTCTCTAGACTCTCCTCTAATAACACCAACNGCATATAGGAAACAACTATAATCAATGAATGCAAAGAAGCACAATAAACCCAAATGCTTGGCATAATACATAAAACACACATACCTAGTTCTGGATGAGCTTCTTGTAAGCAAGTAACCACATCATTAACAATGCCTTTAACAAATTCTATCTTACTAGGCATCTAAGGCCATGGCCTTAGCTGGTCAGTTAGTGTGGGACAAGCCAGGGAGGTCACTTCGATTGGAACCTGTGTTCCTGACATCTCTGCCCGAGATGCATGTGCCTCAGAAGTCTTAGCATTTACCTCTGATGTCGGAAACAATCAAGATAATTGAAAAAAATGCATGAAAATTAAAAGGTACAAAAACATGGATTGTGCTAAAAGAAATGTACCAAAAGGCCCTTTGCTATTTATCTCGGGCAGATCACCAAGCTGCAACGATGCATTGAAGAAGCCATTAAGGACATCTCTTTCATCATCCAAATGAACACCTCTTTCATCACTAGGTCACCTGAGTGCATCCAAAGCCTCTACAAGCCTCATCTCCATGATGTCTGTCACATCCCCCTCTTGCAAGGTAGGAGGTTCTTCAATCGTTTCTTCTCTTTCCTTTACTTCTTCTTCCAACCCTGTGACAATCACTTCGGGATCAGCCATTGGGGCCAAAGTCTCCCTCTCTCTCTCTAGACTCTCCTCTAATAACACCAACATGCTAACGTTAGTATGACATAGGGTACATATACATTCAAAAAACATATAAATTAAAATTTCACAATAAATAAATTAATAACAATAAAATAAAATACTTACCTTCCACTAGTAGTACAAATCGAATCTTCTTTGCCCTTAGTGGTATTGCATCCGAAGCAGGCTCCCTTGGGCGTTCTTTCATATTCACCTTCATCTTGGACTTCCCAATGGTCTCACCAATCAAATGTTTAGTCCTTTTCACAAATGTGTGTAGCCCATGTGGTTCCAATCCCAAAACCATCATGGGAATGATCGGAATGGCTAGCTACACCTCCACTAGTAAATGATACCAATTCCTCAATGTCCTCTGGTGGATCTTGGGATCTAGTGGTGCTAAATAGGTGACAAATCCAAGGATGGAATAGTTGCAAATGGTCCCTCAAAACATAGCGGTTATCATCATAAACCACTAGGAACTCAGTGAACCTACGTAAATACCCTGCAAAGAAAGCAAAGGTAAAATGAGATTTAGCATGGACATTGGAACGTAACTTGATGATCTCCCTACGAAGACCAGATACAAGAAATTGTGCCTAGTTGTAGTGCCATCTTGTCTCTAAAATAGCATGTATGACACGTGCGGTCTTGATCCCAAGGTTTCTCCCTTGAGAGAGAGATTTGAGGAATGCTTGTGCCTGGAAGAGAGGATATAGAAAGTTCATTTCCATTGATCACGTTTTGTCTCACATAGCAAAACCTTTGCGACCCTAAGGCACACTTAACCACTCCTCCAACTCTCTTATGACCTTATCATCTTTTTCTACTTTATCTATAGACACTGTGGCACCATCCATGGGCATACCAAAAAGATTAGAGAGAAATTTAGTGGTCAAGTGAAAAGATACGTTGACCCCTTGGACCCCCGTGCTAAAATGGGAAGCATCACCATTGAAATAATCTACAATAGTGACCATCTCAGTAGCCGAAATGCTAGGAGTCAAAGCTGAAAACCAAGTCCATCAGACCTGCCCGGGTAAGGTGACTGATGGTCACCTCAGGGGCTCCCCTCTGCAACCACTTTTCTGACTACTCCATCTCCCCAAGCTTCATGAAAAGGGTGGCCTCAATGCACCCCATTATAATAGTGACTTCTTCAAGAAGGATGGCTACTGTAAAGAGAAAACATAGAACAAAAAGTTAAAAATGTAGTACAAGATAAGGCAACAAAAGAAAATAAAATGGAGACTAGAGCATGGTCATTTATCATCAGTAAATGGTATAGGTGGAATAGGTGCAAGATCAATTCTTTGAGGGAAGGTTGGTCCATTAGAAGACCATTCCCCATGTAACCAACCATGAACTTGGAAATACTCAAGGGCTCTCAAGAACTGCCTATGGTAGTCAACAAGAGCTACCTTGGTCTAGTCCAACACCATAGCATGAAGAATGGGGCCTACCATGAAAGTCTCTAGCACCGTGCATGCTAAGACGTGTCTACCATCATCATCACGTATCCCATGTTCATCAAAGCAGGGCCTGCATAGGAAAAAGAACACTTGCATTTAGACGATGACATAAAATTTGAAACAGGGATCAAAATTAAACAACACACAAAGGAGCATACTTGTCCACTCTATATACCATCCGAGGTGGGTTCTGAAATAGAGTGTGTACACAGAGGGCTAGGAAAAATGTGTTTCTACTATTATAATAACTACACATAGGCAGCACCCACACACTAGTCAAAGGACGTGTAGATCTAGGGCCTTCAACAAAGCCTCTCAAAACCCTGAAAAGTCCCTCATCGATATCAGTGATAAAAGCAAGCATGCTTTGTGTAGATCCAGGCAGCGCTATCTCGATGATGTCACAAGCTAACTGTTCACTCAGGTGAGACCATATAATCACACTAAAATGTTGCAAGACAAAGGACAAAAATGAACTAACACCAGGGCCAAACCATATCACACGGGGCTCGATGCGCATATTGTAGGGGGGTGTGTTCGGTCCAAAAGGGCCAAACCAAGCAAGCACCCCAACAAGCTCAACCACCAGAAGAGAAGGTTTAGGTCCCCTACACACAACCAACCCAATGCCAAAAACATTAGTTAAGTGAAAACATATAGTGCTAACAATAGACCAACACCAAATAGGCCAGTAAATCACATAAACAAACATTTGGAATGCATAGCTTCACCCCATGAGACAACAACACCAATATCTATTTAGTGTATCTGACACTCACTAGGATACATTGGAATCCATGCCACGATAAACCTACATAAAAATGCAAAACATAAACACTCAGGAAAACAAATAAATGATATAAACATGAAACTAGCAAATAATGGGCATCTAGTAGCAATGCACATCTTCACATTCCAGCTCACGTTGGGTATCTTTAGCATCTACAAAACCAAGTCACATTGGGCCCTACAAGCAAGCCACCGGCAAGTCATGCTAGGCCTTCCCATCGCACTAACAAGTCACGTTGGGCTTTTCACTAGAAAGTCATGCTAGGGTTTCCACCTCAACACTCATCCTAGTGATCCCACTCATCCCAGCATCCCACATTCTAGCTCACGCTGGAACTTGCAACTTGCCCCAAAAAATAAAAAATCCCTCCCACATTCAGGCTGACCATGTCCTGCTTGAAAAAATCCTTGCCAAAAAACTCAAAAATTTGCAGTCACATTGTCTTGCCTAAGGCTAAAAATATACACTCATGCTTCCGAGAGATTGAAAATCAAAAATTTACAAGTCATGCTACCCTGGGAAAAATCCAAAAATTAGAAGTCATGCGGCTCCTCAAAAATTCAAAAATGAGCAGTCATGTTGACCCTGCGAAATTGAAAATTTACAATCATATTGGTCATTCTCGCCTCTCTAAAAATCCAAAATTTTTGTAGTCACACTACCTTGGTATGCTCAAAAATTACAAGTCACACCACCCTGCCTAGGGGCCAAAATTTTATAAGCCACGTTGCCCTCTAGAATTAAAAAAAAAACAAATTGCCCAACCATTCACAAGTCATGCTGTTTATTCCTACCCCAAAAATTTGAAGTCATGTTATTCATTCTTACCTTGAAATCTAGAAAAAATTTGCAAGTAATGCTGCCCTGAAAAATTACAAGTCACATCACTCTCAAAAATCAAAAGTTCATGTTGGTTTTCCCTTGATAGTCATGCCAAGAAAGCCCAAAACCCTGCAACCAAAATGCCATGGAAGCCAAAAATTTTGCAGCCAAAATGCCAAGAAGCCTACCCATGCACTCACGTCCTAAACTTGCATTCACCAAAACACAATCCCAAAAACCCCAGGAAAATCATAGCTCAAAAATCCCAAGATCATAGCCACAAAATCTTACCATAGGTAATGCTACTAGAGGAAAACATGGGAGAAACAAACTTACCCATGCAAAGCCTTCTTCCACATTAGAATCCTAGCTTGGAAAAGATGATGGAGAAGCTCTACACTCTCCTCTATAAACACCAGCTCTGCTTGCCTCTTCCCCTTGTCTTGACTTGCCTTCTCTCTAGCCTTTTCCTTCATGTTGCCTTGTGCACGTTGACGCTATTGACAGCAAGTCACACTAATTTCGTAGCTCACGTTGCACTCCTAAGTCACCCTGTATTCAAGAAGTCACGCTAGCACAAAATTCCATTCCTCCACTTCAAAATCCCCTTTTTAAACCCAACACATTCTATTTTTATCTTCTTCTTTTTTACTTTATTTTTCTCTCACTTTATATTTTCTTTATTTGTTTAAATTTGTTTTCATTTGTGTTGTATGTTGGCCTACATGCCTCATTATTCCAACCTCTGAAGATGAGGCCCAAAATTTTTTTTCTTCTTATGAGAAAGAGGCAAAAAATCAACAACAACAATAAACATGTAGGAACATCTGGAAATACGTAACCATGAACATAAAATTCATAAAACTTTAAAATCTTCATGAAGTTACTCCACACTCAAAAATTTTTAAAGTCATAGTTTAAAAATGGTGCATACACTCGGTCCAAATGACAAGTCAACATAAGTGGCCCAGTATGGCCTTAAACTACCATCTAGCCCGGTATGGCCTTAAACTACCACCTGGCCCAGTATGACCTTAAACTACCATCTGGCCTGGTATGACCTTAAACTACCATGACTATCACTGCATCTCCAAACTTTTGTCAGTACATAGTTCACTTATGTTTAGTAACTCCTTCGCCAAGAGGGTGTTTCTTACTCTGCTCCCATTTTAAATTGGCAGGAGCAAGCACATGGCCACCAAGAATATCCTCTCAACCTTGTCTCTCAATGGACCATATGGGGAGGTAGAAAGAATCATCAACCCAGAATCCTTGGATTTAAATCCATCCACCTATACCAATTTAATAGCCTCCACTCAAGAAATGACAGATTGGCCTAAAAACGTGACTAAAACTCTAGATCTAGAAGCTGATAATATCACTAAAGATCCTCTAGTTGAAATCTCCATTACCACAATCAATGGAAAAACTAGAACATTGAAATTAAGTGCCTTACTAGACTCGCAACTCATAGGTGACATCACTCAGGTGTTAAAAGACAACATAAAAACATTCACATGGTCATATACCGACATGCTAGGACTAGATCCCTGGATAATCCAACACAACATTATTCTTGATGAAAAATTAAATCGGTGAAGCAAAAAGCAAGGAAGGTCAGACCCGATGTTGCCTTGGTCATCTGTGATGAAATCACAAAACTCTATCAAGCTAGTTTCATCCAGGCCATTGACTATTCCAATTGGGTATCAAACATTGTTGTAGTCCCCAAGAAGAACAGTAGTATACGCATATGCATTGACTTCCATGACCTCAACATAGCCACTATAAAGGATGATTTTCCATTACCTAGCATTGATCAACTTATTGACACAACTACTGGGCATGCACTATTGTCCTTTATGGATGGATTTTCATGGCACAACCAAATAAGAATCAATCTGGAACATCAACTTAGAACAACTTTCATGACACCTTGGGGTACATTCTATTATACTATGATATCATTTGGCTTTAAAAATGTAGGAGCTACATATCAACAAGAAATGACATATGTATTCAGTGATTACATGCTCAATTTTCTCAATGATTACGTGGATGATATCATAGTCAAATCTAAAAAAACTGAACAACATGCAAAATATCTAGACTTAGTGCTTAAATGTTGTCTCAAATACGATCTTAGACTTAACCCGAAGAAATGCATTTTTGGCATCAAAATGGGAAAAATGCTTGGTTTCCTAGTCTCTAAAACAAGGATACGAGTAGACCCCAATAAGGTTAAAGCAATAACCAATATGCAACCACCAAGAAACCTCACCGAACTATGTGGCCTCCAAGGTAGATTGCAACTCATCAGATGCTTATCAAAAGGCTAATGGATAAGTTGAGTCCCATGAAACATCTATTATGAAAGAATGTACATTTCCAATGGACTCAACAATGCCAGGAAGCATTCAAGAACATAAAACAAGAGTTGGCTCAACTACCAACTGTTTATCATCCACAAAGTAATAAACCTTTCTACATTTACCTTGCAACTTCTGATTCCTCCATTGCATCGATGCTTTGTCAAAAATGTAAGGATGGAGTCGAAATCCCTATTTATTACCTAAGTCATGCATTAATCTCTTATGAACAACGATACAATGACGTGGAGAAATCATGTCTTGCCCTCGTTTTCACCTTGAAGAAATGGCAACATTATCTCTTCCACAATCAAGTTTACATCATTTGCAAAGACAACATACTCCGCACTAGCACCAATAATATCTACGAGTCAAGTAAGATAGCTAGGTGGAAAGTAATGATTGTGGAATTTGACTTACACTATGTTGCTCAATCCTCCACAAAAGGTCAAGCGATAGTCACGCAATTAGCCATTTCGCCAATGCATGATCAGGCAATAGTTAATCCCAAATTTTCTGATGAAAATGTTAATAGTATAGATGTTGTACCTGACAACTACAAAGAAATCCTCTATTTTGATGGAGCTTCAACCTCCCGAGGAGGAAGTGCTGCGACCATTTTAGCATACCCCTCTGGAGAAATCCAACCCTTTGCCTAATGATTAACCTTTCCTTGCACCAATAACATGGCTGAATACAAAGGGATTCTTAGAGGTCTTCAAGTAGCATTAACTTTAGGTATCTCACGTCTTGTAGTTTGAGGTGATTCACAACTAGTTATTAATCAAGTCACTGAGGTCTACTCATGCAAGGCTCTCCATTTGCAACCATATTGTGATTTGACCAAACATCTACTAAGACAACTAGTAGAAACTGATATACAACATGTCCCTAGAAGTGAAAAGACCATTGCTGATGCACTTGCCACACTAGCCTTAAACATGACACCTGAAATGTTTCATGCATTACCAAGCTCTATAACAAGTTGTGTCGAACCTATAATTAACACACATGATGAAATTCTTGTAGCATCTGTTACTACAACACAAGCGATAGAATGGTACGATAACATAAAAGAGTACCTTCTAGGAGGTGAACCACCACAACACTTGACAAATGCTTAAAAGGATGTCATGCAAAAATGCTCTTGGAAATATGCATTAATAGGAGACACCTTGTGTCATAGATCCTACGAAGGCATTCTGTTGATGTGTGTTAGTAGCGTCGATAGTCAAACGATTGGAGAACAAGTCCACGAAGGACTTTGTGGAGGACACATTGCACCTAAGGCAATGGCAACAAAGATTAGGCACTTAGGCTACTATTGGCCACACATGGAGTATGATTACATCTCCACAGTCAGAACGTAACATTTTCCAAAAGCATGGTAATCTAATACACATGCCACCTAATGAATTGCACACAGCACAAATCACATGGCCATTCCAAAAATGGGGATTAGACCTAATTGGACCGATAACTCCATCATCCTCTACGGAACATAGCTTTATTAACACCGCAACTGAATATTTCACAAAATGGGTAGAAGCTATTCCCCTTAGGAAGACCACTTAAAACACATTTGCACTTTCATAATAGAAAATATCATGACCCATTTTGGTATTCCAATGACCATCATTATAGAAAATGGACCACAGTTTAGCAGTGCATATACTAAATGCTTCTATGAAAGTCTAGGCATTAAACATGCATTCTCATCATCTTACTACCCACAGAGTAATGGTCAAGTGTAGGCTACAAACAAAACTGTCATCATGATGCTCAAAAAGATGCTAAATCAGAGCAAGAAATGATGGCATGAATAATTAGTCTACGCATTGTGGGCATACCGAACAACACATCATACATCTACAGGTAAAAATCCATATGCCCTTGTATCTGAAGCTATTTTACCTTTAGAGTTATAAGTTCCCTCATTGCAGATAGCTTTCTCTGGCCTCCTTGATGAAAGTTAAAACAATGAACTATGCACTGCTGACCTTGACTCGGTAGAGGAGGAATGTGTGCGAACACTTGATCAAATCGAATGGTACCAGAAATAACAGCGGCAACGACACAAGCACAATCTTCACAAGTGCCCACTTAAAGAATGACTTAGTCCTTAAAGCCATACATGAACACTCAAATAAATTCTTAACCAACTGGGAAGTGCCTTACTTAGTCACCAAGGCATACAATAATGGAGCATTCAAACTTGCTGATATGAATGGGAATGAGTTTGCTAATCCTACAAATCACTTGTGCCTGAAATGGTACTATGTTTTGAGGTATGTCATAGTCCTGGCATCATGACTTAAAACTGATACCATAGAATAGTCCTAGCATCATGACTTAAAATTGATACCACAGAATAGTCCTGGCATCATGACTTAAAATGGATACCACAAAATAGTCTTAGCATCATGACTTAAAACTAATACCATAGAAAAGTCCTGGCATCATGACTTAAAACTGATACCACAGAATAGTCCTAGCATCATGACTTAAAAATGATACCATAGAAAAGTCCTGGAATCATGACTTAAAACTAATACCATAGAAATTTCTTGGAGTCATGACATTAAACCAACACCATAGAGCTCTTTTTGGTATGATGCTAAACTACCACATCTATCTGCCATAACGTGAAACTAGCACCCAAAGTCCACTAAGACTATAAACTAGCTTACCTCTTCACAGTCCACTATGACTATAAACTAGCAATGCACCATCCACTACGATGCTAAAACTAGCATCATCCAAAGGGTCATGATGTAAAACTAATCCACAATTTTCCTCTATGACTATAAACTGGCAACATCATCAATGACCAGGAAAAAGTTGAAAAGATATGTTGCTACAATTGGCTGTACATGTTCCACAAAGACTTGCTACACAATTTGTCTCATGGACACTAATGAAGCTGATGTTGTTCATAATTTTATTTGCTTTGAAAATTGCACATGGTGACTCCATATCCTAGTTTAAAGTGCTTAGTTAATAGATTCATTTGTGTTTTTCTTGTCTTCTTGGAGTTGTGTTTGTAGGATGACACTCCTGAGGTTTTCGTACATAGATGCGCTTCATCGTGATGACAAGGTATCACATTCTTCCTGACGCACGTAACTGGGTTAATCAATCCATTCATAAGTGCATTCCCAACTCCTGATACATCAAATATTTCCCCATCATGTCCTAATTATCCTATTCAATTACACCCTTGGATACATTCCACTCAATTCAAAACTCTTGATACACTATTTCACACTATGACTCTCTAAGCAGTTGCAACACAAAACACAGTACACAGTGCATGATGCAAAATGCAAGCGCTCAAACACGAGCACGGCACAAAAGGCAGGATCTTTTAAAATGATTGAGAGAAAGAAAAATAAAAGAAAAGGAAAAGACAAAAGAAAAACAAAAAAAAGAAAATAAGAAACAAACAAGAAAACAAAAAAGAAAGAAAAAGAACAAAAAGGTCAAAGAGAAAAATGCATGGAAAAGGTCTTCATGATCCCATTGAAATCATGAACCATAGACTATTAGCTCTTCTCATACAAGCCCCAGGTGAGAAGGAAATTGTCTTGGAAAATAACTACACTTGTGTCTCAAGGAGACCATGTTGCACATCATCGCATGGCTTTGGTTGTTTACAATAGGCCCCGTAAACACTCTTTATGAGTCTCATTTCTCTAAAGCATGCACCTCCTATGTCTTGGCTCTGAGTCTACTAAATGTTGGATATTGACAAGGACCAAGGATGTAGCTCATTCGGGTGAGAGCACTTCCTCTCCCACAATCTCAGTAGCAATCATGGCCCTTAACCTCCTGGCTTCCCTGGTTACAACCGAATCCCTTGCATCTTGAACCACATTTCCTCAATCCCATGTACTTTTGAAAATGGTGTGATGACATCTAGCTAAGGGCCAACAGTTAATGCTTGATACTTGGTTGTTCATGGTGTTTTTCACTTCTTTGTTGATGCCTCTCAGGTGGATTCCTCCAGACATCAACAAAGAGGGGCCAATGAAACACCACTAATTTCAGCCTAACACTTTGAAACAAGAATGACTCAAGCCCTTTCAAGTTTTCAGGAGGCAAAATTTGTCTAAGGCATGGAAACCATGCTCAACTAGATCAACCCAGCTTACTCATCCCGTCAAGTTGGAAGCTTGCCCACAGTGTTACCAACTTTTGGAGTCTCAAAAATGAGCCACAACGATCTGATCTACAATGTGCAAGTCATCCTCAAAGCACATCCTTGATAGCTTCTAGTCCAACTTTCCAAAATGCCATATTTCAACTCAAAATTGCAAGTTTTTGCAAAGATTTCACATGTCATGCTACAGCATGACTACAGCATGACCTACTCAAAGTGATTCCAAACAAGGCACTTTCAAGTTCAATTCATCAATCATAGCCAGGCAATCCTTACACTTTGAAAATTAGTCTTCAAAAGGAAAAATTTGGTGAAAAACTGCTAAGTCACGTTGAAGTCATGCTGTAGCATGAGTGTAGCATAACTATAGCATGCACACACTGAAGACATGCTACGACAAAATCAAGACACGATACAACAAAATCAAGGCATGCTAGAGGTCCTGGTCAACCATAAGATGCCTTAAATAGTCATGGAACCATGAAAACACTCAGATCGACATCCTGCAGCAATCAAGTCAAAAATCCAGAAGTTTCAAGTGAGCCAGAATCAATTTCTCTTATTGTACATTAAAATTTCATTGTAAATTTTCATCATTTGTGACCTTGACAGGCTCTTACACTCCAAATTGAATGTGCTTCCATGAGCGTAAGCTAGCTTGGGCAAGTTTTCATGCATTGTAAGGTAGCTTGGGCAAGTTGTCACACGTTGTAAGATACAATGCACTTGGTCCAGAACGTAGCTTGCCGACACACATCCAACTCATGCATAGCTCTCAATTGGACACGTGTTGCTAGATCCATTTTCCTCTCATCTCCCAGCTGCTGATTCCATTCATGAATTCCATGCCTGAGCTTGGACCAACCCTATAAATACCCTATCAATTCACATAAATGAGGTTGGCAATTTTGGAGTTGGACAACTTAGGAAACTCAGACTAGCAATCCTTGGGTGCTTGGCACACCTTGAATCCTAATAGCATTCAAGCACTTCTAAAACACATCACATCACATTGCCTTGGGGCTTGGTGCTTGACCTTCCATCTACACGTGTAGCTACACTTTGACTGATGCACATCTTTTCTATGCAATACAATACAGCTCATTTTACCAGCCATTATACTGTTTACTCTGTTTTACATTCTGTTCATGTTTTGTTTATGTTTTGATTATTATACCAGTTTAAGTTTACATTTCGTGCGTGTTGTTTCACGTTTTAAATCATTAGTTATGATAACCCTAGCACAAGCTGTACTTTACACTTGGGGAAGTCCTTGGTTGATTTACATGCAGATCATCCAAGGCACTCTACCTTTGTTTACTTTTCTAGCTTACCCTCGGGTGAAGGCAGGGTTAGCTATGTCTACCCAACGATCTTTCTATGTTTTTTTTCCTTCCAGCCTTACACCAAAAATTTAGGTTAGTACATTTCCATTCAAAGGATGCATCCTTCTTAGTGAGTTCCACAAGTAGTTTTTCTATCTTGCAAAAATTCTCTAAAAATCTTCTATAATATCCCATGTGGCCTAAGAATGAATTCACATTTTTTACTATCTATGGCCTTTGAGTGATATTTTATATGAATCAAATCTTTTCAAGATCTACTTCTATGCATTTCTAAGAGATTTTATGTCCTAACACTATACCATCCTGGACCATGAGGTGGCTTTTCTACCAATTAAGCTTAAGATTGATTTCCATACATCTCTTTAGTACTTGCTCTAACCTATCTAGTGCTTGCTTGAAATCAAGCCCATATGTTGAAAAATCATCCTTGAAGACCTCAATGTCATTGCCAATTTATTTTTGAAAGATACTAAGTACTAGGCTTTGGAAGGTGGCCAATGCATTGCAAAGACCAAATGGCATCTATTTGTAGGCAAACATTCCCCATGGACTAGTGAACATTATTTCTTCCTTATCTTTAGGTGCAATCCAAATCTAATTATATCTACTACATCCATCTAGAAAATTGTAATACTTATGTCCTACAATGGTATCCAAGACTTGATCAACAAATGACAAAGGGAAGTGATCCTTAAAAGTAGTAGCATTCAACATTTGAAAATTAATACAAATCCACCATATACCCCCCATTCACTAAGGGACTGACCCATTCACTATTTGCAATAGTATAGATGAATCCTACCTTTAGCAATTTTTCCAACTCTTTCTTGACTACTTTTAATTTAGTATTAAGCCTTCATGGGGGTTGGCATCGTGGTTTGATTACTAGATTAGTATATATCCAATGTTGACAAACTCTCAAATCAATTCCTATGATCTCATCATAAGACCACATAAATGTTGTGGGTCATATGTTAATCACTTCCAATAACTTCCATTTCTATTCTTCTTTTAGGTTGGCATTTATTATTACTAGCTTCTTATTGTTTATGAAAGCATACTCTAATATTATCAGTAGGGCCTTTAATTCAAGTAGTTTAGGCTCCATAGTGTCTGGGATCTCCAATTGTCCCTAGTATGTTTCTTTTTCTTGACTTATGCATGGGTAGAAGTGCCTTTTTCTTAACTATTATAACTTATCAACTTCTTGAGTATAGGCACTAATAATCTACTTTGCTAGTCCCATGTACTTGTTGGATTGAGTTTCTTTATCTATGACTAGCCACTAGGTGCCTTCTTTTTGTGTGGCTATTGCATATAGACATTTTTGCATACATATTTCTTCGACACATTTATTGCATGCCCTAGTATCTTCTTGTTTGATAGCCCATATTCTTTGCAGGTAATTACATCCATTATCACTGTATGCAATACATGGAACTCTATGTCTTTGTATAATACCAGCTTCATCTTCCTTGGAAATCTCTATGGACAAGTCATGAATCCCAAGTTTAGCATTGATAATGTTAAGCCAAGATATTTCCATTATAATTTGACATTCACCCTTATTTTTACCAACATGGATTACCAATAAATCTACAAGGTAAGACTAGCCACTGATGATTGTAATCACATCATCCACTTGGCCTAGTGGAACTATGATTGGCTAGTCTACAAGCTCTAACTAGATATTACTCTTCTTTAACAGTGGTAGATTCTAGGCATGATACATATCTTATGAGATCAAGTTTAAACTTGACTTGGAATCAAGTAGAGCCTTACATGGTTTTCTCCCTACTAACTAAAGGTAAACCAAGGAACTTCCTGGATCAGTTCAAATTTGTGGAAGGGATCTCACCTTTATCCAATGAGTGATTATTTGAGCAAGCATGACATTCATGACATTTGGGTTTAACAAAGATGGAAGCTTGTTATGTTGAGGAGGATTAGATATAGATGGGGTGGAAGTAGATGTGTTCCCCACTCATTAAGCCTTTTCAAGACTTGTTCAAAATAATAGTCATTTCTTGGGTTGTGCTTTGCATGTGAGCACCTCCTCTTGCATACTAACCACCCTTATTGTGCTTTTTTGCTATAGTTGTGATGGTATTTCCCACTACATGATAGGAGGCAGCATTGGTGGTAAAGGATTCAAATGTTGGTTTGAAGAACTAGCTATTGATGGATGCATGTATGGGTTTGGATTTCTCCTTGGTGGTGTTGGTTATGGTACTCTATCGAGTAGTATTGTGGAGTTTGTACAAAACAATTATCAAGAAATATTAGACATTATACAAAATATCCATATGGATCTAGTTGCCAATATGGATATTGTTGGCAAGGTGGTGTCATGGCCCATGATTGGGATTGTTGCAACTACTAATACTACTACTCTCGTGGCTATGGTAAGGCTCTACTAGGATAGTATGTTGGTTGGAAGTTCTACCTATAGTTACCTTGAGGATATGGTAACCTTTTGGGCATTCGTTTCTTAACAAATCTGGGATTAAGTGCATATGCCCTTGTTTCCTATAGGTGTGCCATCATGGGACAACATTTCTTGGGATGTTCATACTGACATATGGTACATCCTTTCTCTTCTTTAGAGCTTTTGTATGAACACTCAACCACTAAAGCCACGTTGCACTTTTGTCCAATATCTCTCTTCTTTTTCTTATCCTTGCCTTTTCCAAAGGTTTGTTGTGTTCTCTCTTACACAGTTTGCAATGATGTCGTAAATTTTTCATTGAATAACTCCCACATTTTCTCTACCTTTGCTACAATGTTAGTTATAGATTTCTGAATTGGTAAAGCCTTCTTTTGCATTACTTGATCCAAGGTTTCTTCTTCCTGTGTGTCACAAACTTGTGAACCTCTTTTCCTGATAAACAGGTCTCTATGATATTCTTCTACTGATTCCCTCTTTCTTAACTTGCCTTCCTCCTTTGCCACTTGATCAATCAATATTTGTATTTGATGGATAGTAATTTTGGATAATAGTCCTTAGACATAAACCCCATGGGTCTCTTTGGTCTTTTTCCATAACCCATCTATAGTGTGCCTTCAATATTCTCTTTGTGAGAATCCATGGCCTAGGCATCAATGCAGCGGTAAATAATACCCTTCCATTGCCACATCAAGGGTTTCATGAGTCCATTTCTTCCATCCTTGGATTTGTTTCCTTAAATTAGAAACTCATGAGTAGCTTTGATACTTGTCATTGAAGATCTATAGCATGGTAATCCATGTTTTGATTAATTCAGGTTTGAGTGATATGTACCAACTCTTAGTCTCTTTCAAAAGTGTTTATGGGAGCAACTTCAAATTATGCCAATCACATTCAATACTTTTTAGGGTGCAGTCACCCTCAAATCTAGGCATGTTATTCACATTAAGCCACTTGATACACCTATCTCTCACATGGTTGGCTAATATATGTATGGATTCCTAGATGTTGATCATGCTACAGGTTTTTGTGTGCTCTATTGTAGCAATGTCCCCTTTTGTTCTCATACCTTTCTTAGTCATCTCTTCAATCCCTTCATCTTCGTTTTCCATAGTCTTCATCTTTTGTATCAAATTGCCTTAGATGGTGGTCATGACAATCATGAGTCCTTCTTTCTTTCTTATCATGGTCTCAGTACCTTTGTGTCCTTCTATCATAATCTATAAATGATCATGAAAATAAGGATGAGGCAATAGTAGAACACTACCAACTTGTCCTCCTTTCTTAACTCTAGTATTCTCCTTTGTAGAATTAGATAGAAACTCTTGGCCTTAAGTCTTTCTTATACTTTAAGTTAGTTGCCTCCCTCTTAGGTGTATCTACTAAGGTGAAATGCAATTGAACTTTGACAAGTTCCTCAAGTTTGATAATATGTGTTTTTAAAGGCTCTTCATGATTTTGGTGGAGTTGTTCTATAATAAACACATCAACATCAAGTTCTTCCAAGACAATGGAAGTGTTAACCTACTTCCCTTTTTTGTTTACTTATTTGATTTCCATGGCAACATCTCTCCTCATTTACTTCTTTGTGGGTTCATAGGGCCTCATCATGTGCTTAGTCACATGGTACCCTTCTTGGATTTGGCTTAGATTCATTCCCCTTAAGGCAATTTGGAGCATATTAAGTGTTGCATGATTTGGAGGCAAGACTATGTTGCAAGTAAGCATTGAAAAATGTTCCATAGTGCTAACCATATCTAATAAGTGATGGAGTAATCCAACACCCAACCATACAAGTCACAAGTATTCATGTGCAACCAGATCATAATCTATGGATAAGGCAATGTAATTATGCTAGCAATTAGTTTAAGTTCAAGACCATAGTCTTCCCACATGGATCTAGTGAAGTCTATGTGTATGGTTTAGCTCATCGTGAGGTATATGATATCTGATGTTGTTGGGCAATTCTTGCTCCTGGAAAATATAATGAGATGAAAATAGTTTCTAATTATAAGTTTAATTAATAGTAAGAAAGTAAATCTAACTTAGCCTAATACGATGGATATCTAGCCCAGCTCTAGCATACATGCCTTGGACTCATGTAGTCATCATTGGGATTACCAAGTGCTATTACTACTGAATGAATCAAGCAACACCACTACTAGGTTACTAGATAACTATACCTAGCACTTGAAATTAGTCGTATCCATACCATTTACTTTCAACATGTAAAATAAAGTGTTTGTAAAGGAAATTATTAAATAGGAAAATAGGAACAATTATTCTAAATAAATAGAAAAAAAACTAAATGGATGTTGCAATAATGATAAGAAATCTCAATCTGTATTACCAGACATGAACTATGTCCAAGTACAATTCACTCAAATAAAGACACAATATAATTGCTCAACACAACATTGCAGGCATACACTTCTAAGTACTAGATTACGAAAATAAATTGAACGAGTTCTGTTACTATGGACTAAACCTTATTGTGGATCCATGCTCCTAAGTTTTACATGTATAGGTTGGCATGCATCCTGCAATATCATTTAGATGATGATGTAGCTTATGCTACAATATTGGATCTATGACATCATAGATATGAAATCATTACTGATGAGCCGCAATATCACAGCCTTCCACAATTGCTATAAATAAGAGGTGGCTTTCCCTTATTCACTCATATAGGGTTAGAACCTTAGCCAAACTATAGCAATTTTACCATTCCATAGTTAGAATAATTTCCATGTGCCCACAGTAGGAGTCTCAAAGTGAATGGATCTTTATTCAAGCAAATTGTACCTGAGCACACATTTGTATATGGAAATAAAGATGAACTTTCTTATAAACCTTGCAGCATATGGACTAAGCTAAATAGGATTTAATTATTGTTAAATGTTTAAATTCTTTCATAGATAATTAATCTCTCTCAACCCTTGACTCTCCTAGTTAAGTGCATTCAGTACTGTAGTGATCGAAAACGTTGACAGCTGGAATAACGCCAAGGTCGGCGGACATAACAGTTCCAACCCCATGCCCACAGGAGGGTGGTGCTAGATGTATGCGAACACGCGGTGCCATGAACAGTCTGGTCGATTAGATAGGGACTTACATCAACATCAATATAGCCTTTTACACTATAAACTGTACTAGTTACGGGATGGTGCTTGCAGTGGGAAAAGAAAGGGACTAAAAAAATGCAATGATAGTGTGAAATAGTAAATAAATGTAAGTGCGACAATGATATGGAACAATGCTTGAAGGTAAAAAAACAAAAAATAATATGAGGAAAGCCAGATAGTAAATAAGAAGTAATATAAGATATAGTTAGGAACATGCACCGCTTCAAAGCTATGAATCTGTCTGGCCAAGGAGTGGCACAGTTGGTTGCACAATGTGACAGAGTGCAAAAAGTCCTGAGAGTGACCGAAGCGTGTTGGGGAATGAAAAAATGATTGTGCACTTGGGCACAAACTTTGTGTATATACAATGTAGGTGAGATTCTACCAAGGTGGTAGGATGAGACCCCGGGCTTTTCGCCATCTGAGAGAGGTTCTTTTTACAAATTGATGGCCTTCCCCTTTTCTTTTGCTTAATGTAAGATTGCAAGTATTTTTCTTTCTTGTTTTTGTTTTTTTCTTGTGGACCAAACCCTTTACGTGCTATTTGATGGGCTATTCATAGGGTAGAAGGTAGAAAAAGGTGACCGTTTGAATATTACATGTTACAGACCTCTGCCTCCTTACTGGCGCTACCTGAGCTATTTGTAACCGTTGGGCTTGCCAGACTGTTGTGACGCAAGTAATAACTGCGATCCTATAGTGTCATGACTGCCCTGCTAGCTCCTAGAGGCATATGCCAGTGGCTCGATTGAGGTGGGGTGCATTGATGTCTCACAACCACCTTCATGCCGTGCTGTATTTTATGATGTGACTTGCTTGGCGTGATGTAGCCCCTTGCCGCGCATCTTGCTATATGTCACATACTTATTATGCGATGCTGTGCTACGTAGCGTAGCGTAATGACTAGCATTGATCATAGCAGCTTTGCTAATCTGCAAACCATTCCCCTAAGATGCAAGATTTGCACACTTCATTGATTTCGCCTTTTGAACTGCCTTATGCCCCCTGTATGCCTTGCTACGCCATGTAGCTCAGCGTAGCGTAGCAGCAGACATGGTCCGTCGCTTCCTTACAAAAAGTGAGACCACTGTAGAACTCAAAGTTGGGTGAGGGGAGCAGATAGTGAAGTTGTTGACATGCTACACCATGCAATAGTGCGTAGCGTAACATCCTGTTCCACCATTATTTTCTAAGGCTTGCTACACTACACATCGTAGCATAGCATGCTTTATGACTTAGAAAAATTGCCGAACTGCTTCTCCCGTGCACTTAGACTACTATCGTTGATTCTGGACACTATTTCTAAGGAGGCTTCTAGCTGTTTAGACTACTTTGGTGGGCAGGCGAGTTGATATGAAACTCGCCCATGCCTAAAGTAGAAAATTTAACAAATTGGCCATCCTGGACTCAGAACGTTCTTCTCCCGGTGGACTGCCATGATGCTTGTGTGGACTACAAGAGCCTGCTGAAGCTAGGATGACCTCGCATTCTCTTTTATGGTGTTTTATTGGCCCCTCTTTGTCGACGTCTAGAGAACAAGCTTGATGGACGTTGGCAAAGAATTAAAAACACCACATCGAGCGTAACATTGAGGCCGTCACTCGGTGACTACTAGGACATATCCTAGCTGTGTTCAAGGGTGCTGTATTGGTGCTGCAGAGGTTAAGGCAGAGAGCAGAGATGATGTTTAGCCGAGTCCCTCGTCGAAGTGCTCTAAGGGGCTCGTTTGCATTTTCATCTCTGACTGGTGCTGTCCTTCAACCTCCTGTAGGCAGGTGTCCCCTCCATAGGATGAGCTATATTACATCCACTGAGGGTCTTAACCTACCTATCAGAGCCTTCTACATGCTGAGCTGTGTCACACGCATGCCAAAATTTGCACTCTCAAACAACCATGTTAGTAGAGGCACTCACTTTGCGATGCTGTAGCTTTTGCTACTGTAGAGAGGTGCGCCTGTGGGGACAATGTTCTTGCAGGCTGCTGGCATTACTGTTACCCTTGGGCACCATTGTTAGTGTGAGATGCCCAAAGCAGGGAGGCCAATAGCAGTCTTGGCAGCACTACCTACAGAGGGAGTTATTCCCTAGGGCTCCAAGGACACGGATGCACCGAGACCCTCGTCAAAGACATGCGCACAGAGTTCAGCTATGGGATCAGCTACCACACAGCTGAATATTGCATGAACCACAACCTTGGTGGGGAATCGAAGCATAACAATATTGTGGCTAGGCCACAATACTTTTAACACCTCAAAAGCAAGAACGGGCCCAGGAGCTATCATCAGGGTTGTGGGCCATAGCAATGGTAGGCTTAGAGGGCCCATGTGACATCGTAGGATGTCTTCGGAGGGTCAGCATGACATCAAAGATAGCAATGTGCATGCCCCGGTCTATGTTTTTCTTGCATCAGGAACTGTGCCCTGGGGCGGCGATGTCCCACCCATGTGCCGATATCATGCCCCCTCGTCTAACATATATTCGTGGATGATGCGTGTTAAGGATGCAACACGAATCCAGTTTAAGGTCTTGGTAGACCAGCTACTGTTTTAGGGTCCCAATGGACCACTGTACTGGTTTGAGGTCCCAGTAGATCGTACATGCTAGTTTTACATCATGGCAGACGCATGATGCCAGTTTATAGTCATAGTGGACTAACAGTGCTAGTTTTACGTTGTGGCGGATGCTGTTTGGTGCCACTAGTTTATCATCATTGCAGATGATGATCAATGCAACTGCCAGTTTATCATAATAGTGGACGCTGCAATATGCTACCATTGCACCCTAGATGTAGTATGGCTTGAGGTACATGTGGTTCACCGGGTTGGCGAACTCGTTGCTGTCCATGTCCGCTAGTTTGAAAGCTCCATTCCTGAAGGCTTTAGCGACCACATAAGGCCCTTTCTAGTTGGTTGAGAATTTTCTCATGTGCTCACGGATGGCCTTGAGGATGACATCTCCCTTCTGTACTAGTTGTCGATGTTGGTCTGCTCGGTGCTTTTGTCGTTGTCTATCTTCATAACGCTCAATCTGTCTTAGTGTCTGCACGCGCTCCTCCTCCACTAAGTCAAGGTTGATGACTCATGATTCGTTGTTCTGGGCTTTGCTCACGATGTTGGACAGGATCATCTGGAGTGAGGGTACCTATAACTCAAGAGGCAACATAGCTTCAAATCCGTAAACGAGAATATAAGGGATCTCACTTTTTGTGATTCTGCAAGTTGTTCGATAGGCCCAGAGGACATAGAGTACTTGCTCGTGCCATCACCTCTTGCTATTGCTAAGCATCCACTTCAGTAAGTTGATGATGGACTTATTTGTAGCCTCCACCTGCCTGTTCCCGTGTGGGTAGTAGGGGGAAGAAAATGATTATTTAATGCCTAGGTTACTGCAGAAGGCCTAAGTTTCCTTACTACTAAACTGTGGTCCATTGTCGATCACAATGGTCATTGGAAGCCTGAACCCAGTCACGATGTTATCGAGGATGAAGTGGCAGATTTGTTGGGATGTCGTCTTCCTCAGAGGAATAGCTTCCACCCATTTAGTAAAATACTCTGTGGCGATGATGATGAAGCTATGCCCTATGGAAGATTTAAGCATGATGGGCCCTATGAGGTCTAGTCCCCATCGTTGGAAAGGCCACGTAATTTGTGTAGGGTGTAGGTCTGTAGGTGCTATGTGTATAAGATTTTCATATCTCTGACATGTGTCACATGTCTTGACTTTAGATAAGTAGTCGCGCTCCATGTAAGGCCAATAATACCCTAGGCATCTGATCTTCGCTGCCATAGCCCTAGCTGTGATGTGCCCACTGCACAACCCTTCATGAACCTCATTAACTACCTTCTGTGCCTGTTCACCATCCACGCACACTAGCAATATCCCATCGTAGGATCACTGGCATAGGGCACCATTTCCCATGAGCACATATTGCCAAGTGCACTTGCAGGTCACATCTCTCTGAGTCGATGTTAATCCACCCGAGGTTTCACCATGCTGTAAGTATGCCTTAATATTATTGTACCATTCCAGGGTATTCGTAGCATCAATAGATGCCACGTGTTCCTCTTGAGTGATAGGTTCTACACATTCTATGATGATAGTTGGCAGATTTGCCAAGGACTGCAATGGGATATTTAACACTAGGGTATCTAAGGTATCTGCTATGTCGTTCTCACTACGTGGCACGTGTTGCACATCAATGGTCGCAAATTGTTTCAACAAGACCTTTGCTAGGTCACAGTAGGGTTACATATGTGTAGCCTTGTAGGCATAAGCTTTGGTGATTGGATTCACAACTAATCCCCCCGGACTGCCAGGTGTTGGACATGCAGTGTGTAGGTAGTTAAGAGGCCTTTGAGTAGCCCTTCGTATTCTACCATGTTGAAGTGATAAGCAAATGGGTGCATTTCTCTAGAAGGGAAGGTGATTATGGTAGTGGCGCTGCCTCCTCACGTGGTTGAGGCATTGTCGAAGTGTAAGGTTGCCTCGAAATGCGGCAGGACGATGGCGACGTTGCTAACGTATTCATCTAGGAACTCGGGATCGATGATTGCCTGATCGTTGATTGGTGAGTCCGCAAGTTGGATCACTATGGCTTGACCTTTTGTCGATGATTGGCTCACATAACGTAAGTCAAATTCTGCGGTTATGGCTTTCCATCGGGCCATCCTACTGTCTTCATATAGGTTGTTGGTGATAGCCCAGAGTACATTGCTTTTGCAAATGATGTTGGTTGTGCTGCAGAATAGGTAGTGCCACCACCTTGTTAGCGTGAACACTAAGGCTAGGCAATTTCTTTCCACCTCGTTGTATTTTTTCTCATATGATATTAACTCATGGCTTAGGTAATACACTGGTGTCTTAGAGCCATCATCCTGCTTCTAACATAGCAGTGCCGCTATGGATGCATCAGAGGTGGCGAGGTATATGAAGAAAGGCTTGTCCCTCTACGGCGGGTACACTGTCAGTAGGTGGGAGAGTTCCTTCTTTAGGTTGTCGAAGGCTTGTTGACATTGGACTGTCCACTTAAAGTCAATCCATTTTTTCATAAGATGTTGCATGGGGTATAACTTATTGGTCAATCTTGATATGATCCTTCAAATGAATTGCACTCTACCTTGTAGACTGTGTAACTCTTTTAGATTTGTGAGGGGTGCTAGGTTGACGATAGCTTTGACTTTGTCTAGGTCCACCTGTATTCCGGCCTCCGATACTACAAGCCCTAACATGCACCTGGTCTTTACCCCGAAGATGCATTTCTTAGGATTGAGACACAAATCGTGCCTTTGACAGCACTTGAGGACTAACTCTAGGTCATGTGGATGATGGGCCGCCTCTTTGGACTTAACCGCTATATCATCTACATAATCATTTACCGTTTCTAGGATGTGGTTGCTGAAAATGTATGTCATGGATCACTAGTATGTTGCCCCAACATTCTTGAGCCTGAAGGGCATCATGGTATAGTAGAAGATCCCCCATGGAGTCATGAAGATGGTTGATAGCTGGTGTTCCAAGTTGATGCAGATTTGGTTATATCCAGAGGGGAACCATCCATGAAGGATAGCAAAGCATGCCCAGTTGTGGTGTCGATGAGTTGATCAATGTTCGGTAGTGGAAAGTTATCCTTGATCGTAGCCTTGTTCAAATCTTAGAAATCTATACACATTCGTATCCCTCCTATTTTCTTCGAAACCACAATGATGTTGGACACCCACTCTAAATAGTCGACTACGCGGATGAAACCTGCTCGATATAACTTAGTGACCTTGTCCTTCACGACTAGCGTGATTTCTAGCTTGATTTTATGCATATTTTTCTTGACTGCCTTCATGTGGGGATCTAAGATGATGTTATGCTGAATCAACCATGGATCTAAACCTGGCATATCTTCATATGACCATGCAAAGACGTCAACATGTTCTTGCAAGATTTTAACTATGCCCTCGTGCATTTGCTTATCTAGTAAAGAGCTGAGTATTAATGTCTTTACCTCCCCTCTTGTAGAGGTTACGGGTATCTTGACGAGTGGATCCTCGGTTACATCTCCGGCCTCCAAATCTAGGATATGGACTAGGTGTTTAGGAAAATCCAGGGGTGCTTCTAAGGTTGCTATAGTATTAATCGCAACTAACTCCCAGTTGATCGCGTTGGGGTTTAATTGTCTTGCGAGCTTGCCTTATGGTCCTCTTAATATTAGAGGCGTGGACAGGGCATGGTGGGTTTCCATTTCTTGCTTAACCTGCCACCATAAGATGAGAGCCTGGGTAAGGGTCACCAGAGATTGTGCAGAACGTAAATCTACAAAGCAACATCGAGATGCAACTTGCTAAATAAGGTGATGTAAAGATCAGTGGTTTGCCTGTTTAGGGTTGTGGCGCACCACCCAGGCATAGGGATCTAGGATGGTCGAAGACAGAGTCATTATTGATGTAAATTGCAAAGTTGTATATGGATATCGAATCACTAGTTTAAGTGTCATTTTGGATTACCATATAGTGACACACAAGGTTTTGGTGCACTAAATAATGATAAAAGAGATAGCGTTGCAAGCATGAGACATACCGGGCGGTTAATGTAGACATGAAGGCACGAAACTGTTAAGGACTATGCTATCCTTATGTCAAGGCTCGCCAAATGATTGCTGATGTGAGAAGCATAATTACTTCGTTTGACGTCATTGCAGACTATGGCCATTATTAGTTGAGTTATTATGGTATCACTTTTATTTTTGAGAAGGCAAGTAACTGACTTGGAGCATGCGAGTATTTAAATGTCAATAGTGTCATGATGCCATGGCGAGCATGCTACACTGCCCGCTGCCCATCACCTTAATTGGAGAGAGAGAAAAGAAGTTTTTCCATTTTGCCCTTACTGCCATAAATAGGGATCGAATTTGGGTAATTTTGATGTTTTTGCTTTAGAAGGGCATAATCCTTATCAGAGTACTTCGGCAATTTCGGAGCGTGGAGTCACCGTATGAATCCATATTGAGGTGAATTTCCACGAAGGTCATAAATCTGCTAGTAGGACTATGGCTCCCAAGACTCAGTTGATGCTTGCAAAGGTCGGGGAGGTGAGGAAGGCTTTGAGACGTGGGTCGTGAGCGAGCGTTCCAACGTGGGAGGACATGCTATTGACCCAGTGAGTTTTACACATCTCTTTCATTCCTTTCTCCTTGCACCTTCTACCTTCTTTCACTCTGGTTTCATATCTCATTTATTTTGCTACTAGTATTTTCTATGGCCGCGTTATTTTTTCTTTGGTGCTGTTGCGGTCTTGCTTTCTTTTAGTCATTACCATTGTGGAAGGATCTCGTTGTGGTTATATGCAAGACCGTTACTATTGCGGCTATTGCCACAGCCGCAAGACCACGATCCTTTAAACTGCTAAACCATGAAACCTTCAGGAGGGGGCTTGTATGACATACAACACATATCCTGTTTGGGTTTGCTATTAGTCATCTTATTGCTACGCTAAGTTACCTGCATGTCCTTGCTACGCTAGGCTTTTGCATCTCTGTTGTGCTATGATGAACAGGGATCATACAATGTTTTGCCTCTGGTCGACTAGGCACTGCTATGCTGCACACATTATGTTCATGTTTAACGTCACTATCTACTATTTTCATTATGCAGGGTAGGGCCAAGTTCTAGATTGGTCATTTTGGATCTGGAAGAAGTCTTGTGTCATGTAGGTGAGCCTATGGCCAATGTTCCCCCTCCTTCGATATGTTTGGGAGGTCGAGCGGTTTGGTTTAGAAACAGGGCATGAGACTTCCTACAATTCTTCCTCAACTAGTTTAGTCTTATGGTTTGGTCCTCTTTGGATGAGACATGGGTGTCTGGTGTGATAGAGACCTTGCTACTAGGGGCAAATTGGGGCATCTTGAGATATCTTCTTAATGACGTGACTCCAGGTAGGCTGGGAGGAGGGTCTTCTCCACATACCATAAGGTTGAGGTACTTGGCCTGGATTTGGGACATGCTAGAATACCAGTGCTACCATCCCTTCAACATGTTGTACCTCACACACCACATGGCGACATATTTTCTAAACCCACAGGGGACCATTTACTATGTTGGTGGGTGAGCTTTATGTCTCTATTTTATTGTGCGACATTGGCTATGTTCGGCCAGGGGTTGATGGCATGCGCTTGTCATCAGGTTTCATCTTAATGATGATGGGGTTCATGATCAACCCAGTAAATTGGCCACGGCCCAACTAGCCTTGCAGGAATTTGCCTCTGCTAGGAGCTTGCGATCGAGCATGATTTCTCTTTGCAGGGAAGGGTACCGTCCCCTCTTACGTTACTCGCCTCTTTCTACACTAATTTCAGAACGAATGGCTGGCTGGACAAGGAGTGGAGGGAAACTTTTAAGCAAGTTATGCTCAAAGCATCCTTAGCGGCTAAACTCCCACTATTCCTCTCACCATATAGGCCTAGTGGGTTATCAAGCGAATGTCATTTTTTTTCACAATGTTTTGTGATCATTGCTGCAGGAGCGAAGAAACCACGTGAAGTGATGGTGGTAACTGCTAGAGGGAAAATGGGAAACACCTATTTCAAATATGGTGAGGTATCAGCAAGCCAGAGTTGGTTGGAGCGAGGAGCTCCAGGCTCCTTGCTCAAAAGAATTCGGATGGTCGGGCTTATGGATTTTTTTATGGCATCGAATCTGGGCATTCCTGCTACTAAGATGCTTTCCCTGATCAACTCCTTTTCTGGGTAGGTGAGTCATTTTTTCACATACGTGCAGGGTGTGCGGGTGGTCATTGACATCAATGACTAGCTATTCATAGATTTTTTCGGCATTCCTAATTATGGTGTTGATGTGATGTCAAAGGGTAAGTAGGAGTTGACCCTCCATAAGTATCATATTAAGGAGTGGTTGAGGCTCACCAAGGAGCAAAAAGGGTTTCCTATGGAAAAGCTCAAGGACGGTCCTGTGTTGGGGATATACCTAATGTTTCGCGCTCATGCATTTCTTCAGCTGCTTACCCAAGGAAAGGTCTTGGGACTTGGGTAGGCTTAGATAATGTGGGAGGTCATGGAGGAAGGGGCCCGTTATAACTGGGCTGAATTCCTGTGTAGTGGCTTGTAGGGAAAAATTTTGGGGCTCCGTGAGCAAATGGAGTCCCATTCTAACATACATTACACCTTTTATATTGGCTATTTAAAGCATTTTTCAGAGTTCCTGGTGGTTCAGGAGGATGGGGTCTAGTCCGAGGTGGATCGTGAACAAATCCCCAAGCCATGGATTCGATAGGTCTTTCAGACCATGCAAGCCTAGGCTCCTCCAGAAGTGGTCGAGGATTTGTTTTTCATAATGACTAAAGGTCTAACGGTTGGTAGCAGTTGTGGCCAGGATAGCATAGAGGAGACCCCCCCTACCATACTCGACAACGCAACCCAGAGTGATCATCTTATGACTAAGGCTATTCCTATGGAGTTGCGGAGAAAGAGACCTCCCCCTGCCAGGGAAAGCCCTCGTGAAGAGGAGCGGTGGCTACGGTTCAAGTTGTAGCAAACGCAGCCACCTATTGGTGAGCGTTTAGAATGCTAACTATTTCATGCATAGCTAAGTGGTGCTTTGTGGCATGGTATCAATTTTGAGTTATTCAACTTCAATTTATTGTGTGTATATCCTTTGCGAATAGCAGAAGAAGAAGGCAAAGAGGAAGGTGACGAGGAAGTGTTAGCCCTCAGACCGGGGGTTACAAATAGAGACACGGGGGGCCCAGCTTTGGAAGAGAGGGCCCCTACTAGAGATGCTAGGGCTCTTGTCATTAGGGAGCCTCTTCCTACTATCAAAGAGGTGTCCTCCCAAAATAAGAAAAACACTACCCTCCTGAAGGGGAAAGCACTAGCACTCGAAGTAGGAGTTCTCAAGGACCTGGCTAGGCCTTTTGTAGAACCTACCACAATTGTGTTGGACTAGCACGATGCGAGACAACAGCTGGATACTAGTGAGCATAGGTTTTGGATGTACCTTACTATAGTCCACTTTGGCTGTTGTTGTTATGCTTAATCATGGTTGCTGCTATCATTCTTAATTGTGTAGTAGGTACTACCGTTGATGTACCAAGACCTTCTCCACCTCGGATGGAGTCATGGGCCGAAATTCCTGACAAGTTTACATTTGTCCAGGGGCTTGTCAATGACATGATCAAACATCTTCAATAGGCGAATCCTCGTGTGCGTGAGTAGGAGTGTTAATAGCCCTTATGCTACTACGCTATGACTCTAAAAGTATTGACTTATGTTATGTTGATGTGGTTGTTACATTTTCTATAGCCTCTTAGCTCAAATGGGACCCAGCCCGACCTATGGAAATTGGTGCAGTGCCCACACTTTCGTCCAACGTGACTAAAGTGCCTCGTCGCATGTTTGACGAGGCTTACAAATGCATTTTGCATTCGGCGCGCTCCCTATGGGAATGTAGACGTACCAACGAGGAATTGTGGAAATGGGCTCATAGGAGTGAGCAGAGAGAGATGGAACTGGTTGCCAAGGTGGAGAACCTCAAGTTGAGGATCGATTTCCTTCTGAACCGTAGTCCTGACCCTACGGAGTCGTAAAGGGCTATGGTCAAACACATCAGATTTTGAACCATCATTCGTTAGAACGTAGAATCCACCCGCGAAATAGTCGAACAACAGATGTAGATGAATTTGCTGGCCTAGAAGTGCCAAGATATGAAAGACATCAGCGCCAAGATCTTCGAATGGGGGAAGGTCTAGAGGGACCACAAGTATACATACAAGTAAGAAAATGAAACCCATCGAAGGCTATATAAAGACACTGCTGTGGAGGCATTCTCATACGAGGTGTTTGTGAAGGCCATCGACACTTCTAAGGCTTATGCCAGGTTCAAAGAGCAGGTGTAGGTCACAGAGTCCTCAGATTTGGGGGTGACCCTTCCTACAAGGGAGACCACCACCACCTCCCTTTCCCCGGGACCTCTAAGCTGGATGACTTTGGAAAGGGAGAAGGTTGCCGCTGCAAATGCTGAGTCTAACGACACATCTTGGGTGAATATCTCAATGGAGAAGATTGAACGTCATCTTAGGCTTAGTCTAGACTAGATACCTCTTGTGACAGACACAAGCTCCCCTTAGGTTAGTTGCTTCGATGCTCTGCTGCAGTTGTCATTTATCACATTTTTTGCCCCTACTAACTACTTTATCCTTTGGGATGCAAGCTCTTAATGAGGATGTGAGGCCCATGGAGGGAAGGAATGAGATGTTAGCAGGGGACAATATGGGAGTAGATGATGTGCAAGTGAACGTGGTAGAGACAAATGAAGAAGGCAATGCAAACAGGAATAGCTTGTTAGTACATGAGGGTGGATCCCCCTTCTCTCTTCTTTTTTTTGTGTTGGAAGAGTTTACAAACACCGCCAATAGGCAAAAATTTTGAATGAAATGTGAAAATTCCAGAAAGGAAAACCAGTGTTGTGTTGTTATGTGTGTTATGTGAAGTTTTTGTACTCTGGGATGCTAATTTTAGGCCATTTCGGGCCATTTGTTAGTTTTAGGCCATTTAGGGCTGTTAGTTTTAGGTCATTTCAGGCCATTTACTATATTTTGCTGAAAAGATGACACCCTAGCAGGCTTTGTAGAAAATGAATGTACAAGGATGGCAACTATGTGAGAGGTCACAAGGCTGCTATGGTATGCGTAGCTATCTCCTGACCTTTCGTGGGTTGATAGAGACGTTAGGTCAAGGCGTTTTGCCAAGGCCCTCACTCGTGCCACTGTCCTCTGCTTGAAAGGGCAACTCCACCCAGACTTCTTCTACCTAGGGATCGCTTCGTTGGGCCAATCCCTCCACTGTACGGTTGGTGCATGCATGAACAGGCACTTCATCTTTAGAGGTTGTAACCTCTGAACCTTGCTTTGCATTTAGGTTACTAATTGCTTATGTTACCACCCCATCGCCATGGATTATCACCTCTCTTCCCTCATACGGTAAGTGGATTTCCTGGTGTATAGGCAGGGAAACCGCCTCGAGTTGTGCCAACCACGATCTTTCCAAGATTAGGCTAAACCAAGGAATTTCTTCGACTACAATGAATGTTGCGTCCGTGGGGAGCTCGTTCCCCGCTATGAAGCTTACGTGAACTGTGCCTTTTACCAGGACACGTGCCCCATTGAAGGACCGCAGGCATGCCGTTGCTATTAGTTTGATCTAGTTGACCAACCCCAGTTTCTCTATGATAGGCAAAGAGATGACATTTGTGGCCCCCCATCATCAACATGCACCCTTTGAACTCAGTATTGACCAACCCAAATTGTGATGAAGAGAGGTGCAGTAGTCACTTGGCCCTTTTTGGGATATTCCTTAAGGGCTTTGTTGCTAAAAATTAGTGGAGGTGTGGACTCCATGGATGTGGAGGGAAGCATGACTGAGTGGATCATTTTCTCATCTACCGGCGTGTTTTCGTTGACCAGGATTGCCGTTAACATGAGGACTAGAGCTTTGCGGTGACAGGCGGACGCCATGACCAAGTTGTATAAGCTTAACATGGTATTTTTTTGCTTTAGGGTTTGCCCAACCTAGGTTAGGGCATTCAAGAAGTCTTACCTACTCGTCTGCTTGACACTCTCCTCCTCAATTCGTCCTATAAGACAAATCTCCTGAGGGGAGATGGCCCCAGACCTAGGTCCAAATTTTCGGCGATAGGATGTAATAAGTTGTGTGATTTCATTGATCTTCGTCGAAGGTGATGAAGGTGTGAATTTTGAGGACAAAACCGTAGTTTTAGAGATGCTTTTGACGCTATTCCTTTTCGACACCTCACCCATCATGTAGGTTTCTCGCGTCGTAGGGCAAGGAAGTTGTTTGTCGCTACGTGGGGTGGAGGCTGTCGAAGATGCTACTATTCTAATGACAAATGGGGCTAGAGGTGTTAGCGGATGGGGTTGCACAGTTCCATCAATAGGTGGTGCAGAGATAGATGTTCATGGTGGGACTTTCAGGATGAAGGGTGACTATGGGCTTGGACTAGCCATTGGTGGCATGTGCGTACTACGCTGAGGCACACAAATCACAAATGGTTGGAAGGGTGACGTGGGATCATTGTCAATACCGATGGCATTGATTACGTAACTGACATTTTTGGCGTTGAGTGAGTCAGTATAAACGTACATCGATTGGTTTTCAAGGCGTACTAGGCTACTTTCATATAGCACCAAATGCCCTAGGTCAATCAATCTTTGTATGTCATCTTGCAACAATAGACAATAATCCGTGGTATGACCACATAGTTGATGGTAGTCGCAAAACCTGTCTAGCCTAAAACCTTTAGGGACTGAAGGTTCATTGGATAGGGCTAAAGAGGGGTTTCTAAGGAGCTCATAGTAGCGTCGATGTCTCATGTTTGCTTCTTCTGACATCTGCTTGTGTTGAAGGTATCCCCCTTCTAGCAGTTGCTTCAGAAGTTCTGAAGGTTTGAGGGGCAGCGGAGTATATTTTGAAAGATCTTTACATTCGAAATTAGGTTTAGTGTATGTAGATGTCTCAGGTGCAGGGGCAGTGGGTTGTGATGTTTGGCCTAGCTTAGACCCTGAGTCAGCTGTAGGTATGGTCAGTTTCTTATTATTCTTGTTTTCGCTATATCTTTGTTTGGGCTTAGCCTTAGCTTCCATGGCAACCACCATGGTCGTTGGGGCCTTGCCTTTGTCTTTCTTTGCAAAACTGTTCCTATAAGTGACATAAGCTGGGTCTTTACTTACCTTGGCTATGTCTTGTATGCTTTTCATTTGAGCAAAAGCTTGACTAAGTGAGCACAGAGCAAGGTAATATAGTTTTGACTTGATGAAGTCATTCACTACACCCTTAAAGATAGCTAGCAAATGAGCCTCTGCAATAGGTTCACAAATTTCGTTAAGGGTTGCACTCCATCATTGAATGAATTTTTAAACTAGTTCTAGTGGGTCTTGCTTCACGCTCATCAGCTGATCCAGTGTGATTTCTGGCTTCAAGTTATACTTGAAGTGTGTCACAAACTGGGTCAAGAGTTCTTCCAAAGTCGTAATGGATGAACATGGTAACGCGTGATACCAATCTAAGGCTTTCGTAGCTAGGGACATGGCGAAAACATGAATGATCATATGCGGCCATTTTTGCAGCAACAAAGACTCTGACCGGAAAGTGATGAGATGTGTATTGGGATCTCCTTCCCCATCGTACTTCATGAAGTGCGGGAGGAACATCCCGGGTGGTAGTATCAAGGCAGGGATTGCGGGGTTGATGGGGCCATCTTAGTAAAAGTCAATGACTCGTACCATATCAGACGCAACAACTTGAAGACATTTTACTTCCTTGGTTAGGGTCTGAATAAGCTGAAAGGCTTGGTCCAGACCCAGCGATGTTGTAGACAGCTGAGGAACTATAGAGGCAACCCCCACAGGTGGCATTGTAACGGTGGTAATTTGTCCCATCGAGTGTGCCGTTGAGGTCACCCCTGCTAGAGGTGTTGTTTGCATTGTCCACCATCTGATGGGTGGTATCATCGGAGCGGTAATAGCGGGATAAGCTACTGAGTAAGCTGTTTGAGTCACTGATGGGGCCGCCCATGGACCCACGTCAAGTTGTGCCATTTGGGGGGTCAAGTAGACCTGAGGACGAGTATAATGAGACATCTGCGATGCTTGCAAAATGGATGAAGAAGCGAACGGAGGCCACCACATGGATGGGCCTGGGCCCACCACAGTGGGTTGGATGGTCGCATATGTAGGGATTAGTATGGGAGTTAGGTGTGATTGTAGAGTAGGCATAGTGTGGACGTGCGGTAGAGTAGCCGCGATAGGTATGTTGCGTATTGCGGTAGTGTGCTAATAAATAGCTTACGGTGGCATAGTTGCTGTGGGTGCAACCGAGAGATAGGGTTGATGAGGTGTTGGCAACGTAGCATGGCTACCCACTGTAGTTGCAATTATAGACTGCTGAAGCATAGGCGTGGTGGTGAAGGGAGTGGTGGCAGGCAGTGGGTTGGCCCAGAAGGACTGGGTAGGTAGAACAAGAATGGGGTTGGAGGGATCTCCCTCATTAGATTGGGAATCGAGTTCCTCCTGCCCATCTTGAAAGGCATCCTCCTAGTTGGAAATTATGTCTTCTTACCCCCTAAGCCTTATCAACTGGATTAGTTGATCTAACAGCCTTTGGTTTGCTTATGTCAGGGGCAGGGAAATGCCCTGGTTAGGAATGAATTCCTCCCCATTACAGTAAGCAAACTCGAAGCTACATTTTTCTTTGAGTTCGTGTAAATCTAAGGGCAGGTTAGCCTACACCTTTGAGCAAAGGAAATTGTAATGCTCGTGTTTCCAGGCCAAGCCCTCAAGTCCTCAGTTTTGGATTTTGAGGGACCGATGTGCTTCTGGTATTGGGTTCAACCGTTGTTCGGCACCAATAGTGCCTCGGGCTACAAAGGGAACCTCCATGTTGGAGATATCGACAGCGGTGGTAGAAAAAGTCATCATTAGGCAAGTGATTATGTGAAAATGCTAGAAAGATTATGCAACAATGCTAGAAAATGTGTAAAAATAGAAGGATTAAATAAAATGAAAAATGGGTAGCTTTGCATCCTGTAGGATCCCGAAGGAACCGTCGAGGCGACCGACCTGTGCAACACTAGACGGAAACAACCTTAAAGGATGTTACACTTTTGCCTGTGCTAGCTAGGGCGTAGGAAGCATGCGGGACTACTGTAGAAGAAGCAAGTTAAATCATCATCTGAGGGCCTATTGTCTTGTAGGGTTCCGAAGGAACTGTCGAGGTGACCGATCTACACCACACAATGCGCAAACAACCACAAAGGGTGTCGAGTCTATGCTAATGCAAGTCGAGGTGTGGAAAGCATATGAGACTACCATAAAATGAGCAAATTAACTAGCGACCAAGTAATTTTTGTGTCTCATGGGATCCCTAAGGGACCGTCGAGGCAACCGTTCTGTACTACTCGGGAGGAGGTATAGAACGCAGGCAAGACAACTATAGGATGGGCAAGTTAACTAGTAATCAGGCAGGTTTTATGTCTCGCAGGGTCCCAGAGGGACCGTCCAGGTAACCAATCTACACCACATGAGTCAGGGTGTAGCACACATGCAAGACGACTATAGAGTGAGCTAGTTGACCAATGATCGAAGGCCTTGTGTTCTATCAGGCTCCGGAGGAACCGTTAGGGCAACCGATCTACGCCGCACAGAGCACAAACAAATGCAAGAGGGTATCACGTCTACGCTCGTGTGTATTAGTGCACAGAAGGCTCACAGAACTACTGTGACATGTGGAAAAGGCACCAAAGGCCCTCCTTCTAGGGCCAGAAAATTGTAGCGACCAAAAATGTCGATGGCTAGAATAACGCCAAGGTCGGCAGACACAACAGTTCCAACCCCATGCCCGCGAGAGGGCGGTGCTGGATGTATGCAAACACTGGGTGCCCTGAATGGTCTGGTCGATTAGAAAGGGACTTACGACAGCATCAATATAGCCTTTTGCACTATAAACTATACAAGTTATGGGATGGTGCTTGCAGCGGGAAAAGAAAGGGACTAAAAAAAATGCAATGACATCGTGAAATAGTAAATAAACGTAAGTGTGATAATGATATGGGACAATGCGTGAAGGTAAACCAAACAGAAAATAATACAAGGAAATCCAGACAGTAAATAAGAAGTAATATAAGATACAGTTAGGAACATGCACCGCTTCAAAGCTATGAATCTGTCCGGCCAAGGAGTGGCATAGTCGGTTGCACAACATGACAGAGTGTGGAAAGTCCCCAGAGTGACCAAAGTGTGCCAGGGAATGGAAACATGGCTATGCACTTGGGCACAAACTTTGCGTATATACAATGTAGGCAAGATCCTACCAAGGTGGTAGGATGAGACCCCAAGCTTTTTGCCAATCGAGAGAGGTTCTTTTTATAGATTGCTGGCCTCCCCCTTTTCTTTTGCTTAATGTAAGATCGCAGGTTTTTTTCTTTCTTGTTTTTGTTTTTTTCTTGTGAACCGGACCCTTTATGTGCTGTTTGATGGGCTATTTATAGGGCGGAAGGTAGACAAAGGTGACCATTTGAATATTACGTGTTGCAAACCTCTACCTCCTTACTGGTGCTACCTGAGCTATTTGTAACCGTTGGGCTTGCCAGACTATTGCGACACGAGAAATAACTACAATCCTATAGCATCGTGACTGCGCCACCAGCTCCTAGAGGCATATGCCAACAGCTCGATTGAGGTGGGATGCATTGATGTCTCACAACCACCTTCATGCTACGCTATACTTTGTGACGTGACTTGCTTGGCGTGACATAGCCCCTTCCCGCGTGTCTTGCTATATGTCACATACTTGTTACATGATGCTACACTACGTAGCATAGCGTAGCGTAATGATTGGCATTGATCACAGCAGCTTCGCTGATCTGCAAACCATTCCCCTAAGATGCAAGTTTTGCGCACTTCACTGATTTTGCCTTTCGAACTACCTTATGCCCCCTTTCCATAGGATTTCTACGCCTTGCTGTGCCATGTAGCTCAGCGTAGCGTAGCAACAGACATGGTTCACCACTTCCTTACAAAAAGAGAGACCACTGCAGAACTTGAAGTTGGGCAAGAGGAGCAGACAATGAAGTTGTTGCCATGCTATGCCATGCGATAGTGCGTAGCATAACATCCTGTTCTGCCATTGTTTTCTGAGGCTTGCTACGCTACACATCGTAGCGTAGCACGCTTTATGACCTAGAAAACTTGTTGAACTGCTTCTCCTGTGCACTTAGACTACTGTCGCTGATTCTGGACACCATTTCTGAGTAGCCTGCTGGCTGTTCGACTACTTTGGTGAGTCAACGAGTTGATATGAAACTTTCCCATGCCTAAATTAGAAAATTTAACGAACTGGCCATCCTAGACTCAGAACGTTCTTTTCCCGATGGACTGCCATGATGCTTGTGTGGACTGCAAGAGCCTAGTGAAGCCAAGATGACCCCGCATTTTCTTTTAGGGTGTTTCAAGTACGACCGCTTCAAGCACATGTGTAATGCTTGGTAATGCAGTTACAAGTAGCATTTGGTAATCCCAATAGCGTTGTACTAGTTTAGGGTGTGTGTAGAAAGTGGGAATAGATACTGATGCTAGGATACTTATAACTTAGTTAGTAAATAGTTAATGGAAATTAGTTATTTAGTTCTCTTCACCTTTCCCTACTAGCATAGGTGTTAAAAAGATAAAAGTTATAAAAATCACATAGCTCAAACTTACTTAACCATACAACCATGAAAATACAAGTTTGGGAGGACAATGATTGATTAACCTTAAGTGTTCCATTAAGGCAAGTAAGCACTTAGTCCTTAGAGTTTGACCGGATCGAGAATGAGATGCTTGTATTCATATGGTTGAGTGTAGGGGTACCTCACTACTCATCATTAGCGCTGTTGCCAGGGACTTAGTTGTTTGTGTGCTATGTAGAACATAGAAGATCATCCATATTGTTGGCAAGCTAGAACGAACCCTTGGGGTTGATCAAAAGAAAAAAACAAGATAACTGTAAATAGCACACCAAACAAGATAAAAATGGCTTCTTCTTCGCACAAAAGCACTTCACCACCTAGGAACAACATTAGAGATAGTCGACAGCACAACACACATAACCAAAATCCACCAATTCCTCAACAATTCCATGTGGTATATATTCATCATGATGAGTATATACCTAACTTTACCTTTATTCTCCATCAAGATGAACAAATGCATTGGAAAGACTTGGAGGGTAACATAGTGTTGCCTCCAGACCGAGCAATCCCCAACATGCTCCTTTGTGCTCTTGTACAAATAGGCATGTCACAATTGTACGTAGAGTAGGTTGCATGTGATTACGACACAAGGGACTACCATCCCACAGAAGCGCAATGTCAACAAGACTTGTGACAGGAGAGTTACCACACATCTTTGAAGGGCAAAGGGACCCATAATGCTTCACCTTTCATAAGCGAAATTAAGGGTGGTCAACCTATTTCAATAATTTCCCCACAAAATGATGTTCCCCCTCCTAACAATGGTGAGGAGGTGGTGTATCAGAGCCTTCACTCCATGATTCGCAATCCTGGTTCTAATCCCCATGAACACCAAGTGTTCAACAAGGGAACACGAACACATGATAAGGGCGAGCATTCTGATCATCATCATGATCGAGGCTGGGACCACTAAAGAGAAGGTAGGAAACATCATCATGGCAATGGTTCTCCTTCTTCTTCCCCTTCATCTTCACATTCACCCTCTCCTTTAGTATCAAGATGCAATCATAAGGAACTTAACCATAAGGATAGGGGTAAACAAAGTGAGAAACATCAACAAGAGAGTTGAGAGAGAGGACAAGGACACTCTAGATAATCACAGCATGGAAGAAGGGAGAGTAGGGAACCACATAGACATCATAGATGCTATGAAAGAAATGACCATGAAGAACCCCTACTTGCAACCCGAAGCATGTTAGACATAACGGAGGCTGTAAGAATTCCTACAAGGCACCAAAAAGATAGCAGGATCAAGAGGTTAGACATGAATAACATCCCACAATTAGAGGGGGGATACAATGCTGATCCTCAAAACCATCTACAAACATTCTGTGATGCATGTGCCTTGTAGAACATAGAAAAAAAGTGGCAAAAACTAAAGTTGTTCCCAAGGATACTAGTAAAAGAAGTGGAAAGCTGGTACTAGTCCTTAGAACTGGAGACCATTAGGAGGTGGAGTACGATGTTAGAACTATTTAATGATAAATACCAAACGTACTCCCAAGTGTCTAACCTGTAGAATCAAATTCAAGGATGGAAGCAGGGATATCATGAATCCTTGGACACTGCCATGGGCTGTTATTATGCACTATTACATCATTTCCCAGGCCATGATTATTTGCAGTAGGATCAACTAGGCCATCTCGTAGATGGACTTAGGCATGAAACTAGAAGAACCCTTAAAACGTATGCCCAAGGGATATTATCAGAGCTTAGGTCTCATCAGGTTCATAGATTGTTGGAGCAAGTAGCTAAGGAAGAAGGGGAGCTATGTAAGAGAGAAAGTATGAAAGAGTACAACCGTGATCCTTCCCTATGAAAAATGGGAGTGAGATTCTATGAGGAGGAGGAAGAGTCACCACTCGAAGAGATGGTGAATAGGAAAACCTTGCCACTCCAAAAATTAACAACAAAAGTATTAGTAAAGGTAGACCAAATGTGGGACTCCATAAATAGTAGATTTAAAACTATTCTCAAAATCATAGACGAGTCTAAGAAGCGAAGTAGTGACTATGATAAAAAGAAAAAGAGGGATTTTAACCATGCATGTAACAAAGGTAAGGGTAAAATGGCCATCATCAAAGAGGTTGTCGATTCTAATACGGACAATGATGATGAATGTGAGATATGCCAGTATGACCATCCTAAGGGATGTTGCCCAGTAATCTCACATCTACAAGAGTCTGGTATGTATGCACTTAACCCATGACTTAATAAATGGCAAGCACCTTGATGGTTACCTTATCCCCAAGGTAACCCAAGGTAGTTTCACCAACCTCTAATGTATTATCCAAGTGGAACTCCATCACAACCTATTAAGCAACACCAGCAGTGGAAATACCCACAGTCATGGGGGATGCCACCGCCAAGGCAACAATACCCTTACCAGCAATTGGATCCATATGGCTATTACGTGCAGCAACCAATCTCTCCACGTGACTCTTTTAGTCACATGACACCACAACATCACTACCAATCTCAAGAGTATTATAGGACTCCTTCTCCTAGGGGAAACACACCACATACATACCATCCTCCGAATCCATCTACAACTCTCACACCAATAGCTCCATTACCACCTACTCCAGCAATGCAAGGGAAACTCCCCACTCAACTGCAACAACGCAATGCTAAGAGAGCTATAAATCTTCAACCCACTACTGGTTTTGACAACCATACAAAGAGAAGACCTTTCTTTAGAACTAATAGTCCAACCAAGCTCTCAACACCACAAGTGGTTGAACCTCTGAACACTTCTCCATCAAATAAGACTTCAGAGCTCCCTTCAAACCAAAAATAGAGCTTAACGCACATGATTATGTTAACACATACTGTTGCTGACTAGATTAAGGAGGGCCACCTTCCTAGGAAATTTGCAGACCCTGGAAGTCCTTTAATCTATCTCCAAGTCACTGGGAATGAACCATGTAAAGCTCTTTTGGACTCAGGTTTCAGAGTCAACTTAATATCACAAGAGATGTATAAAGCCTGGAACCTGCCTCCACTAAAGAAGAGAAATATTCTCTTAGAGTTGGCTGACCAATCCATCACTGTTCCCTTGGGACCAGTTGAGGACATTGTTACCACTGTGTGTGGGTGGTCATACCCAGCTGATTTCCTAGTGATACAAGTAAACAATGACAAAGGGGACTTCCCAATAGTAATGGGAAGGGCATGGCTAAGTACCATAAATGCATGCCTAGAAATCTACGATCTTTTCCTGGAAATATCTAAGGAAAACACTTTTGGGAAGATCGAGAAGAATAGAGTTCTATGCATCACATACAGTGATACAAGGGGTGATTACGTACAGGAACGTTCAACATTGCCTACATGCAACCAATGTGCCCAAGAAATTAACATAAAAAAATGCATATATGTAGCAACCACACAACAAGAAGACACCTAGTGGTTGATAGCTAATTAAGAGAGCAACTCATCAACGTGCATGGAACTCACTGAGGGAACAACTTGCATCCACATAGAAGGCATAGATGCATTGGAGCAAGAGTGTCACCAACTTCCAACCCTTAACCTAAAAACATCAATTTAGGAAAGTTTGAAACTTCTAAAAAATTCAAACAAATGCTCTAATAAGAGAATACTAGTCAATGTGCAACCGAACAAACCTTACCATGAACCTAGAATGGTCAATGCACATAACACATTGGAGAAAGGATGACCTCACTCATTATTTTGGATCTCTCCCTTTCAACTTAGTCATGGGTGAGATGGCCACCTATGATGATCATTTCAGGTCCTCAGTTCCTTTTTAAGTTTTTGTTTTACACATTTTTGTTTTGCAAATTCCTTCAACTTTTCTTACTTTTTTTTTCATCGTTTATACTCTTTCGTTTCTTTGTGTTTGTTCATTTTGTTTGATTCATCATCTAATAAGTGCTCCTAATGATGGTATGAACTGTATTCCATTGATTACTGATGTTTGGTTTCTACCTTTGAGTTATAATGTTGATACTAAGGTATGGTTCTTTTAATATAATAGGCAATGAGTCCACATCATCCATCCATTCATAAATTTCTATGGTCTCTCTTGGCTTGGAACTATACAATCCCTTTCTTAATAATAGAACTATCAACGAATTGGTGATTGGGTATTTCTCAAACTATGGAAGGACTCAAGGGTTGAAAAGGGTGTGACTTCAAGGGGATTTGATGCATTTGTGTTGGACATTCTCTTAGGTGCTTGGATGTTTTCTTCTTGAGTCTTCCTTAACATTCTAACACCGCTCCATTATTGGGAAGCTGAGCTAATAAAAATAATAACTCTTTGCATGGTGTGGTTCTCATGCAAAAAAGAAAAAAGAAAAAGAAAAGAAAAGTAAGAATTCAAAGCACACCCCTTAGATGAAATAATCATCTAGGCTACAAGCACTGGTTATGGAACTAAACAAACATGTTCCCTCTAACTAAGGCCCTTTCTCATTTCCTACTATCTCCTTTTCATTTCATCGGAATGGTGGTGACTCTTGGTGGAGGCATTCTTGTTACTTTAGGTGGATGAATTGCCTGAATGTATCAATGTGAAGTCACTAGATGGGGTTGGTTTAAGGCTAGATTTGGAATGATATCTACTAAGTCACATTAACCATTAATACAAAAGGGGCTATACACCACCTTGTTCTTAAGACTCCATTTCATTCTCTTCTTTCCATCCTTCTTTCTCTATTTTTCACCTCATTGCAAGTTGTATCAATAGTCCATATTTTGGTTGATGCATTGTTTTCTTTTTGGTAAAATCTCATGGTTAAGACTTTAAATCTTGCTTCCAATTGACATTTTGAGAGCCTATAGACTCTTTGAATGTGGGATTGTTAGGACATTAAGGGCATGAGACTACTTTGGGGAGGACCCACTTGCATTCCTATATGGTGCATTCATTAATTTCTTTTCCTTAAACATTTTTATAATCAACTTTTCTTTCATCTATTTTATCAGTGTTTCCATTGTTTATTTTTCTCCATTGTTCTTATTCCTTATCTTTTTCCATTCTTTCGCTACCGGAGGTTTGCTCTTAGTCATAGGGGTCCTCATCCAATTTGTTTGAATTTCTCTTAACCCCTACACCTTGGGTAGTCACCAGTATTATATCTCCAAATCTGCATTATCCATATCACAACTTAGCCAATAGACCTTACACTGAGGCAAGGTATCAACTGCATTATGATTCATTTACCCTTGTTGATATAAGACTGTGTTATGTGTGCAGATGATAATCATACACCAATGGATTGGATCTAGAGGAAACACTTGAAACGGACTAGTGCTGAAGTAGTTATGCAAGGAACAAGAGTGATGGCATGCTTATGGATGGACAATGAAAAGCGTGATCTTGGCATCAGTAGCAACATACTTTTTCTTTTCTCTCTCTCTTCTCTCTTCTCTCTTAGTTGCCAAATAAGGCTAGATGTCAAATGTGTATAGTGTTCATTCTTATTGTCATGAACACTAATTTTGTCATGTGTTGTAATGATGATCCATTCACATGTCACCCCATTCACCATTAGTATCATTCAAGTCAATAATCCCATACCTTCCCAATATTTTGTAAGGAACTCGAGGATGAGTTTTCATTCAGTCATGGGGGTATGATGAGTCGAAATATCGCATTCGTCCCCGTGATATCATGTACACGATGTCGTAGCCCGCTGCAATTGCTATAAATAAGAGGTGGATTTCCCTTGTTCACTCATCTAGAGTTAGACCCTTAGCCAAACTATAGCAGTTTTACCATTCCAGAGTTAGAATAATTTCCATGTGCCCACAGTAGGAGTCTCAAAGTGAACGAATCTTTATTCGAGCAAATTATACCTAAGCACACATTTGTGTACAGCAATAAAGATGAACTTTCTTATAAACCTTGTAGCATATGGACTAAGCTAAATAGGATTTAATTATTGTTAAATGTTTAAATGCTTTCATAGATAATTAATCTCTCTTAACCCTTGACTCTCTTAGTTAAGTGCATTTAGTATGATCGCTTCGAGCACGTGTGTAACGCTTGGTAACCCAATAACGAGTAGCATTTGGTAATCCTAGTAGCATTGCACTAGTTCAAGGTGTGTGCAGAAAGTGGGAATAGATACTGATGCTAGGATACTTAGAACTTAGTTAGTGAATAGTTAATGGAAATTAGTTATTTAGTTCTCTTCACCTTTCCCTACTAGCATAGGCGTTAAAATATAAACGTTATAAAAATCACATAGCTCATACTTACTTAACCATACAACCATGACAATACAAGTAAGTTTGGGAGGACAATGATTGATTAACCTTAAGTATTCCATTAAGGTGCGTAAGCACTTAGTCCTTGGAGTTCAACCGGATCGTGCGTGAGACGCTCATATTTGTATGGTTGAGTGTAGGGGTCTCGCCACTCATCAATTAGTAACAAAAATTTGACCTCATCAATACCCATAAGGAGTGACAAAGGTAACTGCAATTCATGTAGTTCTTACACAAATATAAAATTTTTGTATCATGTTCCAAACTTTTCCCATATTGTATGATGTTCTTATTCTTTTACTTAGTACTAGTAAAACATGCCCTCAATTGAATTTGTAGCCATTTCATGGCAACTAATTAACATAATCATCATTCACTTTTTCATAAAAGATCCTTTAAAAAATTAAAAGATTAAAATTCATCATGCCTATCATATCAAGGTGCTTCAAAACCAAATTTTTAGCTGAAATGATATATGGTATCTCCTCTCCATGTATCTCAACACACTATAGTTCCATTGTAGAAGTGTAGAAATTGTAAAAAGGTACACACAATGTGCTTCTACTAAACCCTAACATAAAGCGAGTTACAAAGAATAATATACTTGACTAATTGTATTAGAAAATGTAAACATATGTTTAAAGCTCATTTATCTCCATAACTTAATGATTAACATCCATGTAACAACTAGTTTGCTTTAGCTAACAAAACAATATAGAGAACCATAGATTGCTTTTAAAAAAGAAAATTTTCTTAATACTAAAATATTATCTATTAAAATAGTTACATATAATTAAATATTGATGAGTAGGTGGGTATCCCAACACTCTACCATACAAGTCACAAGTGCACACACATGACTAGATTGTAATCTGTGGATGTACAATGTAAGTACACTAGTAGTTGATAATTGGTTTGTGGTCGCTATCTTCCTACCTTGAGTTACTGAAGTATGAGTAGTATGGTTTAACTCTTAGTGAGGTATGTGAGATGTTTATGTTATAGGCTCATATCACTTCTAAGTGTATTTATAATAAGAGATGAGAATAAAATCTAAATCTAAATGCTAACAGAAATGTAAATCTATTTTATCCTATGGTAATGAGCATTTGTTCCTAGCTTACTGTACACATCCTAGGCTCATGTAACCATTACTAGGTTATCAAGTGTTATGCTATTGGGTGAACCAAGTAATTACACTACTAGGATTACCAAACAATTACACTTATATGCTCAAAACCAATCATACTCATTTCACCTTACTAATGGACAAGGAAAAGTAAAGTACTTGAGAAATGTAAAGGACTAAACTAAAGTAGACATAGTAAAGGAATTAAAATTAAACTAAATAAAGAAAATGACTAAGCAAAAAATAAAGAACTAAGTGTAATGTTGCAATGGTGGCAAAAAATCTTAATCTTTATTTCCATTCATGAATTGTCCCAAAGTACAATCCACTCAAATAAAGATACCATACAACTATTCAACATGAAAATATGGGCATTCACTCTATCACTAAATTTAAACTATGAAAACAAGCTATAAGAGTTTTGCTAAGGGTAAACTGAAAGTTATTTGTTCAATGCAATCAAGTGTTGGTATTTGTAAGAGTGATGATGACCCTCTACATTGCATCAACAATGATGTATGCAAGGGTATAATGTTGTAAATATGATATCATAGATGTGATATCCTAGCTTATTAAAAATAGGTTTTATCATACCTATTTTCTTTTCTTCTTTAAAAGAAAAAGAGTCTAAGGAAAAGACCATAGATTTTACTTTCCCAACATGGAACTACCTCTGATTGAGGTAATTCAATCTCTTTAATCTCATTCCAATTCTAGTGGATTAATCCTAAATCTATTGGATTATAAGCATTTATCATTAAAAATGCCTTGTAATTTCCTTGATCATTTAAGAAGTCCTCTTGTAAAATTTTCTTTATAATGTCTTCCATTTCTATTTGAGTTTGTTCAACTAAACATAAAAATTAAAATAAGATGTGCTAAAGAAATTATTTAGAAATAAACAACATAATTACAAATGCAAGTATGTACATATCAATATTTATTTAAAAATATACATTAAAACATATCCATATTACTTTCAAGTCTAGTAGAACTAAACTTTGTTTCATAGTCTTCTTCTTTTTAGTTTTTGTTTTTCTTAACAAGTGGAAGTCTTGGAAATTTTGTCATCATCATTAAAGAAACATGAAATGAAGAAGATGCATTGGGATCTTACTATAAGGAGCCATCTTACCTTTGCATTGGTCATCTCTTAAACTTATGGGCCTTTGCAAGTAATTGAACAAATATTGCTTAGGATTTATAATAGAAAAGATAGATATATTATTATTTGGCCCTTTGCTATAGAATCACAGGCCAAAATGAGGTTGCATTAAACATTTCAAAGAAAATATTAAATGCCTATGAGAAGCAAGAATACATCTATGAAGGTCTACCTGTAGCAAAATTATATGAACTTTACACTACTTTAATGAATGTGTGTAGTTTACAAGTAGAATAGTTAAAATGTGCAAAGATAATTTTAAGCACATGAATGATGTCACCAATAACTTACTTAACATATGTTTGGGAAAGAAGTCTAGATCCTCATCATGTAACTTAGAGAAAGAAAATGTAACATGATGCTAATGTTGCTTTTGTAGTTGCACTACAAAAGAGATTTAAGGACCTCGAAGTGATATTTCAAATGGGCATTTAACATGCTAAGCAATGAAAATTTAAAACATGTTTTAAATTTGCAAACAAGTACTTGGAATTGATAGTTGGATGTTTCATTACAAGGTTGTAAGTTTTCGGATATTATATTAGTTGCCCAAAATATTTTTACTCTATTGAGACATTACTAAAGCTACATTGAATGAGATAGGCATGGGAACAAGGAGAAACATTACATCAATAATAAAAAGTGGAGATGGTACAAGGAAAATCTATTTAAGCTATTGAGAAATACAAGATTCTTCTAGCTTTTGCTAAATCTTAAAGGAAGATTTCATGGATAAGGAATAGCAATATAAAGGATCATGACTGGTGAGTGGCGAGGTACCCCTACACTCAACCATACGAAACGAGCGTACACGCGCGATCCGGTCGAACTCCGCAGACTAAATGCCTTAACGCCACAAGAAACACTTGGGGTTAATCGTTCGTTGTCTTCCCAGGCTTGCTTGTATGTGTCACGGTGTATGGTTAAGCAAGTCTGAGGTATGTGATTTTTTTGGTATTTTCGGCTTATCTTCTATGCTACCAGGAGAAAGGGTTGAGAAAACTAAACTAACTCTAACTAAGATCTAAGTCTAAATTAACTAGCGTCAGCATCCGTTCCCACTTGCCGGACACACCCTGAACTATGCAACTGCAGCTTACCAAACGCTAATCGTTACTGGGATCGCCACACGTAACGCAAGTGCTCGAAGTGGTCGTACTGAGGCACCTATTTAGCCTACGTGTGATAAGCAGCCGATTCCTTAGCCAGCCGTACACACCCGTGGGTGCTCGTAACTAAGTCGTACTTATCACACGATCTAGCCTAGCAATGAGCAGCCGATTCCTCAACTAGCCGTACACATTAGACCCGGGAGTTACCAAGCGCAGAATCCTGGAATACGCTACTGGGTTACCAAGCATCCAATGCTCGTAATTGAGTCGTACTCATGCATTGCGTCAAGCAGCCGATTCCTTGACTAGCCGTACACGTCCGTAGACGCTCGTAATCAAGTCGTACTTGAACGCACTAGGAAAGCAGGAAAGAAAGCAATAAATGAAACCACGTGCTGCAAGGTTTATCCAAACAAGTTCGTCTTTATTGCCGTACACAACTTGGGTTCAGGTTACAAGCTGCTCGAATAAAGAGCCGTTCACTCTAGGACTCCTACTGCGGGCACATGGGGAAAAATTCTAACTCTGGAGTGATCAATCTGCCAGAGCTTCGCTACACTAGCCAGGATTGGGAAATGAAGGGAGTGCCGCCTCTTATTTATAGAAATGGCGGCGCGATGCGATATAGCGTCGGCCACGATATCGCGTACGTGATATCGCGGCCTAGTGTAAACCACGTCTCATCATACCCCCATGACTAAATGAAAACTCGTCCTCGAGTTCCTTACAATAATATCAGGTAGGTATGGGATTATTAGGGAAAATGGAACTAATGGGATGACATGTGAATGGTCTTTATTACAAGACTTGACAAAAATTGGTGTTCATGACAACATGGGTGAACACCTTATTACAATGACATCAGGCCACATTTGGCAACTAAGAGAAAAGAGAAGAGAGAATAGAAGAGAAGAAAGAAAGAATAAGAGTCTTGTTGCTGCCAACGCCGAGATTGCGCCTTTCATTGTCCATCTGTAAGCGCATTATCAACTCCACTCCTTGCATGCTGCTTCAGCGCTGCTCCATTCCAAGTGTCTGCTCCAGATCCATTCTGTTGTTGTATGATTGCCATCTGCACACACAACACCATCATATATTAGCAAGGGTAATTGAATCATTAAGTAAAGCATACCTTGCTTCGGTTTAGGCTCACTGGCTAAGGTGTGGTATGGCTGATATGGATCTGGGAAAATATAGATGATGACTACCGAAGGCATAGGGGTTAGGAAGAAAAATGAAAAAAATCCGGGGCTTAGGATAAAAATCGAAAAATCAGGCCCCGTACCCCCATGACTAATCGCGAACCTCCGGTAGCGTTAGAATGGAGAGAGAAAAGGAATAAGAATGGTAGGTAAAAAGCAACAACTATGGCATCAAGAAAAGGGATGTCATGATGGAAATGAACAAAAAATGATAATTAATTGCAAAA